>VZTB01007835.1:173648-205189 GCA_013397245.1 Thryothorus ludovicianus | reverse complement strand
CAATTTTAGACATTCTGTCTCCTTTTGAAAGGAGAACACTTAAACAGAAACCAGAATTCTATGAATATATATATATAAAAAACAGAGTTTCTCTTATTTTAATTCATGTGAAGACTTCCTGTGGCCTGCATGGCTCCAGCGTCTAGCAGAAGAAAAGAGTAATGCACTTACATGTGTTGTTTCTAACCCACTTACAATTAAAAGTTCTCCCAACCAGTTAGCACATGCATTTTTCGTAATTCCCTTTTGGCTTTCAATGACATTCAGTGGACCTTTCTAAAGAGAGCAGATCAGAGAGCCTGAGATGTAGAAATTGGCATTCCTCTGAGCTTCAGAGGTTTCTTGTGGTCCAGTTGGCTAAGTAATGTTACTTTAGCCGTTGTGGAGAAGAAATTTAGTTATTGCTAGTAGTAATAATAGTAATATTTAATTGTTTATTTCTATTTTAGTCTTTTTTCTTTGCTAGAGCAAAGATTTTCTATAGTCAACAATTGTAAAAGAAAAGCAAGGCATCTTGGAGGGTAAGTTGGGAAGAAAAGAGGACACTGATAATTTGCAGCATACAATGTCATGCACCTTGAAGGCTCTACTATGGTAAGATATAGTGAGTATACTTTCTTGGCAGAAATAACAAGGAAATTTTTTTTCCTCCTCCTCTTCAGCTGCTCACCCTGTAGTTTTTTCTAAATGTGTCACTTGTAGTAACTTTACCATGTTTTTCCTGTCTAATGTCATATACCTTTGAGTGATGTGACAGTCTAACTTTCATGAGAGAATCAATCTAGTACTAGTAATGAAAACATTCAAATGACACTCTCATGAGTAATATAAGTTCAAAATCCAGGAAAGAGATACATTTGTAAAAGTATTGTCCCTAAGATTCTCATGGCATTTCTCCAATAGGCCTACAAATTTTAAAAGTTTGGGAGTATCAGCCCTTAATATAAAGCATTAAGAAAAGTTTCTTTTATTCTTGTGGCAACAATGCAACAAGTTATTTTCACAGACATTCAGGTCCTCTGATCACAATCCCTTTATAAATATTTTAGAGCAATGTTACTGTTTTATAAGTAATTAAGATATTAATGTGTTTCAGGCATTAATAATTTATTTTTGTTTTTACTAATAGCCCAAAATTTAGACATATTAATGAGCAAGAGAGATATTATTGTCTAAAGAAGTTCCTGTAATTTCAAAGTGTCTTTTACTAACTTTCCTTTCCAAAGTTATTTTTTCGACATCATAATAGCTCCTAGCCCTTCAGGTATTTTTCTTCTGAGGATGAATAAAAAATGACTTTTCAATACATAAAAGTTAAGGAAATATTTAACATTTAATAACACTATTTAATTGCATCAGGTTCCCTGTTTAACCATTTCCATTTGACTCAAGCAATGAAAACATTTTAAACGGATTCTGATACTCTCACTGCTACTAGTGCTACTGATTCGGTAAAAAAATTTATCATTAGTATTTCCACCCCAAGAATGTCTTGTCATAAAATTGACATCCCAATATGCTGCCACTCGAATTGTAGTTCTCAAGTTTTCAATGACATGGGTATTCCACAAAGTATTTGCTTCTTTTGTGCATACTCTTCCAATTACACAGATTTCACAGTGAAAAGTAAAAAGCAAAGATAGAAAGGGTTGGGGGCTCTAGATCTTACACAAGATTCACCTATTCAACTACTTTTCCTGCTTCCTCCTTCAAAAGCTGTATTAGTGAGGTTTTTTATTTGCTAAATGATAGCCCATGGCAGGATTTAGAAAACGTGAGGAAGATGGATTCCTTGCAGCTACGACTGTTATTTTATCTGTTAACGCCCCTGGCGAAACACTGTTGGAGTTGACACGCATGACTGAAGGACTCCCTCATCTACTAGCTCATCTTTCAAAAAAGTAGCTGTGTATCTCTAGCTGTGTTTTCAGTGCTGTCTCTGTCTGGGTCCCTGCAGATGGTGGTATAAGTGGTTTTGCACCAACTTCATTTTGGATATTGTATTGTGTCTAAGGTGCAATCCACGTGAAGCCTTAGGGCTAGCCAAGATGTGTGTGATCACTGCCTGACTACTCTTTCCGCTTTTGTTATGGGATTAGAAATGCCAGACTGATTCCTGCCTGTTTTGCAATTGTGCTACATTCCTGTTCTCTTTGCACCTCTAGAACAATATCAAGGACTCAGCTGCAAGGGTTTGGAACACATGAGTGTTGGAGGGATCCAGCAAAAATATTCTTGTCTGTTAGGCCTCTTATAGCTGATCAAACTCCTGTGACAAGATTGGCTTTTGACATTGTAAATTTTCAGTCTAGGATATTGTCTTCTATTTTTCGATATAGTCCCATAAATTATGTTGCACAAATAAATAAGAATTGTAACCACAGGTGGCCTAAAATGGTAATTTGACCTCAAACATGTTTCATGTATAGAATTTTATCTGGGTTTTAAAACTATGATTCCTATTGCTTTTGACATTTTTACTGTGACTAATCCATGATTTTCCCCATAATTTACCATATCAGAGTCCAACCCTAATAACATTATATATTGTAAAACCACTATGCTTGCAACTATGTAGGTGAGACACAACAATTGTATGGCAGGCTTCTCCATCATCCCTTAGACAAGGGGAGTCTTCCCAGGACACAGTCTTTTTCCAAGTTTCTTAGTACATAATTTCTGTTTCTACTCCTTTTCTTAGTGGACTGAAACCTGCCTCAATCTCCCATAACAATGCTGACTCAATTAGTGTCTCCTAGTCCCCTGGAAAGCAGTGTGGCTGTGTGGCAATGATCTACTGTCAGCTTAGAGTCACTGACAAGGCCAAGTGACAAATAGTGCATTATGGCTGTTGGCACTATACCTGAAGCTATGGATACAAAGCAGGAGCAGAATTTTCTGATGCTGCAAAAACGTTTTTTACATACTTCAAAACCCACATCCAAACAATTTTTTCTGTGTTTTTTATGTTTAAAATTGAGGAGAAATGCAAAAAAATGGTAAAATATAAATACATACATATGTTGTGCATATTCTATCTAAAACTAAATTAAAACTTTGTTTCATAATACTGCTACATGAAAGCAAAAAGTACTTTCACTATATTTTACATGAAGCTAAGTACTTACATTTTAAAAATTACATGGATGTGAAATGAAGTATTTTACTACTTGGATTACAGCACTAAAAATTCTTAGAGTTTTTAATTAATAAATCATGTTGTATGAAATTATTTTCATTTTCAAATTATTTTCATTTATTTTCATATGTCCTCCATTTCCTTTAGAAAGCTGCTTAGATAATAAAGCCAAATGAAGTAGAACACAGAAGCTCATTTTTGAGGAGGATAGGTTAATTGTCTGTTTCTAGCCTAGAAAGAGAGTGCAAAAGAGGATTTGGATTCTCCTGTGAGTGTTCCAGAACTTCCTCGTCTGATCAGGTCACAGAAGAATTAATTTTCTCGTGGAGTTCTGCTCAGAAGAGCAGGGACAACTAAACTCTTGAAACATGAAAGTCTCCAGATGGTGTCGAAGAGACAGCCAATGTAAATCATCCAGTGCATGGGTAAAGGGATTAAAAGGGAAAAATCACTATCACAGCCTGCTCTTTCAGCCGAGTGTTTCTTACCACATCGACTGTATACAATACCAAGCATACTGATTGCACCCTTAGCTCTAAGGCAGAAACTTCTGGTTTTGTTTCTACAAAGCGTAAGTCCTAAAATGCTTTCACATTAGATTTCCATTCCTTGTTTCTAAACCCTAACTGAACTCTTGAACCCTTGAGTTGAGAGATATGTATACTTGGGATGGCTTCATTTTTATCTTGTATTTAACTAGCTTCATAATTCAAGCTTAGAGGTCACCTTAATTCAACTGAGTCAGAAATCTGTGGATTTGCTCCTCAGTTTTTAGCAGTGGGCTATATACTGGTTCTCAGGAGGGGCACACTTTAAATAGAATCACACACAAAGCTTGTGAAAAGAGACCACAGGAACCCACAGGAAACCAAAGGCAGGGCAGTAAATTATCAAGCCTCATATGACAGATGCTCCACTTCATTGATCATATTTCTGGCCCTCTGTTGGACTTTCTCCATAGTGTTCATGTCTCCTGTACTGAGAAGCTCATCACTGAAAAGAGCACTCTAAGTACAGCCTCACTAGTTCTAAGTAAAAAGCAAGGATTAGGATAGAAAAGATATTAGAAGAATTAGGGGTGGGGAGAAATTTACAGACAGGTTAAGCTGAGAGCAAAAACATACCGGATAAAAAGAAAAAGATGAAATAGAGCAGTTCTAAGATAAGAAGTACAAAACTTCTACAAATAAAGAACAAAATGACATAGTAAGGGAAAAGAAAGAACAAATGTCATAGAGAAATTTCAGCTGGAAATATTTTGTGGTTTCTTCTGTAAAAATTGATTGAAAGCATTACAATGGAAGCATGCTTCCTGATATATACAAGAATGTACAGAGGTTACAAAAACTTCCATAACCCCAGTTAATGACTTGAGTCACATGGTCAAAAAATGCTGAAGTTATGGTTCCCAAAGTAACATTAATTACATTTTCTCACTTTTATTTATGACAGAGTCTAGAGTTCACAGCACACTAACATACTAAGAAAAAAGCATGCATGCATGTGAATATCTTTGGGGAAGAGGTGCAGTCTAAGGAGTCTTAGATCTTAGTTTTGAACTCCACCTGGCTTTTGAAGACAGATCTAAGACAGTTGTTGTGTATAGCATATAATTAATTATAGCATTGACTTATCTGTGAAATGAAAAAATAATACTCTAAACAATTATGAGACTAGTATAAATTTAAGAAACGATATTGCTTTTGAGTACAACCTCAGAAAATAGTAAATAAAGGAGGATTTATGTGGGAATGAAGATTCCCATTACTTTGCAGAAACAGGTACAATAATAAACAAAATGAGCATTTTAGACAACCAGATCTTCATAATGTTTTAGCTTTACTGACATGTTTCTGATGTAAAGCCTGTTCAAAGAAGAGACTGACAAACTGGAAGTTTATATCATACCAGTTTTGGCTCTGTAAAACTGATTTATAATTCCTGTCCCCTAATAAACTGAGTACCCTGTATATACACAGGCTGTATATTTAAACACACACACCATATATTTAAACAAAAGGGTAAGTGATTTTAATCTCTTAGTTTATCATCCCTCCCCCTTTCCTGTTTTCTCCCTCCACCTTCTTCTGCCCCTCTACCACCCACTACAAAAAAATAGACTTTAGGGGAGATGGATGTTCAGCTCCTTTTGGAGATTTATATTCCCCAACAAAATTCAGTTCTCCAGATTAGCACAGCTGACAGGACTACCACAACCCAATTCTTTCTCGTTCATATCTCCTAAAGGTTTCTGTAAATGGATTGAACTTATGGTGCTGAGAGAGGTTGGAATAACAATATTTTCTAGCTTAATAGCCTTTTCTTTTCAGTTGGCTAAAATACACATTGCTGTTAACCACCCTTTAATAAATTCCAAGTTTTGAACACTGCATTTCTATATAGTTTGCAGCTGGAAATAGACTTACAATGTCTGAAGATAATTCTACAATTTTTAGTGTTTTTATGAGGATAATGAAGTGAGAGTTTTTGGTAAAAACTACCACTATGCACTATTTTTTTTCCAGATTTTTTTTCTTGTTTGCAAAATAATGTTCTCTACTTACAAGCTATGATTTTCAGCCCACTTCTTGATTATTTTTTCTGTTAAAATCCCCTATAATATTTAAAACCTTTAATTTTTTCCTTACACCCATTTCTTTACCGTTAATTATAAAGATGGACCACATGGCAGGATAAATCATATTGGAAATTATTCAGTGAGTGCAGACCCTGGCCTGTGCACAACAGCTTTTCTTCTTCATTGATTCTTTTTCAAAAGACAGCCACTTCTCTACCCTATTATTCTTTTTCTTCTTATGTTTTGTCAAGCCCTGCTTTTCTGATCAGGTAAAAGATCCTTTAGCCTACAAATTTCCTTTTAACCTTCCTGAGGAAAAAAGATTCCAGAGTTCTTTCTCTAAGGCTGCAAAAAATGGGTGAATTGCTCTACATTTGGCTATTTGGGATATGGAAAGTATAGCTGAGAAACACAAAAAATAAGCCCTTTGTGATGATGTCCAACAAAGGAAAACAAGAAATTTAAATGACTTTATTTGTATTTTTTCCTCTTGCGTCTGTACTTGTGCTTTTCTGCCTCATTAATTCTGTAAGTGTAGACGAGGCTTGACTTTATTTAATAGCAAAATAGGTATAATGGCATAGAGGCATTTTAAATGTTTACAATGCCTTCATGGACTTCAGACTAAGATAGAAAGTATTCCCAGACTCTTGACTCTTACAAATCGGGAAGAACCTGAGGGAATAACCAAGGGAATTTCCAAAACAAATGATGATTCTCACTCTACATTATAACTTTTGGGTTGAGTTTTTTTTTTCCTAGTGATTACAAGCTATCTCAGAAACCTAGCTGAATTATTTGTAACTTTCTGCTCTGGAAGGAAGATCTCTAAAAGTTTTTTCTCATTCTTTCTGTATCATCTAACAGAAAGGCTAGGCTATATTGTAGAACAACATTTTTCATAGCGTCTGGTTTATTCTATGTTATTAAGTTTTTATTAACACTAGCAAATATACTCCTAACTTTAATGTAAATTATTTTTATTTTACCAAGAAAAGAATTTATAAAAGCACATCTTGTTGAAGGTCAGTAAATAACTTTGGACTGGGACTAGAATCTAAATACCCAAATATATTAATCTCAGGGATTGTGAACCCTTTCTTGTGATGACAAATCTTGCTTTAAGAAGAACCAAAGACACTTGAAGAGCAGTGAAGAAACATTTATTTTTCTGATTATTCTTGTGGTTCCTTCTGAAAAATCTCCCTTCTTCTATAGATTTTTCATCAGAAAATGAGGTTTAAACAAGTGTTTAGAATTGGGATATGTTCTGAAGGGAAAGCATTTTGGACTATCCTTCAGAGGTTATTTTAACTGTATTCTGTCATTAAATCCTTCATTACATTGTTAGGTCCATCCCTATGAATTTTATTGGTGGCATTTGTGAACGTGCTTGCTGAACCACCACAGCAAGACCAGCCTCGCTTTCACAGGGACTGCTGTGACAGCCTGTGTCTGGTAAAGAGGGCAGGATTCAAGAGCCACACATAAGTGCTGCCTGACTCCAGCCAAAGTCCTGCTTGTTGGGCAGCTGCATCAGCCTGCACCATGCTTCAGGTAACCAGCTTCCTTGACAATGGTGAGAGCATGCTCAGAGCTGACTTGGCATCTCTAACATGTTGCCAAATTGTGTTGTAAAGTACTTCTAGCCCTTCTCCTCAGCTGTAAGACTGATTCAGAAGGTATGTGCAGGTGTATGAGTTGAGCAGCTTAGAAGTTATTGCTTCTTTCACTGAGCTTTCTCCTTATGACACTTACTGCAATTGCAGAAGATGATGACAAACTTGTAGTACTATCAACATAAAATTAAGAAAACCCAGATGGTAGACCTCCCTGACTTTCCCAAAACACATGTGATAAGGGTATCTTGGAGATTTAAAATTTGTTTTGGTGTCTTTGAGGAGTTGAAGAATACTTGTTATATTTTCAACTTCTTTCTTCAATCATAATGGTTAGAGACTCCATTTTATATATGCTTAATTCTGTTAGCTGTAGACTTTGAAAAAAGTGAAAGGTTTGCTATTACAAATTATTACTGGTGATCTGCACTTATGTTTGTTCTCAGTTCAGCATTTTTTCATTAAATGCTCCTGCTGCATGACTGAGTTATGAAAAGTTGCAAGCAAAATTTCTTGAGCTGTTGAGAATCAAAAATAAACTAGCGATCAGGGCAAAATGAAGCAATTTTACATTCTTCTAGACAAACATACCACACTTTCCCCAGATATCCTGATTCTCTAGGCTTCATTTAGACAGGGAACTGTGTTTATATTCTGTTCTGTTCTGGAAACTTTAAGTTATGTTAGGTTTAAGTGGCTCTGGAGGAATGAAAGGAATACCATAAAAAATTACCAGACTGAGAATATTTAGTACTGAGCTGGAAAACTAAGTCAGTATGTCAGCAGAAGTGCATTTTGAAACTCAGTGCTTACCATTAAACATAGTAGTTAAATTTAGTTTTCATGGTATTGTTTTAAACTATTGGCCTTTCTACAGGGGACCAAGAATTGGTTCTTCCTATTTCAATGGTTGTCAATATATGTTTTCCTCCCCTTTTACTGCTTTCTGAACCCTTGATACAGCTTAAATGTGCTTTCCTTGAAAAAAATCCCCTTATCATGGACCCCTTTTCTTGTGCAGAATCACATAGTCTACAAGATGAACAATGGTAGTGATGATACAAAATTTATTCTGGATTCATCTATAAATTTTATTTATTCGAACAGATTATAGAAAACAATTGAGAGTCAGTTATTTTAAGAATAGCTGTAGACTGCTAACTTTGCAAGCTTTCCTCTCTTATTAATTGTATTGTTATTAAATGGTTTTAGCACAGAAAAGGATATTTTGAGATGCGTACCTTAAGTTCTGTAGACCACATTTTGTTCAAAGAAGCAGTTGCAATTTAAGAAGTTCTCCTGAAATTTATCCAAATCTTTCAATCCCTCAAAACTGTTCTCACAGTATTTGTATCACAGGCACTGATTGCTATGTTGTTTTTGTATTTTTTCTTCCATTTAAGGTGGCAGCTCAGTCTTTTGCACAGCATTTTCTCACATCTGCTAGTGATTCTAGAGTAGAAAAAAAAGTAAGCTGTGAAAGCTTGCCAGAATTGTAAGATGTTTTGTTCCCAATAGTTCCACCCAAATATTTTTTCTAAACTCTTCTTCTTTTCCTTCATAATATTCTGGCTATGCCTTCATACTCTGGTGTTTTGCAACTAGAGGTACAACTGTTCAGAAAGGTAAAAAAATAGATGATTTGAGCTACTTTGGTTACAGTGAGAGTTCTTAGCTTGTTTCTTCCCTTGTATACCATATTCCTCTAGGGAAAACACTGCTCTGAGATATTATTAAGCAGAATTAGATGTTAAAAACCCAGGCTGCTATCTCACAGAGCCATGATGTATATTTTCTGTATATTGAATTATGCTTCATACCTTGATTAAGAAAATTTATGTAATAAATAATTGGAATAAGATAGTAAAATGATGGACAACAACTTTCTTTTTATATCTTCTTTTCCTTGTTCCTACTCTATTGTAAGACAATAGAAGTTACACTCATATTAGCATCTATCCAAATCCTTTGTCAGCAGAATGCAATGGAAGAGATTCATGTGCAGGCTGTATCTGGTGTTAGACAAAGACAACTCATTTTTCTTTAAACTAGAAGTCGCTTCTCAGGTGCAAAAGCTTTTTCTGCAAAACAAAAATAAATGGAAGCACCGTTTTTTTTAGCCCTTGTCTTCCTCCTACCATTCTTTGATTGTTAGTTTACAAAACATGAGCCAATCGGTCTGTTGGACATTCATTCACCATGAATGGATAGAAAAAAGGGAACTGTCAAGATTCCCCAAAACCTCAGCTGCTGTCAGCTTGGGCTGGGACTTGCTTGTTTTGAAACTACCTTTTTTGTGAGTGTTGCATAGGCAAACCAGTGATACACCCCAGGTATGACAGCACTAATGTGATAGACGAAGGACATCCTGAATATTGTTATTTTAGACCTTGGACAAAGTTCTGATTTCAGCTTATTTTGTTGAAGATCCTAGATATGATTTTGATGAGAAATTGTCCTGGTTTCAGCCAGGACAGTGTTCTTTCTTGACAGTAGCTTGAGGGGGGGAGCCTTGATTCATGCAGTCATATCTGGACTATTATTCCATACCATCCATCTTACCACCCAGGGCAGGAGTGAGTGACTCTCACTCCTGGGAACAGGGCTGTGGCTTTGGGTGGAACGGAGTGTGGTGGAGCAGAGAGCCATTCTGTTCATTGCTGAACAGCTGTCAGGGCAGGTGTGGTGGGTATTTTTGCATGTGAATCGCCATCTCTTGTACACTGTTATTAATACTGTTGCTGCTACTATTTGTTTTCTTATATCATTGCTGTTTCCAGTAAATTGTTCCTTATCTCGAATCATTATCTTTTTTTTTTGTCCCTTTCACAGGAAGGGAGTTTGGGAGGTAGGGGAACAGGGAGTAGTTTACAGCTTTCTTTTCAGTGGAAGGATTTAAATTGGGAATACCATTTCTAAACCATGACAAAAATATTGTTCAGTACTATTTTAGAACTGTTATCAGAAGATGTTTTCTTTATTAACTAACTATACAAGTTTCACAACACTCCTTGTACACAACACAGAAGTAGCAGTGAGAGAGAGCTGGAAGCATTTATGCAGCAACAGAAATGAGGAAGCGGAAGGGAAAAACAATTTAAAAAAATTACCACTGAAAACTGAATTTTCCCAACAGCAGAGTACAATCCACATCTTTGATCGACCTTACATTAATAAAACATACATGAAACCAGTTTGGATTTTTTTATAGACGTCTGAATCCATGATGTCTTTAGAATAAGAATTGTGGTATTTGCTGTTTTCTTCAAGCTTTACCTATACTGACATAAAAGTCTTAGATTCAGTTTTGTGTGTTAGAAGACTACTTTGTTCTCAGTCAGTGCAAACAACTTGAAATGGAGATTTTAAAAAATGTAAAAAACCTCCTACCCTGTCTAAAAATTTTTTTTTTCCCTTTTGGGAAATACTACAATCAAAAATTTGCAAAGGACACAGACCAAAGCAAGATAATGAAAACCAAGAAAAGGATGTGTAGCTAGGGTGCTGATGCTGTTCTACAGATCATCTTAGGTTTAATCCTGATGGTATCAATATCTAGTTATGATCCTGTCCAAGTTGCACCCTGAATAAAGATGGGTGTATTTATGCATATCTGCTGCCTGACAATGGAACTTATGTCTATAATCTTATTTATGAGTTCTTGTTATAGGTGACGTTACTATGGAGCTAAGGAGCTATCAGACTTTCTAATTAACAGTTTTCTAATAGTCTCTTAATTTAACTCTAAAACAGAAAATCTGCATCTAAAGCCAAAAGTTGTTTGAAATAAGCCAGGGTGTACATATTCATATCAGTGTTGCACTTTTGGTTAGATAAGGAAGACTTGCAGCAACAGAGCACCTTCTTCCCAGTTCTAATTACTGTTTCAGCAACCAGTTGAATATGCTGAGTATGCTACTGGATGGTTTTGATTACGCATTCCTTAATGCTAACCATACACACCAGGTTTACCTAACTGCATGATCTACAAGGTCTGTAACCAAGGAAACAGAGTATTTACAGTACTCCAAGAAGATGACATGGAAGCCAGAGAAACCCTCTGTGACATTTTTTTTGGGGGAGAACGTGAATTCCCTTTTCTTTGTTGATTTCAATAATACTTCTGTGCACACGGGAAGCTGCCCTTTAGCTGACGCTTTCCTGCAATGACTTTGGATGTAAAAAAGCAAATTAAGTCTTTGAATGCTTCTTGCCATCATTATACTGAAAAAGGGATGCCAGTTATAAATTATGTCAGTGTAAGAGATGCTCTATCAATACACTTTACCAATCTGAGTGCATAATTACTGAAGCCCTTGAAGGACACATGCAAATCCATTTGGAAATTACCATCGTTACTGCCTTGTGCTTATATACTTGTACTCCCAGAATGAACTCTGGGTTTTGGTTTCAGGATTGATTCTCTTCAGGACAATGTCCAGACATAGCACTTGCTAAAACAGATGTGCAAATTTGGAGATAAAAATACCTATTTAGCTATCAGTTCTGGGATATCATTGAGTGTTGAAACTATTCTTAAAATGCTCTGCTAGCCATATTAAGCAAATGCCCTCTCCTGCGCACCAGTGTAGTACCAATGTTTGTTCTACCTGTCAGTAAACTTCAACTAAATGACAGCTTAAGGGAGTACTGCTTGTAATTCAAGGAAGATTCCAATTTTATTGCTTCAGTCTAGATTCTGTCTTTCACCTGTCCCATATGTTTGCCATTCCTCTTTCTGTTATGTTGGGTTCCAACCTTGTCTTCACTGTATTAGTTCTGGGCAGATTTTAATGTTAGGGGAGCTGCTTGTGAAGAAAAGCACCACTTCTCAGAAGTAGAACCTGTGTTTTTGACTGAAAATCCCACTGTTCCTTGATTTCTCTACAGCAAAACTCACAAAACCTATGCAGCTGAAAAAAATTATATCCAGAATTAATGATACCAAGGCCGTTTTTCATCAAGACAGTTTTCAGAAGCACTGTATTTAGAAATGCTAATTCCGTTTCTATATATAATTACACAAAATATTTCACAAGCGAGATGTTAAAAAAAATGGATGCAACCTTTTCCTTGGAAATGTATGTCAGTGTCTGAGACGGTTACTCAAAACAGAAGTTCTTTAGCATGCTGGAAAATAAACTCATTCCTTCTGAAGAACACAGATGGTGTATTTGTTCTGAGAGACAGCATGTCATGCTACCTCTTCTGTAAATTTATTCTTGTGGTTTGGTCATGGGAAGTGAACTGTTCTATAATTCCTAAGTTATTCTTTACTTCTTGTACTATGAAAAACATGTAAGTAATCTGCTTCTAAAAGACATTGTGTTTTAGATACTGAAGTGTACGTGTCAGGCTTGGTTCTCATTTTGTCTTCCAAACTTGAGAATGAAGGCCTGGGACTTCAGCTCCTTAAAAATAACCACTAATTAATTTGATGCACCTGGTTTAGAAGATTGTTGAAATCTGCTGCTCACACTGATGCTGGGACAGGAGGGGCAGCGAGGAGTCCCATATTCACATACTTGAATTTGCTGCTTGTATCAGTTGTCTGCTTGACTGACATCCAAATAGACAAAGCAGTACTGAAAGATGCTCTTGCTCCAGCCTTGTACCTTTGCTAGTTTGCATATAGAATACCATGACTTGAGAGTTAATCAAAATTCAAAAGAAATATAGATATTTTTAAGTGAAGGAAAAGCTACTGAAGAAGCCATTGTTCTGAAAGCAGAATAAAATTGTTTTTATATAGATCCTTCTGCTTTCATCAGAGCATTTCATCAGTTACGATATTTTTCTGCAGTTTGCAGGAGCTGGGTTCCATTCCTAATGCAAACATTCTTTTTGAGCTTGGACAGGTATCTTGGAATGTACAGGTCTAATGTCTCCATTTTTAAATTAGCAAGAGCACACTTAGGCAGGTCCTTAACCTGTACTAGGTCATGAAGAATATGAAACAGAAAACTTCAGATCTGTGATACTGGGCACCATATTGATTTCTAATCTACTTAGAATCCACTCAGGTAGCTTAGGTAGCTCTATATTTTTTACCTTTATTTAATGGACGAATTTGTGATTGAGAAGTGTAGAAAAAGCTTTTGAATGAGTACTATAGTTATGGGTGATAGCTGTGACCATCTTGTGGAAAATGAATTATCTGTATGATGGTAAGAAAATTGACTATGAAAGTACCGCAGAAAAATTGATCTTAATGTATTCTTAGATGTACATGGAGGCAGAGGCTGAGTTTTCCTTACCTTTTTCTCTGTTTGAAAAAGAGTTTGTTAATGAATGCTTGAGTTCAACCCAATCAGTTTTACCCTAGAACAACAGAGTAGAAAAATACAGTACTCATTTAGTTTGTTTATACACCAAGATTTTCAGTGTTCTCTTTCAACAACCCTCGTGCCTCTAGTATGGATATTTTTTTTTAAAGAAAAGATAAAAAAAGAAAAGAAAATTCTTAAGGAGAATTGTTCTAATAGATTAATGCATTTGGAGTTCTGCTGGAAACTAACAGATTAATGTCTTCTGAATTCTTCTGGAAAAACTGTTTTATTTGGATGAATTCTGATCCAGGAAAAAAAATATGCTTTTTGCATGTGCAATGAATTGATAACAAAAGCACTACACATTTGACACTAAAGGCCATTCAGTACATATAGCCAACTTAGTGTCATGTTCTAGCAAAACATCTCCAAATCATGCATTTTTTAATGCTGTACAATCAATGTTTATTCTAGAATCAAGGTTTGTTATATCCTCATATTCATTCTTGAAACATTAATATCTTTATAACATGCATCTATTTGAAGAAATCATATAATATTTCTCAAACAGCTGGCGTGTTAAACCTTGAATTTTGACTGTAGTCAGGAATTTAAAGGAGAAATATTGTTGGAATCAGAGGGCTCCAAAATTGTGAGGACGAGTAGATTCATAAGGTAGAAGAAATGGATTTTATCAATGAGTTTGTAGAGGATGAAGTGAACAGTTTGTTGGAAAAAAATGAAATGTTGTTTAGCACTATTTTTCATGTTGTAAATGTTCACTGTGTATGCTTTGATACTTAAGAAAACTTTAGAAAGAATTTTAGCTGAGAACTTGTATGATTAAAAAACATAGAAAAGGAAAGAGTAAAAAGAGTAAGAGCTGTCTAAAAGACTAGTCAGTTGATACTTATGCTTCAGTCTGCTATGATAAATTATCCCTTAGCTGCCTTTTTATTATCTTCCATAGGCAAATCAATATACATTTCATCCAGGAGAGTGCCGTTTCTGTCATATTAGCCAGAAAAGAAGTGTTGATAATAGTAACAACAGAAAGCTTTCAGGGAGAAAAAACTACTTACTGAACAATATCTGATGCAGCCTGCAAGAACATTCAGTTATACACAATATAAAGGGGTGAGGAAGCAAGACAATGACATTTCCCAAAACTCAGTATGGTATGAGTTAATAATGATTTACTTAATCTGAGTGATTTTGATGGAAATATGTTTGATCCACAGTTGAATAAAATGGAAGAAGAGCCAGTTGCATGGCTCATCACCTTTCTTGCTCTTCCTTCTTCTCGTCTGTACTGTTACAGGAGATTTCTGGGCTCCATCCTGGATTCTGTGATAATGCCTTGTTCAAGTATTAGTGGTAGAGGGATCTAAAATCCCTCTCCAAAAGGAGAGGTAACTGCTTGAGAACAGCAGGAGTTGTGACTGTAGAAGGAAACTCTCTCTAAATACCCCAGGAGCGAGACTGAGGAGCTGAGTGTGGAGTGGGCAAAGTAGCACCTGTGTGGCAAACAGAAAGACTTTGATTCAAGTTGGGAGACACTGTGTGGAGGCTAGCAATAGAATAGAAGACTGGATGACCCTTGAACAGGAAACTTTGTGATGTGATTAAATGAATTAGAGAAAAAGATTGGGGTAGAAAATCTTTAATATAAGTAACTGCCACAGAAAAAGCTGTGATGTGTAAAGCTTGCATCTAGCATACAACAGATGGAACCAAGTTTCATTGTTTCAAGTGATGCACCCTACTCAAAAAACTGGAAGCTGCTGGATTCATGGTTTTGTTCATAGTGATGATTGTTTGCGGCAATTGAAATAAAATAGAATTATTTTTATTCAACACAGACACTCAGTACTTTTCAAACCTTCCACAGGTTTAGTAAATGGAAGCACTGTAGTGAACAGGAAGTATAATGTTTGCAACTGCAGACTCTGGCGGGAAGAATAGACTCTCCTGTTTCTATACAGGTGTGTGAAAAATATTGTCATCGTGTGCTGTAAAGCAAATCACCCAAAAGTAAATTTGTCAGATTGTATCTATACAGTAAGAACTCTCTGAGAACTCTCACCATTACCTCAGGAGCTGCATTTGTGTTCACACTCCTGCCATTCATCCTTGACTGAGCTAAAACATCAGTGATTTGTAAATTTATATAACAAGTACACATATTTAACTAATATCTACTTTCATATTTCTGAGGTTAAGATACTTTGCAAATAGCAAGATTTTGAATTTTTTTCCTTTCTTTGTCATGTCAGGGATATTTTTCTGAAACTTTCATGACAGCATATTTAAAAAATAGCAGAAACCATAGCAAATGTAAATGTGTGAGAGAACTATTTTTAGCTTTTCGTGAGGATATGTTATCTTCAGTTTTATAGTTGAGAATAATACCGTATATATAGAAAGTGAAGATGTGAAGATTTTATGAAGGACCATATCAGAAGTGAGTACATCTGAACTACTCCTGAGAACTTTAATCTAGTGAGCATTTATGTCGAGACTGTTTATTGAGTGTGCAATGAAGAGTTGGAACCCACTGAGAACTTCTGCTCTGAAAATACACAGATGCACATACAAGTGTCCCTTCCAACTGGAGCACAACGGGACATTGACTGAGGTAGCAGTTATGTGGATGTCAAAAGGATAATCTGTACAGTTTATATCTTTATTTGGGTTTCAGGGAATAAGGGACACTAAAGCATTTTATTTTTCTTACACAATTTCTTTAGGTGTTTGCTACAATGTGAACTATATGTGAATATGAACTATAAAGTGAATACTAAAATTTATCCATTCCTTTCTGTTCCACAGCATTAATAGCTTATGAGCCCTAGGCTGAAGGTATTTAAGACTATTTTAAGTTGAGCTATCTTGTTAACCTTGGATAATCAGTGGACCTGAAAGCTATTCAAATAATAATAGCTAAACAACTAACTCTACTGTGTGGACAATAGAGTCTGTCTGGAAAAGATCATTTTCAGCCGGGATAGTGTTAATGTTCTTAGTAGTTGATAAAATGTTTTGGATTTAGAATGGGAATAGTGTGATAACACACTGATCTTTTAATTGTTGTTAAATAGAGGTTATTGTAAATGAAGGACTTTTTAATTTCCTATGCTCTGCTACCACAAGAAGAAAAAAATTACCACTTCCATTTCTTCAAGTCCATTTACATTTGGTTTTTGTTTGGTTGGTGGTTTTTGTTTGATTTAAAAAAAAAAAAATCATTTGGTTGGGGTTTTTTGTTTGTTTGTTTTGCTTTGGGTATTTTTGGTTTTGATTTTGATTTTTTGTTTATTTTTTTTTCCAGGCACAATTTTAGCACAGGAAGTTGCAAACAACTAAAAGTCAGAATCAAAACAGGGGCTACTGCCACTAGCACTATAGCACTAGCACTACTGCTAGTTAAAGAAAACTCATTCTTAGAAATTGAGTCTTCTGCAAAAGGGGGAGAATTAATTCGGGACATCATCCCCCACAGCACCCTTTAGTCTTCCAGGATTATATTTTTAAATATGATAAAAAATAATGCCACTTTTTAAACAATGCCAAACATGAGTCCTGTAGAACCTGCCAAATATTAGCTTTAAGTTTAGTACGCTTAGCACACTTCCAAAGGTTGTCATACACTCAGAAGATTAGCTGTGAATTAGCCAGCGTGGGAAGCATTACCACTCTGCTAGTACAGTTTTTAGAAGAACAATTCTGACGAACACATGATGAAGCTGGAGTATAGAGTTACTACCTGTTGGAAAGAAAACATGTTCTGATTTCACTTGTAAATTGTTTTAAAAGAACAATAAGATCACAGTAATATTTTCTTTTTCCACCTCTTATATTGTTACTTACATGAGAGAAAAAGTAATATTACAGTAATAATTTAAGAAAGTCTGTCATACAAATCAGAAATGTATGAACCTGCCCATGGAACATCTTCTAATTTAATAGAGTATTAAATTTGAAAGTGTAGGTGACATTATTTGATTTTCTGTCCCTGTCTTTCTCTGCTGCGACTTACAACTATGCACATTTACATGTAATTAATGAACACTCCTGCTGGTGTTGGTTATTTTAGTAGAGAATGTTTTATTATTTTACCGGATTTCTTTTTAAGAATTTATTATTTTAGTGCTGNAACAAGAAAAGCAATGAAGAGAAGACTTAGCACACTTTTTTTTAATTGGCTATGAACACAAACTCCTTTTGCATAATAGTAAAAAGACCACACTCATAACAAATTCAAGGAAAATATTTTCAAATTAAATGTTCCACACCAAGCCTGGACAAGAGAGAACATTACATTTGAGGTTTGCACTGAGAAATTGCATCAGTTTTTGTGTCTGATTATTTCCAGATAATGTTTTGAATACTTTGTTATGGATTGGGCTTGTACATTTCAGGAAGTGTGAAACTTTAATGCCCTTACCTATTAACCTGAATTCAAGCACTCAGTCTCTTTTATTTAGTTTGATCGTCTGATCAGTACAACTCAGTGAGGTTCTCACCTCCCATTTCTAATAAATAGTGCGAATCTGCTTTCCTTGATCAAGACACAAAGTCTATCTCTCTGAGAACCCAAATTTGAAATCTATATTCAGTTCACAATAAAGTATATGTCACAGTGCCTAAGGAAACTGTTATGAACACAGGACCAAATGTTGTTGCTAATAAAATTTTCATAAAAGAGAAGAACTTGACTACATACATTTTGGATCTTCTGTGCTCTCCCTCAAATTATTGAAATTGCTAGCTAAACATGTGTTTATATGCATCTTTGTTTATTTTTAATGAAGACTGGATAAACATGCACTTTGGGAATTCAAGACAAGTGACAGATTTAATATCTTAGCTTGTTTTTCTGAATCAAAAGACATTTTTATGGATTGGAGGAGACAATATATGAATAGAAGTAGCTGACTTTTCATGACTATTCCTGTTAGTGAACAAGATGTTTCAAGGATTTCAGGATGCAGTTGTCGAAAGCAAGGTAAGATATCCTCCCTAAATTCTGCTGATGTTTTGGAGTGACATTTACATTGAAAATTAGTTCTGACTGCAGATAGAGAGCTACAGTACTCCTCACATTTCTCACCATGAACTAGTTACAGAAAAAGTAGATTAGCCCTTGCTGCTGTTCAAATACAACAGGAACTACAATCAAAGATCAACCCCTTCATCAGACTACTCTGTTGTAGGATATTTGGAATGACGAATGTTAGGCCAGCACACCTACCACTAACTACACATGGCTAGATGTAGTGAAAACCAAGAAAACATACTGCATTTACAGTAGGTATGAGAGCATTAGTAAGAATAATTTAGCCCTGTAAGACATTTTGCACTTTTTCATTGCTGAAAAGATACACAGAAAATCAATCAGTCAGTGAACCAACTGCACTGGTTTGTTTAATCTTGGAAAACTTACATCTTGTCTATGTGCACTTTTTCCTAATACTCACTACATGGGATGATTGTCAGAAAAACTAAAGATAAAAGTTTTTAAGAATATGTCTTGACCTAGTGATTTAGAGGTAAGTTCAATATTTAGTAGTTGTACACTAGTGCTGGAGAAAATGTCTTCACAATGCCTTTTCCTGACTTCTTTTGGTAAAGATTTACACTTTGAAAACAATGGATTTAGAGTGCCTTAGCAAGTGTTTTTGGTGATAGAAGAATGAACAACAGAGAATTATATTTACATTTCATGAGAATTTTTTTTTTATTGTAAAGTTCATAGTCTTGACTTAATTTTTAGCTGTGAGCACTGGCTAACCTTGGATCTACCACAGTTTCTAACAGCAGTAGACCATTTATATTGACTACCTTTATAGACTATTGCAAATTTTTGTTTAAGAAATATTTCCTTTAGCATTGATGAAGTAGGATTTCAACATCCTTCTCCCAGCTTTTCTCTGCAATCTGCTGAGATGGATAATAGAGTTGCTCAGATCTAAATCTAGTTGCTACTATGCTCTCTAATACTCAATTCCTTTGAGACACAGGTCCAAAATCCAACCTTTTTCTGGACTTCATAGTGTTAGACCTCAGGGCTAATACATGATATACGTTATGTTGTCCATTATCCATACAGATATTTCCTCAATACCAATTTTCACATAGGAGATTGAATGGAATGCTGTCTTTGCACCATCTTGTTAACCTAGCATTTTTTTCACTAATGTTTACCTAGTCCCATGGAAATTCCACCCTGACTCTAGTGGATCAGGTTCAAAAGCATAACTTCCAAGCTCTACAATTCCATTTCATCTCCTTTAGTGAGACTGGCATGAAAAAGAAATGGAAAAATGTAGGGTAACATATTTAATACAGTTTTCAAGAGGAAGTGTAGCTTAATGTATACCTGTACTTTCTCTTAAAAGACTGAGGAAGCTTTTTAGAGATTGCCTGCAATTCTTTTTACTGTATTTCTTGGTGAATGTCAAACAAGCTTCACAGATCTAACAACCTTTGACTCATATTAATCTTTGATATCTCATTGATATGGACAGTTCTAATAAAGTCAGAGAGATTGTTGTGGGGAGAAGTACTTGTTTCCACAGACAAAGTAATGGTTCGGTCATGTCCAGCTGACCAACCATGCAGTCGTACTAATAATAGCAGTGCTACTGATAATATGAGCTACTCTTTTGTCTTGAAGTCCTGATTAAGATCAGGGCACTCTTTTTATTAGCCATCCAAAATTAACATCCTGATGGCTTTATACTCTAACAAAGAAAGACATTCAAGGTGGGAGACCAAGTCTGTTTCCTTGGTGCAAATAGACAAGTGATTATCAAAGAGATCAAGAAAAACATTCAAGACTACGGTGCAAATAGACAAGTGATTATCAAAGAGATCAAGAAAAACATTCAAGACTACAGGAATTCTCTGTCATTGGATTAAGAACTTCACAGGATCCCTCTTAAGTCTGAATCATCCCTTAACTAGACACATGCTCTGTATCCCACAGCAAAAGGAAGCTGAGAAATGTAGTGCATGCAGGTACACCTTAACAGAGGATTGTTGTGGGACAGATGGTAGGGAGCACTTCTGTATTACTTAGATATTAGCTAAAGGATTTTATCTCTGTAATTGCACCATGCTATCTCTGTAGACTTAATAGTAAAAAAATAAATTAAGAAGAGAACTCAGCATTTAGTTCTTTATTTATTCTATTCATTTGACATGAGGAAGAAATCTCTACTCTTTCCTTAGCAAATTAAAGAAATGCTATTTTTATTTTCCATACTGGACAAGGAGTTTCTTTTAAGGATCTACCTATGTCAGTATTTGGTAATTTATATAGTTATAGTTTATATAGTTAATAGCCATGCATTATCCTGATTCTTCTGCTTATATATACAATTTTGTTTTGTTAAGAAATTATTTGGGAGTTTGTATATATAAAGTAGTAGTGTTTTGGGGTTTTTTTTTTGTTTAATTCTGCTCATCTTTTCAATTTTGCCATTCTCTCTAAATGCTTCTCATCTGTATCTATGTTTTTGCTGAACGAGCACTTAAGGATAGAAGTGCACTGCTGTCTGTCTGTGATTGACAGAAAACAAAGCTTGCAGGCAATGCGACATTTCATTGACCTCCTATGACTGCAGGTGCAGAATTATAGCTCTCCTTTGAGTAGTACACTGCCAATGTTTATTTAGGTGCAGTGACCTATTTAGGTGCAGTGATTCAATGCCTGCTGATTTTAGTACAAGATCTAAAGCACATTTCTTCCTAGCACAATGAATGAAGGACCAGAAAAGTTTAATGTACTACTATTTCATTTTTGTAATTTAAATTCTCCTGACCAGGGATATTGTAAATATTTCTCCAAGTGCAGGGAATTACCTCCAAAATTCACCATAAAGCAGTTTCCTTCTAGTCTGATTAAGTCCAAGAAAGGTATTATAGGTCTACAGGGTTCTTTAGAGCCTCCGATGTATCACTGAACTTGGACTTGACTGAAACCTCTCTCGATTAGATCCCATACTTAGGAATACTGCATCCAGTTTCTCAACTAAACCTACAATCAAGGCATTAAGAAAATAGTCAAGAGAACTGTCTTCCAAAAAAGAGAGAAAGAAAACAAGAGTACAAAATATTCATAAAACTGAAGGTCTGCTTCCAAAGAAATTTTGAAAGGCAGATGTGCTTTATGAGAGTTATTGTGGCTACATTCAGTGCCACTGCAATTCTTTCCTTCCCTTCAAAGAATAAACATCTGTTGTATGTGAGTTAGAATTGGTTGATTCCAGTTGAACAATGAAGGTGAAAATGGGTCTTTTAGGGAGAAGTTACTGTTCTGTATAATGCTCTATTCTCAGCTCAAGCACATGTCCTGCTGCAATTAATCAAGGACTTCTAGGGAAGTCTAATGATGAGTGTTTGGGCTGGAGGTCAGCCTAGATGAACACATTGATCCCTCCTGACCTTATAGCCTATGGACATATTGCTTAATGGGGGTATGGCTGTTAAACAGGTTTATGTCCTGTTTCCACTTTGATCTACATAGAAGTATAACAGAATGTAATTGAAAACAAGTGAATGATGGGTGATAGAAGATAACATAGAAGAAAATAGAAGGATGATAGAAGACGACAACATTTTATGCTTTTCTGGATGAACTATTATCAGTGTTATAGGGACCAGCATTTTCTTTACTTAATAAAAAGCAAGTAGGATTTCAAATCTGTGGTCTTTCATGTCATGAATCATAAAGCAGTGTACAGGTAGGATGAGGACTCTCCTTTGTGAAAGTAGTGTAAGGCTGCTATACCCAGAAAAGTACAGCTATAAATTGACAATTAAATAACAGAGACTGATACTGAATGTATGAAACCTGATTTTTTTTCAGATAGAGGGACATCTGTGGTGTCAGCAAATATGCTGACATTTACACAGTACCATACATATTAGAGAGAACTTGGGGTTAGCTTTTCTTCCCAATTCTTTAACCAGGACATGCTCTATCATTAGACAACTGTACTGCATGTCTGAAGTTACTTCTGGCCAGAGTAAAATATTTCTCTTTTGGGGAATATGCAGTTTTGAGCACCTAGGAAGTGTAGTGGCATGCCTGTACAGCTCATTTCCAGAGATAAGAACATGTCTTTCTATTGCTTTGATTATTAAAACATCAGTATTCTTCCTTTGCTTAAAGAATACAAACCTCTGTTTTACCTCCCGGAAGCTGAATCCCAAAGACGGATGAAATGTTGAGTGAAACTAAAACAGAAGAAGGTAAGTTCAAGAAGTTTAAGAAAAAGCTTAGTTAAGCAGTAATCCCAAATAATTTACTGGATTTGTTTCAGATTTTTGAAGTTCTGCTTCGGCAGTAACCTAATTCATACCTTTACTCCAATTTTCCTGATTCCTGGAAACCACGCAAGTTGTTTGGATTTTAACTGTACCATATGGAAGAAAGCTGTCTTTCTCAATATTCTGTATTTTCAATTACAGGAGAGTACCTATTTTCTGCTTCACAGATTTCCTAATTTAAAATTTTGAAATATCTGTCCTTTGTAAATATCACATAGGAAATTAGAACTCCAATCTGTAAGGCACTGTTGTAGAATACAAGCACGAATCATCATCCTGAAATTTAAATAAACAAAAGACTAAATTTATGGTCAAAAATAAAGAAAAAAAATAAATAAAGTCTGGCAAAGGATTGTTCCTACTTTGCAGATGGGAAATATGGTCAACGCAATATTAAGCGATTTGTTGTGACCAGGGTCATGCACGCAACCTGTGGCAGCACTGGCATTGAATTGCTGCCTCCTGGCTGCCAGGTTTAACTGCAGAAATTTCTTTCTTTCCATCATACCTTCTCTTGTCTTAACTCTTTCATGTTTTGCTCTGGTAAGTAGATATCATAAGGTGGCAGAATGCCTGGTTTATCAAATAATTTTCATTAAGAGCATATGTCAGACCTAGAGTACTTCCAATACTTTCCCCTTTAGTGAAACCTCATCTACATACCTCCCACACACACAGCTTTCTAGAAGACACAGCTGAGCACCAAGCACACCCTCATTTCTTCTCCCAATCATTTTCCTAGACACATATGTTTTCCTTTCTGTGGCAGCAGCACTGTTCAGATTTTGTCCGTTGCTAAGCAGTTGTTAGGACTACACAGAAGAGTTCCTGTGGGTCTTTTGCTTTGTCTTTATGTATCATGGAGAACAGGTCACTTATATGCCGGTTCTCAAATGGCATGTAAAGTAATGTTGCTTATTTTTGGTAAAAAGAAGGAAGTAGTTAACTGGTCTGGAGAGCAAAAAGTCTAGCCTGCTTGATGCATTTCATGTAGTTACTTTCTTATTAAATGAAATTAACTCCTGTCTTACAATTACACATGCTGCATAGAGTCCTACATCCTAGACTACCAAACTTTGAACTGTTTAATATATTGTCAAAGAGTCATGCCTGCAAGTTAATAGAACTCCTCTTTGCTGTAAGCACAATTGCTCATCATTGTCCACACTGAGCTGCAATGTGGACAGATTTTAAATGGAGCAGTGTTAAAGGGTTAGAGAGCAGAGCCCTGTCACTGATGGAAATATTATACATCAGATCTGTAAGGAAGTTACAGTGATCGGAAAGAGGAATGCAATGCTAAACAATGTTATCATCAGCACATCGAAGGAATGCTTTTACTTCCAAAAATGTTACAGAGGGGACTGACCTCAGCCTGTACGCAGTAGACTACAGCACAGATTTGCATTAGCTAAACATTTTCAACCTTTCATCTGCAATAAAATGGTGTCCCTCACTGCAGCTGAGAAAGATGGAAATTCTCTTCCAGTCTACCCAGTTCTGGCAGAGTTAATGCTATTATGCTCTGCAGACTGTTTATACGGTTATACTATTTAGTTTACTAGAAGTGTCCAAATAAATCCAACAAGGAAGAAGGAAGGAGATTACTTTTTTATGCACACTCCTTTCCAGCACTGTACACCTAGCTGTACAGTGCATTATCAAAGACCTACTCAAGTGAGGATGAAATAGACACCCCCACTGTACTTGCTATATTTCAGGTTCCCAGGGAACACTGGTATCAGTCTGGACAGTTTGATGTAATCCTACTAATGTAGTTGAAGCTATCTGGGCTCAAGGATTTATTAGTTGTGAACGTTCATTTTTGTTTTTACTGGGTTAGTGCCAGTAAATAAGTCACCAAAACCACTAGCTGAGTGTCATATGATAGGAAAAGGCTGGGATCACAAGTAAGCCTTCTGTCTTTTAACAAAAAAAAAATGCTGAGGTAAGCAGCGTCAAACCCAGCTGCATCAACACGATGGTGGGAAGACAAATGAGAGCTTTCACTACTGGATACAGGGGATAGAGAGCCCACAGTCTGAAAAACCTCTTCATATCCCAGAAACAGCTGTCATAACTGAAACTGCAAGGGACTGCTTTTTAAACCACGAGCTTTGATAAGGAGTATTCTCTCACCAATTCATTCTCTAGAAAATAAACACACTTTTAGCAGAGCAACCCATCTGAAAGGTGACTAGAGATTTAAATACCTTCAAAGGTTTCCAACCCCCTCTTTTTATAACCTCTCCCAAATGCTTATGTTGAGTTCCCAGCAGGCATTTCTGAAGTATCTATCACTTCAGTATCTGGCTGCTGAGCCATATGAGCTCAACAATACTGTGTAATATAAAACTTAGATTTTTTTTCCTACAGGAGGCTGAACTCTCCAAAGTTAGATCTAACATTTACCTTGTTATTGGTAACAGTGAATCATTAAAAGAGACATAATAGAAGGGACATGGGGTCATTTTAGAATAAATATTCGGGCAATGACAGTTTTGAAATATTCCTTTGGCCTCTCCCTGTGTGTATTCTGGGAACAGGAGGTCACATGAAATCAAGGGTGATGAAATGCATGTGCTCCTGGTCTGACCTGCTAAAAAGGGTGAGGTATGAAGCAACATGCAAGGGTCTCAGCTCTGCGTGTGCGAGACTGTGTGTGCCTGCACGTGCATGCAACATTTGTGTAGGGCAGAGAACAGAGAATCATGAGGTGGGGGAGGGAGGTGTTCGGTGCTGGTGGTGGAGTGAATTCCAGACAGGGACTGCTTTCTCTCCACAGGGCCTGCCAGCTCCTTGTGGCTGTTGCCTGGGCAATGGCTGGGGAATTATGAGGAATGCTTGGAAACTATATCCTTCTGTTGGGCTCATGGATGGAGTAAAAGGGGGTGGGTGGCTTTTCTCTATTTCTTTCTTATATTCAGCAGATTAGACAGGCAGGTTGCTGTGGTGATGACATGGAGGANTTCTGTTGCCTTTTTTTTACTTTTTTCTTTCTTTCCTATGGCAAGTGCAAAAGACAAGGACAAAGGGGAAGGAAGAGGGACAAGGGAGAGATGAAAAGACAATCAATATTCCATCAGCTTAACTGAGTAACAATGTTTGTTTACAGTGAAATAAGGTGTGCATAAACAAGATGCACAACCTGAGCAAGATGGCCTTAGGAGAAACAAAACAAGTGCAGTTTTGGTTTTACATTCTGAGTGTCCTTAATTTCATGATGTCTGTAGTGGGAACCTAAATAAAGTAACTATGGAAATGGCTGAACTCAGGCAGAAGACACAGAGATGTGACTGAGGTGCATAAAGCTAGAAAATGAAATTACTCCTTTCTATCTGGAAAGAGTAAATGTATTTGTGTTTGTGCCTACACACAAGAGTCTGTTTCTTAGAAATTCCTGCCTTTTGAAAAAGCTGAAGAATGGTGTGAAAATTGACATTATATGCCTGATTTTTTGCTAAAAGATAGTATCCAAAGGAGATAGATGTTGGAAAGGGGAGTAAAAGGAAAAATAAAAGAAAACCTTCATAACCAAGAGGTCCTCAAGACAAAATAAGTTGCTATGGGTTGCCATGGCATATCTCCAGCTTCTCCTGTTGAAGTAGTAAGCTCAATGCAGAGTTACTGTCCTTTCCTCATGTCTCCTGGACATCCCCCCATCTTCAAGACTTTCTCTTTTCTCTTCTCTTCCCTTTGTCCTTTTTCTCCCCACTATCCCTTTAGAATCCCTTACAGTAATTTTCACATCATCTTTTCTCTACATATAAAATGACAGTACTCTCCAATGTACATACAGATTAAATAAAATTTAAAATGTGTGTATATTAACAGGTAGATAACGCACACTTGAGTCATTGTTTCTGCATATGCCAGAGTTTGGCTGCGGTTTCTCCACTTTGCCTGTGTGTCTTATCATTGAAAGGATGAAGGCTCCCACCAACTAGGATGTTTGATAAATAAAAAGAAAAAATAGGTTGAAGTCCTCAAGCCAATAAAGTTAGCAAGCACCTGCAATCCACACTACAAGAGGTAAAACAGAAGGGAGAAGTGGAGACTGGAAAGGTCAGGGTCTTTAACCACTCTCTCATTCTTGGATACAGCAGATGTCAGGAGTCTTGCCAGCCTGCCAGAGAAAAGAGCATATTGCTGTTCTCCTTACTGCCCTGAATCCAGTGGGTTTTTTTCTAGGCATGGAGTTTCATGTAAATTGAGAAGCATGCAGGAGAACTTTCTGCATCTACCAGTGATATGACCTTACAATTAGAGTGTGGATTATCAAATATAATGAAGTTCAATTATTCTCACCACCCGCTACATCCTTGTGAATAGTTGCCCAACCTGTCTGTAAGATGAGGCTAAAAAAGTCAAGTTCCTGCTGCTTGTATATCAGTAATTTCCATTGAAGTCTATCCACATTTATTGAAGGTAATGTTTTGTTCAGGACCTGTATATTTGGTTGTCCTTTCCTTGCCTTTTTTCCATTTTAAGGGTAACGCTAGTTTTCCTTCTGGATAAACTGCATTACTTTGTCAACGACAATGTTTATAGAAAAAACACTTCATGGATAACCTAAAGCCACCTTAAATGTAAAATACAGCTGTTGTTCACCAGATTATTCAGATTCTGAACTTAGAGTTCCTGTCAGTAACGTCTGGAAAGACAACTCTGAAAGAGATTGCATGTGTCCCATTCCAGATAAACGTAGTGAGTAATGCCTCAGTTCTTCAGTCAGAAACCTGGGAAGCCCCATATAGGTACATTTCTTTATTAGGGGACAACTGTGGGTACTTTAATGCCTTCTGTTATGCTCTGTTGCCGTGATATCCTACAGTGAACTCTGCTGTGCAGAGACAATTATAACAAAGCCATGAGTGAACAGAATATGATCCTGGGTATGATCACAAACAAACTGACCATTCAAAAGATCATACTTTGTCCTTTCCAGAACTGGCTTAAGACAGAGAGAATTCTTCTCTTGGTGTCAGTGGATTTTCAATCAGTCTTCACACATGAAGGAAATAACGTCAACTGTTTTACTTTTCTCTCTCTAAAACCAAAACTTTTCCAGTAAGGAGCGTATACAAGAGACAAACCAGTATGCACACCATGATTATATACAATGAAGGGAAAAAAACCCAACTGAGATAATGAAATAAGGGAAATAAAAGAGAATTCATGGAGAAATTGCCTTTCTTGCTTCGCATGGTTGGCTTCCATCTTCTGTGTTTACTTTTCTCATTTACCAGTTTCTGAGACCCATCTTGACCTGTCATATCTACCCTAAGCAAAACATTCAAAAAGCAGTGGCATTCCACTTGCTGGTACTATCTCTAGTTGGCAAGTCTCCTGAGCATGCAGAATTCTGTAGCATGATCCAGCCAGTGTTGGGAACATGAACTGAAAGATATTGGGATTTTACGAGGTGATAGTCATTGATCAGGTAAAAGAAAGGGAAAAAAAACCCAAGATTTGTAGAACTGGAAGCATTATCTAGTATAAACAAAGTAGATACTTCTAGGATCATATCAAAAGAGCTGAGAATATCAGCTTCTAAGTCACATTCAAGTCTGATGCTTTGTAAGCCTCTGCTCACAGTAAGGTATACAGGAGTTTTCAGGAGTTTTCTAGGTGGAAATCAGTTTTTGCTAATTTAACAGAAATATCTTGTTTGCTTTCCTTTGAAAATATTGTATTTATTATTGTAACAAACACAGAAAAGCAACCCACTTTCAGAGGGAAAAAGAGATTTTGATTGAAGAAACATTTGGTCAGTCAGTACTAGATTGTTTGCATTACATGAAAAAATGATAAATTGCTTGTTGAATTGAAGTTATTTTTTTCAACTGTCCTTTAAAGTTAAATTTAAAAAAGACACAGAGTTGTCCATGCCTGATATAGAAATGTGACAATTCAGAAATACACATGAACATGTATGGTGTTGTCATTTTGCATTCTCTGGTAATTATCAGAGGAGTAAAAAACAAAGGGAATGAAAAATGCCTTGAGAAATCAGCCATGTGCAAAGAAAGGTTTTACAGAGGCCATTTAAAAATGCTAGATATAGACTCCATATTTTTTTAAGAGTTACAGTCATTAGTCTGGAAAACTAAAAACATCCAGCATGAACAGGTGTGTAAGCAGGGGTTTTGGAAGGAGCTACTGAAAGCTGTTTGACCTGCTTTTCATATCCCTAGATTTCCTCCCAAGAAGAACAAGAGGATGGAAATGGCCTGGGCTCTTAGGTGGCCCTACCTGTCTGGCCAGAGAGGAGTACAGCTCGTGGATGTGCTCCACCACACTAGTGACAGTTTGAACCAGAATGGTCTGGTCTGCCCTTCAGGTTCACAGCACAAGTGTAAAAGCAGGTCTGAGTGGAAGGGGAAAAAACTTGCAGTGAAAATCAGGGCAGGGCTGCATCTGGGGCCCCCGCCAGTCTGACTGCTGCGAATTCCCTGCTGATATTGTAGGAAAGGAATGTGGGTTCTCATTATGCTCTTCCCATGCATGGCCATCATATCTAATGTACAGGGTTCTTCAGAGTCTCAGAGAAGAAATCCAATGCTCTACAGCTGGCTGATACCCTTCCCCCTCCTAAACTGCATGTGGAAAAGGGGAGATCTGTTTGTGTGGCTCATCTTAGATCGACTTGTTCTGGAGCTGTAAATTGCTTCAAGGCTCTTCAAGATGAAGGACTATGTAAATGTGGGGCAGTTATCAATGTAGACAGAATGCACATGCCAATTAAATACTATAAATGTGTTTGAAATTAAATCAATGTGTTTTTGCTTGAAAATTTGGCATGTGATTAATCAACATGCTCTGAATGAGTGCAAATACTAGTGGTGTATATTGCTGAACTCTCTGAGCAATTTAGTTTAAGGTACCCACCTAGGTCCCTGAAAAGGAAACCCACTATTATATGAATATTCTCATGAGCCTTCTTAAGAGCAGTATTTAAAAAATAAACTTTGCAGAAACCATCACGTTTTACTTTTAAGCCTGTTCTGAAGTGTAACCACCTCTGGGCTGAAATGTGCCAGCTGTTTAGCAGTTAACCCTGCCTTCCATTTGAGAAGAAGTGAGTAACATAACATATAAATTCAAAACATAGTGGTTTTTAGATAAAATAGTGTGATTTATGTTGTTATTTGATTTAAAAATTAGAAAAAAACCTGATTTATTTGATTTTCATTGAAGTGTATGTAGTACTTAAAGGTTAGACAACTTCACTAAGCATCTAAAAACTGAAAAAAAAATTATCTTGATTTTTTTCTTTCCTTGTTTAAAAAATTTTGTTTTCCTGTGTTTAATTTTACAAAGTATGGTAGTGTTTCACATCTGGTTTTAAGTTTTAGTAATGCCTCATCTTGATACTCCTTTTCCAAGAGCTCATTTGAGCCTTCATAGCCCTTCCACATAATTTTATTTTTTACCTGCATGAAGGCATGTGGTTTTGACAGAGAAAAATTAAGATTAATTTGATATGCTATGATTCTTTTAAATGCCACTCCTCTTTAATGCTGCTTTTCAGATATGAAGTGTTATCATCTAGTAATGCTAGATGTTATTACAGATTCTCTCTCTATATAAGCATTTTAGGAACTCAGTGTTACTCTGGCAGGTATTCTTGCACAAGTTCCTCTGTCTTTTTCTTCCACCAAATGTAACAATTGAGGATTAAAGATTCAACATGTCTTCCAAAGTTTTCATTACATCCAAACCCGTCAGAATCAATTTGATTGTAAAATTTTTTATGTTAGCTGAAATGAGTAAATGGGAGGCCCTGGTTAACTCTCTCACCCAATGTAGTAATACTTTCAGTATACAAAAGAGAGCAGATTGTTTTTTTTAAGAGTCTTTTAAAAGACTTTCAAAACTTTTGCCAATAATTTGCACATATACATACATATTAATATGCATTTGCCTGATTTTTTTTTTCCTATTAAATAATTCTACATCCCATACACAGAGTATGAGACACAAATCAGAAGAAGGATAATAACATTCCGCTGATGTGGTATTTTTCTTGGATTTTTCCTTTGTGGTCTCAAAATTTATTAATAATTTGGTATTTCTTTAGGGATTGTTCCATTCTTTAGCCTACCATAGATAGTGGAACTTTAACTGACTGCTTCTTTGTTTTTGACTATTCCAGTCCAGGGAATTTTATCAGAAAAAATGTGGTTAGTTACACTAAGATTAGCTGACATTAACTAAGTTTATGCATTCCATCTACCCAAGGTGATTTTACCTTTACCTGTATCCTGTTTTGCTACTATAAAAGCATTTAAACTACTCACTAGATAGAAAATATAATCCTTTCAAGCCTACACCTACTACAGCTATTTGAGACTGAGATTTAAGTACGACTGATTGCATAGCCAGCAGTTATAAGGGGGAAATTTCAGAATGTCTTACTTTATTCCTAATTNAAAGTGATGCATTTATTATTCTGATTGTGTTAAGAGTTAAGGCCTGCAAGCATGTCTTGTGCTGCTATTGAAAGGTATATTACTATTAAAATGGTCATTGAAGAGCTTGATTTCTTGACCTCACCAGAGGTATTGGAGATATATGTGAATTCAGCTGTGGTC
>VZTB01007835.1:142579-164584 GCA_013397245.1 Thryothorus ludovicianus | reverse complement strand
TACACTGATTAGCTGGCTATTAGAAGGAACTACCTACCATTACTGAGAAGTGAAACTCCACAAGTTTAGGTGTTTGGTTTGGATAAAAACCTCAAACTCTGAATATGTATCTCACTGAGCCTAATCTATAACACTGAAAAATTTCCTTATTTTCTGAGGGAAAGTGGAACATTGAGTTGTGAGGAAAAGCATTGTAAAATTAATTAATTTAATAATGTTTTGAGGTTTTGATAGATACATATTGAAATTTTGTCAAAAAAAAAAAAATCCTAAGGCAAGTATTTTCTCCAGTTCTACTAGCATGTTTCTAACCAGATTTTTTTTTTTTAATTTTTCTCCAACAGTTCTCAATTTTTCCTGCCTATTCTAACTTCACCATTGCAATGAAGGCAATTTCTTGCATTCTTGCACTACAATTACTCTTTTTTCTTTTTGAAGACCCAGGAATGTAACAATATTATTCTATGTATTGCCCAGTTTTCTAAAAAATGCTGTATTGTAAACCAGCTTGTTCAGCATTTCAACTGCCTCTGGGTTCTAAGGTAGATACATAGTAATTCAAAATTATAATAGTTTCAAATCAAAAAACATGTTAAACATTTTTGAATTTGCAATGAGTAAAAAGGAGTAAGTAATAAGTAAAAAGGAGTTACTTTTCTGTTGGTTCAGTAATTTCTAAATAAAACCAGGAACAGAAAAAGATACTTCTCTTTACATGGAATACCTGAAGGACCATAGACAATTGTTAGTGGCAAGTCAGCAGGACAAGGGTAATGCCTTTAATCTTCATTCAATGGCTCTATGCCAAACACTTATTTTTCATTCCAGTGTATCTAAAATGGCTGCTCAGATTGGACTCCTGATGGATGATGAAAACAAGAGACAGGCCTCTACTAAGGATGCTAATATGAGCTACGAAGAACGATTACCAAAAAAAAAACCCCAAAAACCGAAACACAATAAATGAACAAAAAGTGCCAACAACCTTTTTCTTAGTAGAGACTTTTACTGCATTGATTTTTTTAGTACATTCAGTATCATAAATCACTGAAACTCCTTTATTTTCAGAAATATAAACCTTATGCATTGGTGAAATTATGGCCATAAAAAGCTATTTCAGCAGGTCCTACTGGTTAAATTTAGAAAAAAACCCCTTATGGTCATTTGAAAATATTTAATAACAGAATGAGAACAAAAACAGGCTGAAAAACACTCCTACTCACTCCACATGCTTATTCTCTGTGTCAGAGATTTGTGTTTGTTGGCAAAAGTAAGGATTTTCAAAACTGTGACAGCTAGACTCAATTTATCTTGTAAATACTTACTTATGTCTGTTTTCTTCAATGAATTCATAGTTTCAGATGAAAGTATCAAATTCAAACAGCTCAAAGAATGTGAAATTTCAAAGAGGTTTTGCCTGCTTGTACACCTTGTCCACAGTATAAATTTTAAGCCATCCATAAGTATTTTGTGGGAATAAAGATTGAGATTTGTAAAGATAGATCAAATCTACCTTCTTATTGATATAACTAATTCAAACTCAAAGCAATTAAGAAATGATCCTACTCAGAAAACTGAGTAGAATTGGAAAAGTGGGTATTTATGTCTTAAATGTGAGTTGAATTTTCAAGAAAAAAAAGATAAAAATCTGAAAAGCAATAGCAATTGTCTTCCTAAATTTAACCAGTTATCATAGAAATAGCAGTATAAACCGTAAAATAAAATTTGAATGAAACATTCACTGATGTCAAAACATATCAATAAGCTTTCTAAAATAAGTTGCCAATTAAAATCATGTGGTATTTTCTTTGGCATAATAACAGCTCCTTATATGTCATTATTAGCTTAATTTTCTTTGCTAAAATTTTGCATAATTAGAGTGCACACTGCAGTCTAAGATGAAACCAAGACATTACTTTGTAGCTTAACTGCAGATGGACTTGAGTCAAATATTTGGAAAAAGTTCCAAAGTTTTTCAAAGCTTGGGAATGTTTGGATCTTGTTTTGTGGTAGTTTTGTACTCCAGTGCATCCTGTGGAAGAATTCTTGTAGAGTTACACACAAGTTGGATCAGACCCTCAGAATATAATGTAAATGGACAGCACAATAAATTTCAATATTACAAGAACATGAACTGTGAACATTCTGTGAGGAAAAAAAACTTAGAATTGATATATTTTTCTTAAAATGTAATCAAATTTCCAGCTGAAGAGTTTTGCTTATATCTGTTACTACAAAGACAACTACAGAATTGCCATTGTCAAAAAAAAAATGGAAGGGTTTAGACTTGCTCTACTTCATACACCATCTGAGTATAAAATAAAATGTGAAAAAAACAGAAGATAATTTGCATGGTCATTAAACGAATTTATTCTTTGTAACAAATACATCAGTCACAGAAACTTCAGCTTTGTTAAGATCTTGTAACAATTCTTCTTAATGAGGCTTTTTTCTAGCCAGAGGGGAAAAAATAAAAGTACTATATTCAAAATATGTCCAGAATAAAATGGTTTTGGTTTCTCTGCAGCTAAGAAAACTGTTCAAATCCATTTCAATCACTTTTTATTCAAAAGAAACCAGACAGCACACCAGTTTCTGTGGATAAATTCTATTTGACCAAAATTTAGATTGAAGTGACCAGTTAACAAATTTGCTCACCTGGAATTTTGTAGTAGAAAAAAAAAAATAATATGTGTGTATGTGTAAAGAGTAGGAATATCAACCAGCTGCACACAACTAGATACCTAGTAATTACATAATCTGCATCAGATTTTCACCTAGCATTTCCATAGACATACATGTCAGCTCTAGATCTGTGATGTTGTTTTCCTGTCTGTTCTGTATGTCTTAGATATTTGGCCATCATTTTTTTTTGTCTGAGTCTAGTGTTTATGCAGCAAACAAAGCTATGAGTGTAACACAAGTTTACGTTTTGATGGTTGTAGTACAACACTTGCAGTTCTAGGTATGCTACTAAGGGATTGTCATAAAGAATTGGCTCTAGTGGTTTTGAAAGGAAAATTACTTTCAGAGAGGAAAGGATAATTAAAAAAAACAGATGATGTGTTGAAGAAAACATATAACATTATGGAAATGAGTAAAAGGATGACTTCTTACCATTTAGAGACTTACCTCATGGAAATAGTAAGATTCAAAGAGGCTAACCATTATGTTCTCATTTGATTGAATATTCACTGAAACCTGTTGAGATGCGACTATTGGGTTATAAATACATGCAGGTTCATATCAATATTCAACTCAAATATTCCATATTATTTATTCTTTTGCAAACTATCTAAGAATTTTCTGTTTCTTCCTTTTGAATTTTGAAAATTTCAGAGAGAACTGTTCTGCAAATGATCTCTAAGTTTCATGAAGCTGTCTGTAGATATGATGTGCCAAGGAAACCAAGTGCTAAATTCAGGGAGTACATACGTGCTAGTCAAAGGCCAGGCTCTGCTGTGGTAACCATGCAACACTAAAACCAGATAAAACTGTCCATTAGCTTTTGCATGGAAGGAGAGAATACGTGCATAAGCTCTCTGGCCTCAATAATCACCCGCAAAGTTACTGTGCAAAGAGAAAGGTAAATTTGCACCACTGCAAGTTTAAAAATACCTCTCATTCTTTAAAAAAGCTAGACAATTTAAAGCTAGAAAAATTCAGTGCTCAGAGGCTGCCAGTCTGCCACATATCTATAGTCTGAGTACAGCATGGGTACGACAATGTCAGAACACCATCATGTCTTTTGTGTAGTTCAGTTTTTATGGAGCATTTACAGTGAAATGCCACTTCACTCTCCAAGATCTTTCAGCTCTACCTTTCTCAATGAGAAGACTGACATCTGAAGGCGTGATTTTGTGACAAGTAAATTATCTTTGGAAAGAGGACAAAACCCAAGAGCCTACTTAATGACTGATAGTGAGAGGACAATCATCTAATTTTGGTTGCTATTTTCATTGAATGGATTTTAAATCCAAAGCTTGGAGGGCAAAGAAACTCTTTTGAGGCAGAAAGCAGAAATTCTGGTCTGGCACCATAGAGACCTGAGGATAATGAAAGATGAGCACAAGGTTCCCATCCCAAGCAGTCAGTGATAGGGTTTGGTTCCTCCAGCCAAAGCAGTCTGAGAGGATAACAGTGTAGAGGAGTCTCTGCCTGTCCAGGTCCCACAGCTTACTGTAAGCAGAATATCTCTGCAGTTTGCACTCACAGCAATTTACTTGGCTGAGGCGTGTTGCAGCCAAGTAAGCATCTAGACATTCATACATATTTGGAGGCCACAAAACAATGGACACAGTGGATTAGACAGTGCTTCTGTCCTAAAAGCTTAAGACAAAGAGTATTGTGTGGTAGGGTTGCTGGAGCAGATGCCTCCCAACAGTACTGTCTTTGCAGTGGCCTGGGCATGAATGTTGTTCTAATGGCATTTCTCAATGCAGCAGAAGCACATTCCTGCCCCCACCCATATCCCTACTCTTGGGGTGTAGGATGAGGTTGGGTGGTGCCCACCTCTGTGCCTGGTAAGTAGATGAAATTGTGGCTGGGCTTTCCCAAGGGCTCTGGTGCTCTCTCTTGCATCCCCTCAGGTACCCCTCCAAAGTGGCAGGTCAGGAGTTGCCAAAAGCTCCATGAGGCTCTACCCTGGCCATCTGGAAATTGAGACTCTCAGTGAAAGCACATAGTGGACTACAAGGATATACTTTCTCCTAATCTGTTCCCATAACCAGCTCCATGAACCAAACAGAGCCCTTGATCAATAACTGGCCACTTTACTGGAGCTCTAGCAAGGGAGCCTCAGCAATTGCTGGGAGATTGTTGCTTCCAAAGAGTTGTTCCAGAGCAGTGAATAATGAGCCTGTGGCCTGGAGCAGGGGTCTTTGCCCGCTCTCTGAGGAGACACCCATCTGGCCATACTAGAGGGGCAGAAATTACTGCTGAGGATGGGCTAGTATCTGTCAGAAAGGTAAGGCATCACACAGTATTGAAGATTAGGTTTGCCTGACTGATTAAACCTTGTTCCCTTCGCTGGGTCCTCATGAAAGCCTTTACTGAACTGAGGGACAGGAGTTGCTTGGAGTGCAAATGATTAAGATCAGCCCATGAGGCTGTGACCTGCTGCTGTGTCCTGGACCCTTTTTGGACAAAGTTCCTGAAAAATGAGTTTCATGGGACACAATGGTGGATGAAGCCATACTGGCTGTGGGGCCAGGACCTATGGTATCTGATGGTGAGGGCAGCCCTTGACAAAGCTGTGAGCCCTATCCCACCACTGCAGGCAAGGTCCATAAGGGTTAGTCCCATGACCATCAGCAGGAAGTGAGGATGGCCATGGATGGACCTCATAACTCTGGGCCCAGGGTGGTGGTCACACTGACTAGTATGTCAGAAGACTCTGAGGGAAGACACAAACAGATATGTTTCTCTTTATTTGTGTGAATGGATTATTCCAACAAAGAATAAAAGTTTCCATGTTTCCACAATATCCTCAAGCAATGAGGATTTTTTTATTGGATATTACTACAGCACTTGTAGTGGGTATGAAATAGTTTTTTTCTTACATTAAGAAATAAAAATAAAAATAACAGAAGTCACTGAAGTGTTGGTAGATTGTTCCAGGATTGTGTTGCCAAATTTCAACCAATTACAAAAAGAGTGAAATAGAGAGAACAGAGCCACCCTTCAGATTTACATAATGAATATCCAACTGTTTATGGATAGCTAGAAATTCAAGTGCAATGAAAAGTAAGGTATTAGTAATAAAAAGTTTGTTGACTGTGAGGACTCATATACCCAGCCAACTCCTTTATCACGTTTGGAAGCAAAGTCTTGATTATTTCCACCAGTGGATTATCCTAACCATTCTCTTTAATATCTTTAATCACATTAATAATTTAGGGACACAGTATACCAGAAAAAAACATACGTGGTTCTCCTAGTGCTCTGAGTTCTCATTTAGGAAAGTGTTATCAATGTGGGCAGGACTCATTGAAGGCCCACGTTGACCCCTACTCCTTTGGCAACATCATTTTGAGGTCTTTACTATTGAGTGGTTTCTGGCCTCTTCAATAGGGAAATTCTGTTGCTTCTTTAATAAATCTGCATCAGGGCACTGATAGTCCACTTGCAAATCCATGCACAGATATTGTATATGTCTCAATTATTTCTGATCTTTCAATTAAATATTCAAAAGTGTTTTTGTCGCACTAGATATAAATGTCTCCGCACTACTGTCTCAGGCTGAAGAAGGAAAAATGTAAATAAATTTTATCATGGTCTGTAACCTTCAGCCTCTTCACACTTCAGTATCCTGTCTGCATTATGTTAAAAGCAAGTCATTGACTTGAGTATAAAAACCTTAAATTGATGTGTCCTGCAATTTCTTAAATTTCATACACTGGACCACTTAAAAACCTACAAGAAACAGATTTTATATAGCAACTCTAACATAAGGGGATGGTTCTCTGATTTATAACTAGAAATAAAGGCTAAAGTTTCAGGATTGCCATACTGCTCTCTTGAAAAAGTCAGTAACTAGAGCAGGGAAAGAAATGGAATAAATTCTTTGTGTTTACAATTATTCCCAATGGAACAATTCTTTGCTGATTACTGTTAACCCCTTCCATAGGCTGCTCTGCCTATAGAAAAGGAGAAACTATTCCTAAGGACATATTTACTGTGAATTACTCACTGTCAAGGTTTATTCTCACTGAAGAAAAATTATGTAAAAAAAAAACACCTTAGGAGATGCCAATTGTTAAATAACTTGTGTCCTCTATGATAGCTTCTGTAATTGTGTAACAGTCCTTATGTCTTGAGGGGACTGTGAAGTTATTGCTTTTGAAGTTAGCTAATAATTCATGAAAAATATGAACTCCATCCAAATTAAAATTATTGCTAAAAGGTAAATTACGTAGTGATGTTATATAGCTGTAGACAGCTGCATCTGGAATGGGTGAAGACTTACCTCCCACTCACCTTCCCACTAGTGGCAAGATAGACTGTCTGAAAAGAAGCTCTTCATATTCAGAAAACCTAGCCCACTAGAGAAACAGTGATCTAGGTGCTTGGATGAGAGATAGTCAAGAGATGAGTCCAGGCAAAAGCTTTGGTGGAAAAAAATGTCTTCATAGTAGAGTGTCAGCAAAGGTATAGAGCTCTTTAATAGTAATAAATACAACATTGCTGGCAAAATGCTAGTAATTGCCAGACAAAACACAAAGGAATAATTGTTCCAAAACCACAATTGGAATAGAAAAGAAATTATAGATGCTTGACTGGAACAGGAATTTTTCATTTCACCAGAGTGAAATTTGGTTTGGTGGAAAAGAATAAAGACAATTTCTCTTAATTTCAGGACGGCCTGAGATTTTTCATTTAGCTAGTCTTCACGAAGTTACACCATAGCTCTCATTACTCAGATTACAATTATTTCAGAAATAAAAATACCTGACTTCTTTGAGTTTGCATCACCCTAACTCAAACTCATTTGTACATTATCCCTTTCCCTCCCATCCCGTGTGACTGCAGCTCTGTAGAGGTAGCACAGCTGCATAGTCCTCAGTGGGATCTATTCTGTCACTTTCTGTCTGCTTTGCGTTTCCTGTGTTTCAATAACATTTTCTGATTGCATGTCTGTAAGGATATTTTCTCTGTCTAGTTGATCCATATTTCTTTTTCATGTTGTTAGACTCCAGAAAACTTTGATGATGTGGTTAGGGCTGCAAATCCCCCAGTCTTTAATAACTAAAACAGTGTTCTTTTGAGTCAAATTCTGCTTAGAAGCATATGCTAGATTTGTGTATGTTTGTTCAAAACACAAAAACATCATGTGGCAATTTTTCCCCTGGCTTCACCTAGTTTTTCCATGCCCTCAACAAAATGATGTTCTAATAGAAAATGTATGTTTATTTACCTATGAAAACTGAGTTCTCCTTTGAGGAAATGAGAACTGGATGCAAGCTGAGCTTGCGCATCAGAACATCACAAATATTTTCCTTTTTTTCCAAAAATAATAAAATGCAAGGTGGGGGAAGTGAGGGATGGAAATGAAGCTATGCAAGGGTGTGTCCTCCAGGTGGCACAGAGATGGTAAGTTCTCTGAGGTATATCATAGATGGTAAAAGATGAGATCTAGAGCTACCAGGAACTCATGGAGAAAGACTCAAAATGACTCACTGCTTCTGTGTTTATTTTCAGAATGTTCACAGCTAGCACAAAGATGGCTGTTCTCCAGGACACACATTATATTTCCACTGTTGGGAAAGCAGGATAGCTAATGCACAGACAGAGAAGGACAAAAATCAATAATAAAACCAGAAGTTGTGAATTTTGCTAATTTGGATGTTGCTGGGCATATCTAATATATCTAATTTTTCACATCAAATTCCTTCCATTACAAAAGGAGTAAGTCAGAAATGGTAATGAATCTTTACAGATTTAGGTAGACCAGTGAGTAAAGTCCTTAGATGTACAGAGACTGATCTGCTGTTGTTTCACATTTTCTAGCTGCATACTCTGCAGTAAAAAAAAAAAAAGGGAAAAAAAATGAACACTGTAGGTATAGCAATACGCCGTTTAATAAAGGCTGTAAAATCCAGCCATGGAATCCTCTAGGAACCAGACAAACCCTAATGTAGCCTCTGACAGATCAATAAGTCAAGTGGGCCATAGCAGTTTCACTTCCCGTTCTTGCACTGCTACAGTGAGTGAATGCTCCTCAACAGGGCAGTTCTAGTACTCTGTCTTAGCTTCATATCTAAAATCTTTATTTCTCCATCTGGTCTCAATGAGTTTGTGCCTCTTCTTGGTGTCTCTCTTAACTGTAGCCTGGCATCCTCTGTCTGATCCAGGTCCGGCTGTGGCTTACCAAGATACTCCATATTGCTCTAGTCTGGTTCCAGTTCTTGTTCCAGATCACTAGCATTCTGTTCACTGAAACTGTCTGAGCCTAAATCATCACTTTACTGAAGACCTTTTCTGATGTTTGTCCTTCAAAAGTAAGTTGTATACTAAGGCTTTTGCCCTTTATTTTTATTTTTAAAAACCCAACAGACCTACTTTAATGTTCCCATCTGGTTTTATTCCTCTTCTGTAATACAGTTTAAAGAAGGCATAGTGTGCAGCACTTGCAGAGTCTGGCAGATATAATCTTCTCTTAGAGATATAATTTTAAAACGTTATCAGCTAAGGAAGGAGTCTGTAGGAAATCAGTTCTGGAATATGGAGCAGACTGAAATATTTACTTTGTATTCCACCATTTTGTGAATGACCTTATGAAGACAATTATATAAGACTAATCATTTCACTGTTAAAGAAGGACATGACAGACCTATTTTGAAATTATAGTTCTTTATGCTTCATGTTTGGTTTCATTTAATCAATGAGTCCAGTACTTCTGAGTATAAATATTCCTCTTATGACTCCATGTAGGGTGTCTGAGATGCTATCTGGGCTTTTGTTTACGTCCAAATCTTATTTCTTTATAAAAGTGCATTGAGATGCACTTTTGGGATATTCAGGATTCCTGTTTGTGCCTTTTTGTTGTTTTTGCAGTGATTAAGTTGGTGTTGGAATACATGAGAGGAAATCAAATCCCTTTGCACTAGTGGGAGTTTAAGGTAGTGCATAGTGTTTCTTAAGAGGAATTTGAGGTGAACCTGTCTGAAAACTTATTTGCCACACACTCTTGCACTGATGGATTTTTTACTCTTGTCTTTCTATTAAATAACATCAGTTTAGTTTCCCATTTTGCTTTTTTAAGGTCTTAGCAGCTACTACTTGCAAACCACCACTGGGGAATAATTTCAGCAATTAAGCTTACCAGAGTTAATCCTTTTTTTTTACTAGTCTCCTAAGTTTTCTGCTCCCTGTTTGGCCAACTATTGTAAAGCTCAAAGACTTTTCTGTTGTATATGAGAAATATCATAAAAATAATGTGGTATAATAATGTATAAATAATGTGGCTTTTCATTGCAATCCCTTATAAAGCAGGGAAAAGATGATCAGAGATGATTTCACAACTTTTTACATGGGAATTCTTACAAGGATGACTTAAGAGTGTGGCTCTGACATGCAGTAGACTGTAATCTTTTACTCTTTGCAGTTCCAGGAGTGGCTGCTGCTGTGGAATCATATGCTCAAACAAGAAGCCATAGGATATTTTCCAAAGTACAAGCTGTACTCCTCTCTCTGTTGTATATTTGCACATGCACATATACACACGTGTACGGATTTAGACATGTAGATACAGATATATACCTTCTATGTGTATCAGATATGTACTTTCTATATGTATCTTCGAAGCTTTGATTATTTCATGGTAGCTCATTTTAAGGTTGTCTTGGATGGGAAACATGAAGTCTTCATGGAAGAATGCAATAAGCCTTTGACTCTGGACACAAAGGACTTGCAGGATTATGATTTGTAGGAAGGCCTGTCCTTCTCCTCAGCTGGTGTCTGCAAACATTTTATTACATTGCAAACCCTCAGAATCATGCTGACTGTCATAATGCAAAGAGTGATTTAACCAGGGTATGGAAATCATTGTCTGCAATTTTTTTCAAAATGATTGCAAGCTTACAAGATAGGGTGATGTCTGTAAAGCTAATGAAATATCCTAAAGCCATTGGAATATGGTCTTCAGAAAGGACCCACACTTCCAATTTGTGGTTACAGTTCATACCAAACAGAATGTGATTTTCCTATTTTTTTTTTAATAAAGAACTTCTTGGCAAAATGTTAGAATAAAGTTCATGCATATTGGAAGTTTTTCAGTGATTTCTACATGAACAAATATTGGAATATTGGTAATTATTAATTTTCCATATTAATTTATGTATATTTTTAGACTTCTCAGGTTACACGTCATTTAAATAACTCAGTCAGTAGTGTCTTTGAGACACTATCACAGAAAAGAATAAGCCAACTCCCTTGCCTGCTTCCCAGTAACTAAGTTTATCTGCTGATTCTTTCAGCTTTTTCTGGTTTTACATCCCACTAGAACTGGTTTGGAAATTGTCCACTACTTGTGATGCAGGCAGCTGAGCTGTTTATAAGGTGGACATAATTTGAATTCCCACATCTCCTTCATCAAGTAAATGTCTCCTTTTATCAGGTAAATTACCAGCCCATCTAACTCTTGATTTTCATTGAAGGTACTTCCTTTCTATTTCTAAAAACAAACACTATTCTGTATTTACAATTATGCTGACTTGTGGAGGAGATTTTTTGTTTAGTTTTTTTTAATTGTGTCTGATTGTAAAAGCTAGGTTTGTCAAAAATTAAAAAACTTATTCCTGCATCAGCAGTATCTGCATTTGCACAGTAAAAACTTCTATTTTCAAACTATAATGTAACCAGATTCAAGTGTTTTTCTTAGTAACACTTAATTATAGCCAGAATATCACTGCCTAAATTCTACCGATTGTAGCACTTCTGGTTTTGATTTACTGTTTCCTAAGTCATATTACCAGGAGTTTTACACTATAAATTTTCTTAAGGAATGGTCAGGACATAATTTTGATTTCCACATATAGCAAATACTTCTAGTTTTAGAAGCAATAACTGATTATTGAAGAGAAAATGGCCGTCACTAAGATGAAGCAGTGAAGAGGCTAAGGAAGAAAGGAAAGCCAAGCAAAGCCAGCATAAGTGAGCTCCAAATTGCCAGTAAAACTTCTGCAGCATATGAGGGCAGAAGGGACTTGGAAAACTCCCGATCGTATGAAATAATTTTTAGAGAAAACGGAAATAGTTGGTCATAAGCTAAATGGAATAAGACTTGTTCCTGGAGCAAAATTACATGAAGGAATGATGCCCATGTTTCCCAGAGCACCCAATCAGGTACAAAGTAGACAGTAGACAGGCCACAGTATCATATCACAGATCTTTGGTGATATGTTTCTTAATCTTGATCAGGACTTCTTTGCTGCCACATCACACAGTACATATGAAAAAGAACTCAAGTTCTGTTTTGTCACATCATATTAATTTCCCAAATAGTCTTGTTGATTAAGCAAAATTGCTTACACTACAAAAATATTGAAATATTTATTTACCTGCTATACAGCTGCCAAAATCATCTCCTATTGCTGCTTATCAACAATTTAAAACCTTATTGTACTTTTGGGATATTCTCCATCCCAGGAATATCAGAGAATTTATCTTTACACAACCTATTAGATAGATTCAAAGGAATTTACCTCCAATTGTGTTGTACATATTTTATGAACAGATCTTTCTGCTTCATTTTGGGTTTAGAAAGTCCTAAAAACAATGATAAAATATTTTCTTTTCCTTCTCAATCTGAAAAAAGAATTTTACTAAGATAAAAGCAATTTCATTTCTACACCTCATCTCTGTTTAATCACTACTTCCTACTTCATTCCCTGCTGGCTTTTTAAACACTAACACACAATTCCTTGCATTTTTCCTTCTTCAGGTCATTTTGTTTCTCACTGGGATATTTTAAGCCACAATTGCTATTTAAAACACTAGTTGTCATGTGCTAAACCCATAGAATCATGGTTAAAATGTCAATAACTTCTTTAAAGGGAATAATTTTCATCACAAAGGCATTGGCGTGAGTAGTACTGCTAACAGAATCACACAGAAATTGTATTTGCTCCCAGGCCTGGGTGGGGCATCAGGTATTGGCTTCACCTGTAAGAAAAAGAGATGAAAAACAGAGACAGTTTGTGCTTTCTGGTGTAACCTGGCAGCCTAAAGTGTTGGTATTTTATGGTGGAGCAAAGTGAAACCACTTTATCTTGTCTTATGGGACACAGCGTATGAAGCAAATGTGTTAGCAGGAATGCTTGTTCACAAGCACAATGATTGCCAGCTAGCTAAATTTGGGGGAAAGAAAAGACCAGAAACAGCCTACTTGCTGTGGAAAATAATAATACTGCTCCATCTGTTCCAGCTTTCCCACACCTCCACTTAGGAGGGAGAGACCTGTGAAGGTTGCATGCCTTGTGGAAGGAAAACTGTGATACAGTCTCTCATGTGTTGGTGGAGCTGGGAAGCCAACATTGTATGTAAGCAGGACTTCCTTCTCTGCTGCACTGAGAGGCAACATATTCTTCTTCAAGAAGAAAAGCACATTCCTTTGCCTAGGTTTGCTCCAAACACAAGGGAGAGGTAGTTGAACTCTGGAGCAGAAGCTGCAAGAAAAGTGATAGTTCCTGACACTGAGACAGGGAAAATGACATCCCAAATGCTCCTTTCTTAAGATCCTATCTAGTCTCCTAATTGAAAGAATGACAATCTTCAGTCTTCTGGGATGTCCTCCTTACAGGATCATAAGAACTTCCTTACAAGTCTGCTGATTTTAGGGTTTTCTTTTTTTTCCAGATGCCAAGGGACTGCTATCTGCTATTGGACACATTTCTGTGATTCAGCTAAGAAGTTTTTCTGTGATGGTTATTGTCTCAATAGCTCTAGAGAAGCTAGAGCCAGAAATGCAAGCACTGGAACGTAAGATAAATATCCTTCAGCCAGCTGGTGGAAGAGAGGTGGGGACAGGTGATCAGGAAAGACTGGCTTATCAAAGAAAAATTAAGGTTTAATTCAAAATCCAGGGTTCAACTAAATGAGAGGAAGGAGAGAAAGAGAGAGGTAAAGGGATTGACATCTGTGATTTTTCTGGTTAGAAAGAGATACAGTAGAATGAACAGGAAAGCGGGAAGAGAGGAGAGGCTGTGAAAAACAACTGAAGACAGCAGGAAAAGTGATAGGAAAGATACATTGTGTGTTAGGGATTGGCCAGGTTTAGAAAAAGTCAAGACCCAAGAGAACAACACAAGTAGTGTCTGATTTTTAAGAAGGAAGGATAGGAATAGCATTAAAATAGGGGAATTTGAAAAGGCAAAGTTTTTGATGGTGGCGGAAATGGAAGTGGGGAGAAATATTAGAAAAGAGAAAGGAAGAAAACTCCATAATTTACTCTGGCTTTAATATCTCAGTAATTACAATTGAGTAGTACTAATTTGGAGCCCTTTTCATTTAAAATGAAATATGTAAATGAAGGACAAATTAAATATCCAATATCTGGAAATATTGCAAGTGGTGAATTAGAAAGTTAAGTACATCTTGTGCAACCTCCATGGGTATTCACTTGTAATACCATACCAATTACACAGATCTTTCTATTCATAAAACACACTTGTGTAAGCATTACCATCATAAATGACCCATTCTTGAAAGATGACAAAGAATACATTGTAAGGGCTTTATAAAACAATTATAACAGGTGAAAAACTTCTGCATTCCTTTCTCGTTATGTCTTAGACACTTCTGGGAACAAGAAAGGTACTGAGTTTCCTATATACTTTAACCACTGCCATGCAATTTTGAGTCTGACAAGCTAGCTAGACTTCAGCTAAGCTAAAGGAAAATAAAGTCCTCATTGTTAAGCCAGAAGAAAAAAAACTTGCAGCTGCTATATGTGTAGGTAAATACGGGGAAAATGGAGATGATTATATGCACCACAAAAACCACTAGTTTATGCATCCTACCATTTTTAGGTCACATCAAACTGCACATGGTGCAGATTTCAATTTAGGAAATGTATATGCAATTGGAGTAGAGCAGGGGACCATGACCATGACAATCTATCTCCTGCAGATTAATGTCTGGTGCAGGCAGGTATGTCATAAACTACAGCTTAATATGGAGAACCTCTCAGTTTTTCTCTCATTTTCACTAATGCATTGTGTGTGCTTCTAAGAGATTCACAGTAGATGTAGGGCTATTGCTTTTAAATGTTGCCTCTGACCCAGATAATGTCAAAATGTCTGAATACGCTATGCTCTTTTTAGAAAGAGCATCTCTAATGTAATGCAAATGCACATTGTGGGGAAATTCCAGCTGAGAAAATGAGGCCTTATATTTCTAAAACTATATACATGTCAATAGCCCATTATTCTCAAGTTTTAAATGTAATTGCAGCCCATCCTGGAATGAATTCCTGAAATAATAAAATACACTGAGTAGCAGTTTCTGTGTCTTCCAGTTATTTTATGCTCCCCCCTGCCCTGCAAAATGAAAAAGAAAAAAAAAAATAAAATAAAAGAGAAGCGAAGTGAAAAAAGTGGAGGAGAATGGAGTGAGGGAGACAGAAGATAAAAGTGAAAGTCATATCCTTTTCTGTAATGTGTTACTGGAATACTGTGCAAAAATATGCTGGGCTCCTAAAAAGCATTACAACATCAACGCATTTGAAGCTTTTGTATAAATGTATCTCATTCCAATTTTGTATGACAAATTATTTCCAGGCAATTAAGAATATTTATAATTGTTTTCTTTGGTTGGAACTTTCTTCTATTTCCAAATTTCTTTTAAGCTAATGTTTCTTATAAAGTCTAAACAGCCGTCATTTTGAAAGAATTCTCTCTTAGTCATGTGAATTGCTCCTTGCAACCATCTTTTTCTGATAAATTTAACATGTGCATAGTACAGCCTTTATCTTCAGCATTGGTAGATTTTAAGGTATCATTATTTCATTGTGGAGTTTCCCCCCTGCTCCCCTTTCCTGGAAGAACTCCAAGAAACAGTTTCTATTATTAAAAACAATATAGATTAATATTAAGGTTGTGCTGAGCTGCAGTATTTCTTTCCTTCCTTTGCTGTCTTTACTTCTCTCACTGATTTCTCTTCTTAGCATGAAATCCTATACTTCTCAGTAAATGAAATGTAAATGGTTGAATTGCCTAGTCACATTTCTAGAGTGGAGAATATACACATAGATTTCCTGAAAAAATCCAGTATATTTCCAACTGCTTAAGAAGCTAAAGGACTATTATGCAGTGAATCCACAACAAATAGTTCCTTGGAACACTAAATTTGAGATACAAATGTATATTTATGGTAAATGCTTTCTGAAGACTCAAAAATGTGAATTTAGTTTGTCAGAAGAGGTGGTTTTGTGGAAATGAACAATCACACTAAGAGCCAACTTTCCGTCTCAGTTTCATGTAAAAAGAAAGAGGTAGCTGCAGATAGCACTCAGTATGCTTTATTCCCCTCTCAGTCCTTTTTTTTTCTTTACTTAAGGGAATTTGGGGTATTTATCTGACTTATAGAGGTGCTGTTAATTATTTAAATCTTTCATCTTTCTTTAATTTATGTCATAGTGTAAGCATAATTTCTAATTTTTATCTGCTTCCCATCAAGCTGCATTTCTGTCATTGTTTGTAAGCCTGAGGATAGACGAAACTACAAAATTAACTGTGTTTCAGTCTTTGAAAGAGTAAAAAAACAGATAAAAACCAGTCTCCTCAGGACTTAGTGCCTCTGGTAGTTGATTAGTCCCTGCAGTAGGGAAAATTAAATTTTGTGGTTGAGACCCAGCATGCTTGGATGGTTTAATAATGCTGTGGCCATCATCCAATGGCTGACAACCAAGAACTGAGGTACTTTCTGTTCTTTACTCCCTCATGCAACACCTGAAAATCCTGGGGCAAATCAAGCAGCAAATTAAAGCTCAAAAAAACCCCTCACCTGCAAAGCATGTATAAGGAACTAATTTTAATACTTTCAAGCTGAAGTCATTGGGACAGGAGCCCAAAATCCAGCGACAAAGATATCTTGGTAAGTTCTGAAAGCACCCTTTTTTTTTTTTTTTGCAGCTCCAACTGGGCTTGCTGTTTTAATGTATTTCTGCTTCCAGTGCAGTTAAAGCCAAGTAGCTACTAAAAGCAATCAAATCACAAGAAGGATATAAAAAAACTAAACCAGTTATTATGACTATAGATACAAATGGAGACCGTGGCTTCTCAAATATAGTTAGTGTAAGGCATTCCCTCCCAGCAGCCATGCCTGAGTCTAGGACCCAGTGTGCACTCAAGAGCTGTCTCTGGCTTGGCTGTCCAGGAGGGGGCTTTGCATGACAAATACATCTCCTGCACACTGGGGCAGTCCCTGAAGATGGCTATGCTGTGACCATGTCTGCCAAGCAAAAATGGCTTTGTTACCTAGCAATGAAAAGTCATCTATAGTGTTACAGGCTCTTGTTATTCCATGGATAAAAAGCAGAATTGTGTCATTGGGTCTGGATCATGCTACGTACAACGTATCCTCAAAAAAGAAATAATATGAAACCGTGTTTTTTTAGCCTCCAAAATTTTTCTGCTTTCTTTTTACCAAAACAAAACAGAAACCACAGGAAATTCAGATGGAAGGAAAACAGCCATTTTATGCTTCAGTGCTGAGAACATGGTGGATATTTTTCTTCCTAAGGCAAATACCTTTACTCTCACAGTTTTGGCAAGTTCAGTTGGAATTTTGCTACATTTCTTCTTTAACGCAACATTTGCTGATGAGAAAAGTGGTGCTTTCTTTTTGGATCAGATATAGTGGTGAAATAATCTTGAAGAAACAGCTATCAGTTTTGTTCTGATTTAGACAGAGGATTCAGTCACAAAGGCAACAATTTCTTCTTTAATCATTCACTGCAGTAATATCAGCACTGTATTACAAGTGCTGACTCCAGAACTGTATGCTAGTATGGTTTCTCTAGGGCTTTTGCTAGAGTAGGATTGGGTGGAGGAGAGAAATGAGACCAGGCACTTCAGTGGCAGTTCTTTTAGTCAGATCATAGTTATGACAATTATGGCCATTGAAATTCTTTCCCTTCCTTTAAATTCTCTATATCAAGAGGTCTTGGAAAAAAAACGCTGCACAACCACAGTTTTTTTGGCTCATCTTAGACGTTGAATCTACCAATTTTGCAGACAGTGGTCAACTTCAGAAAATTTGATAAAGACAGAAGATAATACGCTTTTATCAGCTTTTCTCTATGGAGGATAAACAATTGCAATTCATTTCCCTTTCTACACGGACAGGTTGCCCCAACAAAAAGTTTGCCCAGACAAGTCAGAGACTACCCTGAGTGTGCTAAATCCAGCTAACCAACCTCTAACCAACCTGCAAACAGACACAGAGCAGAGCTGAGAAAACCATGCATGTTGAACATTAGATAAAGATACATAGAAATTTGTATTTGTGAGTTTAAAATACAGATTTATAGAAGGGAGCTAGGGTTTTAGAATGTTATTATTTGAAGCTTTTCTACACTATGCAATTGAATAGCCATGCATTAGAATGTAACAGAATCCTGAACTGAGTACACAGGTTACTGCTCAATCCAGGTTCCTAGGTTTAAAATCTTAAAAATCCCAGTTTGGAGATGAACTTTGTAGTTTCATACTATTCATTATTTCCTTAGATAGGTATTTATCATACTCATTCCTTGTGGCAAGCCCTTTTCTCCAGTAAATATCCTTACATTTCGTGTTTTATAGATGTAAGGCCTCCTTGTTCTGCAAATGGTGACTCAAGAATAGGACACTATAAGTGATCTTCTCAGGGTTGTAAAAGTTACATGTGATACAATTTTAAATGTCTGCCCTGAATAAAAGTCAACAACTTAATCTCATGTGCCAGTCTTCTAGCCTGGTGAGACTATCTTGTCTGATGACTTCTGCACCCAGGAGTCTGGTGGAGTGGTAAGAAACAAAAGACTCCCAAAGCAGAAGATATAATTTCCTAGGGAATTCAGTGTGTGAAGTTGTTTCCTCCACATTACTTCTGGACCAAAGTACACAATTTGAAAACCATACAGATTCCCCCCCCATTTTTATCATGTTAAAAATTGGGGGCGTTAGTTTAATTCCATTGTTGGTTTCACTGATAGTTTCTATAAGCAAGCAGTAAGATTTCAATATCCTGTTCTGACATGTTTTGCCCAGTTTAGACAATGTTCTTAAATCTTTACCCAGCCTTGTTTTCTTTGTTTAGTTTTTACCCTAATGGCAGTCCTGGTTTCTCTGCCACTCAGAATGGTTGATGTTGTACATTCTCAAGGGCATTTGCTAGTGCAGTCACTCCTCGAACTTTCAGACCTATTGGTAACACTGTTTTCACAAGGGTGATTTGCATTCAGTCTAGATTGAAGTCCAGTACGTGCCCACAACATAAAATGTGCTTGTTATGAATGAAGTATATGCAGAGCCTCTTAAGAATTCACCCAATATAATTAGATACACCCTGGTTCATCTAAATGTTATCCAAAGGCTAAATATCTGAAGCTTTAATTGAAAAAGCTCATTAACTTTAAATACAGCTAAAGTTGTTGAAAAGATCTCAGTGGAAATATTAGATTCTCCATGAAGACCAAAAAAAAAAGCACATTTGAGTCTGAAGCTATTAATCATAAAGTTGACTTGCATATTTGTGCTACGTTTGAAGTAGGTCTGAGCGCTTCATTAAAAAAAAAAGAAGAAAAAGGAAACTTGTGCGCACATGCATGCTAAGTAAATTTTGCTATTTTGCTGTGTGTTTAGTGGATTTCAAATACTTAAAGAGTGAAAAATGAAAAGAAATACTTGATGTAGGAGCACAGCAGACAAATCCACAGTCAACTTGAAACAAGCTGATGATTGATTATGTGTGATACTTGACCACAATCTGTTAAACGAATAACTGTGTCTACGTAATGTCACATTAGAAAACAAGTCACCATCAGAAGAAATTTCAACATGAGGATATATGAAATTTGCTATTACACCTATAGAATTTCGTACCCAGAGGTAGACAAGATTTAGTAATGTAGGTAGTCCGATGTGCAATGCTGTGATCAGAGGAAGCTCTTATGACATAGATGATATTGACAGTAAGATTCCACCTGATGGGTCCCTTCCATCATGTGGGAGGGGAGAATACCACTCAAGGTGTGATACTAGTAGAGATGACAAGCTTGCATAATATTTACATGCACTACAGAATGACCAGGACGTTAGCTGACACTGTCATTTCAATATTAGAAATATTGCTGGGTGAAAAACCAGCCTGATTACTTCAGAAGCATTTGGACACAAATTTGATGTTGAAGCAATTGACATGGAACAGAGAGTGTTACTTTTGAAATTTGTGAAATACAGTTTTCAGAGCTTCTTTGATATTCTTTTTTTCCTTCTCTTGGGAACTAAAGCAGACAATCTTTTGCTGCTGTTACAGAAGTGATTGTGAATGTGGCATCAAGCCAGATTCAACACCACAGCTCTCATTTTTTTGCTATTCAGTGCACATAAATTAGGCTGAAGCACATACCAAAAGAAGTAAAGAATTAATGTTAGCAATATTTGTAAAGTGTAAATCTACATTAAGTGTCTGACAAATCTGGGTGGAAATTTCCCAGGATTTCAAAAGACTTTCTTAATACCTGAGCAGTATTTTTCTATCAGATTTTATTTGCCAAACCCCTGAAATATGACAGTTTTCAGAATTCATCTGAGAATTACTCTCTCTGAACTTCTTGATCATTTATCAGGAGTCATTACTTTCAAATTATTTCTGTGGGAAAACAGATAATATATGATCAGATTTCAAACCACAATTGTCATTCCTAAAACAAATAGCCCTTTAAATTAAAATGAGTATAATCTGAACCCAACATCCCTTCTCTCTTCCTTTCCCATAGAATTATCTATTAGAAGTGCATTTTGGATATATATAGTTATATTAGGTCGTCGTAATGCATTTTTATATCATTAATCAATAAAAATGAAAGTTAAGAAAATAATTTTCAGGATTTTCAGCTTTAAAACCATAAAGATGAAGAGAAATAATAAAAAATAATAGTGCTAGAACAGTGCCTCCCATATGCTGATTTTTACACTGTTTTAATACCACAGAAAGAAATTAATATTCATATTTTGACTATTACTAAACTTAATTTCAGGCTTCATAAATAAAGAGAAACCATGACTTTAAAAAAGTCCTAATGTAAAGTAATATATTTGGACACATATACAAAATATTATTTAAACAAATGCAAATAATGGTATTTGTTCTTCAAATATTGCAAGTACAAATATTCTATTACACCATTCTCACTATTTTTACAGGTATAGGATCTTGACTTATTTGTTCTAAGACTCACTATTCTGCTATTTCCTTTCATATTACTAATTTTTACACATTTAGATCCCCAAGAAAATATTATACCTGTGTAAGCATAGTCATATACAATTCATGGTTTCTAAACAGTGTCTTTTTGCATAAAAGTTAAAAAGACTTAAGACTGCCAGAAATCTGCTAAGTAAGCTGTTGTTTAGCAGATATTTAGTAGATATTAGTAATTAGTAGATATATTAACAACATGTAACTTTTAAGAACATGTATCTAAACCTTTCACACAGAAACTGAGGTCAACATTTATAGCTGTGAAAGCATACAGCTAACCTCTAAGTATTTTTCCAAACACGTGCAGAAATAATGCATTTCATCGCAAATTGTTCTGAACATGCTTAAAACATTTTTAATTCAGCTGTTATTTTACTGCCCAAACAACTAAACTAGTGCCTAATTAAAAGTCTCTAAATTAAAAGTAAATTCTATGAAAATTAGAATTTGAAAATGTTATTTTCTGCAATGCTGAATGAAGAATGAACAAATATATAAATGGGATTGCTAAACCTAATCTATGATTTAGAGAGTTGTCTTTTAGCTTCCTTACAGCAGATTTTTGTTTAGGACTCATTAAACCTGTCCAATTCATGAAAATATATGAAGGAAAATCAAATGCAGGTATCTTCTGTTGGTTTTGATGAAGTCCCTAGTTATAGCAAATGTTCTTGTCACATTCCAACCCAATTACTTGGTTGGAATGTAACAAGANNNNTACTTGGTTGGAATGTAACAAGAAAAGAAATAAAAAATCTATTTGGCATTTTCATAAATATATCTTACATCTTTCTCTTCTTGGGAAAGACGTATTTTTCAGTTTGTCATTGCTGTGTATTGGTAGATCTAAAACAATTCCCTCTTTAAAATACATTAAAAAAGTTCAGATATCACAAATCTGTTTTTATGACTTTTTTTACTCAGAAGCAGGGTTTCATCTCTCTTGTCTTGGAAAAGGCTTTTCTTTAGCTAGTTGAGGCTTTTTTTCCCTTTTTTCTCTCCACTGTTTCTGCTGGTGAAATGCAAGCTTGTCAGTTG
>VZTB01007835.1:98907-133080 GCA_013397245.1 Thryothorus ludovicianus | reverse complement strand
ATATGAGGACAGGAATAACATTTCTTTACTAGAGTGTATAACAAGGCAAACAGAACAGTAATTATGGCATTAACAACAAACAGAACCAGGGACCCAGTCACAGCTCTTTTCACTGCTGGCATTCTCCCCTTTGGTGCAGTTCATTGTCATAGCTGTCAGGAATGAGCAAAAGTCCTGAGGTACTGGAAAAGATATATCAGAAGCTCGTCCGCAGCTGTTGGAGCTGGGGAAAATATTTTGGCAAGGCAGGGGGTGCGGGACAGGGCGTGGAGAAACCCAGAGCAAAAGGGAAGGAACAGCGGGCACGGGGCAGTGGCAGCCCAGCTCCCAGCAGGGCAGGGAGAGATGAGGTTCAGAATTCCTGGCGTACAAGAACAGAGGTGGTAGGTGGTAGGTCACTCAGGGCTGAGCCTGCTGTCCCCTCTGATGCCAAAAAGCGAGAGAGCCCACCTGGGCCAGCCCCCATCCTTTAGCTGCCTCATATTCTGGAGATATTATGGTCCCTCTAAGAGAAAACTCCCCAAGATAAAAGTGTAGCCAGGTGCCACACTTTTCCCCTACTTTAGTTACTTCTCTTGTCTTTCTTAAGTACCCATAAATACCCAGTAATTAGTTACCTAGCAACTTCTGGGAAAATATTCCATCAGAAAGAAACCCAATCCCCAACACAAGAGGACTCCAGTTATGTTTTATTGTGAGACAGACTGTGAGAGGGCAGTAAGTTTCAGAGAGTCTCTGCTTGTTTTCCAAATGCAGTTCGGCTTAGGACATCACATGCACAGACAGTAAACATCAAAACCAGACGCACAGAAAGAGCCCAATCTCAGCACAGATAAGTTTAAAATAATAATATAATAAAGAGAGCAAATAGTATTTTGCAGACATCTAACATAAAGTAGTTTACCCTGGCATGAACCCCAGTCAAATGATGAAATTATACTTGGCACTACACTCAGCGACAATGACTATACTGTAGCCTGTGTGGTTTATACACTTGCCTAGTGCTTTACTTGGGACAAAGAATTTAGAAGCAGACCAAAAAAAAATTAAAAAGTGGTTTAGGTTCACTGTAATATAAATACACATACACATCGGCAAGTGCTTCTGCCCACTTATGCTCCGAGCTTCATACTATTTTAATGAGCTTTTACCCTAAATAGCAATAAAATAGAATAAAAATCTCTCAAAGAATAAAAACAGTTTGGGAAGAAGAGGAGGTTTGTAGGTATTTTCTTTTGGGGAGGGCTATCTTTGAGAAAAAACATATACAGTGGAAAATATCAGGATTGAAATAATGTATAAGTTCAGTAAAGCCAAATAAACTCTAAGACATCAGACATCTGCATATTAAAGATTTAGGTCATTTACTTGTTTATTTCCTTAATTTTTTTAGAAGTACCTTTATGCTAAAGGAAAGTAAGGAAAGTAAGAAAGAGTGCTCAGTGTAATTCAAGATGGATTTGTTCTTTAATGCTGGTGAATTCACAATCAGCACCTTGATAACAGTGTTGTTAATAATCTGTGCCAATTAAAGTTTTTTTAAAAAGAAATAATTAAATATTTATTGTAGATGCCATAGTGATTTGAGCACTGTTATATATAGATTAAAAATATTTGGGGATAAATGATGAGGTAACCTGTTTGAGTTGTTTTCTCCCAAAAAACTCACTACAAAATACAAATCCAACTTGACTAGGAAGAATTCCAGCAAAAACTGGTGTAATATAACCACTGTATTAATGTAAATTGTTTTAATTCTAAGGATCTGTAAAGAAGATCTACATTCTCCCCTGGATTTGGCATGCCACCACCTACCTTGGAAAGCAAAAATTCAAATAGTGTCCACTCCTCCTACCCAAAGCAATCTAAATCAACTTAGATTTTATTTCAGCATACCCCCCACTATGAACAGTTTTCACAGACTCCTTTGTAACTCTGTACCCTGCAAACGTTGATCACGGAAGATCTGCTTTCTCTTTGAGCCTGCTCACAGTGAATTCACGGGATTTTTGCTGTTGATCGCACCGTAAGCCCTATAAACCATTCCTTCTGCCGAAGTGTGGGATGGGCAAGCAGACAGAAGCAGGGCGGGCACAGGTTTTTGCCAGCAACCCTCCCAGCCCTGGCTATCTGCTGGCTACAGGGGAAGAGACCTGAGCAATCCTCCCTGGGTGTCTGTGGGAGGAGGCTGATGGCCTGTGGCCTTTATCTGCTGCAGCTGCTGGAAGTGCTCATGGTGGTTGAACACAGGAATGAAATCCAAGTGGATTATTGCAGTTCAAGACCTTGATTAAGATTATTTTGGTTGAACTGGTTGAATCCTCAGTTTACCTTGGGATAACCCACGTCTCTCCTCCCAGTTTTCTCTACACTGACTCTGCACTTAGTCAGAGAATGTGAAAAATGAAGTTCACCTTTTTGGTAGGATTTAAAAGGTTTAATAAAAGACAATAAGGACAAGGCAATAAAGCAAAATACATGGCCGGGGTGTCTCTGGCCAAAAGCCAGGAGCACACACACTGTTTTAGAGATACCCTCCCCACCCCCTTAAGTGTGCATATTTAAACTTTTCTAAGAACTTATTTCCGTGTTTCTGGGAGCTATTTTGCATGGCCACTCCTTGGTCCCATCTTTGTAGTGCATGCGTGTTTCTTGGCTGTGGTTTTAACTAATTCTTCTTATCAGTCTTACTTTGGNCTTTAAAACCATTTCCATACCACACACATAGTATTCACCCAATATGGGTGTGAAAAGAAAGAAAAAAAAAAAACCAATACCATAATACATATTTATAACAACCTTATACGTACAACACTCAATATTTGCGAAAAGCCAACTTTATAGTATGCATTTATAACAGAGAATGACAGTGCCGATTGTATAGAGATCACCACACCTTATTTTCTGAAATCATGACTGACTTGACTTGAGCAGGATTGTACTAATTTTGATTTATACATTTTCAAATTTCGCAGTTTCAAAGNAATTTCACTCCTGAAGTCTGTATTTCTACAGGTAAAAGTTCTATATCTGCAGTTTCTTTTCTTCTATGGGGCACTTGCAAATTCACTTAGGTGCCCAAAAAAAAGGAGAGATCTGCACTGGAGGCTCTCTGACATATGTGCCATCAGGCATTCCAACATCTTTGGGTAACACTAATTCCAGAGCCACAGTATGGGATAATGGCCTGTCCTCTGCACCCCCCAGAGAAGCACCTGAAAGGAAGATCTGGACTGCCATCATAAAAGACCATTAGGAAAGGGGGGGGAGGGGTGGAGTGGGGAAAGGCCCTAGGATGTTTAACATTTCCATAGTGAGAATTTCCACATCTCAAAAAATTTCCACATCTCAAAAAATTAAAACTAGTTTTATTTATTTGTAAATCCCAGCCCATAGGCACAGGAGAATAAATATCCTTAACAACAAGGTCAGAATTCGATTAACATGAAAGCCAAGGCTTGCCTGTACATTTCATCTGATTTATTAATAGAGGAAGAGGCGATGGCTAAAGTGACTTGTAATAGAAGGTGTAGCAAAGAAGGAGTAGAGATATGGGAGAGAATAAAAATTACTAGATTAAGATTGTTTTCAAATGCTGTTTCTGTTCACTACCATTTTTTTTATTCATTCACATCTTGAATAAATGCTTGATTTTTTCCTGCTGAAATTCTGGGCTTGAAATTGTGAAATTCATTATGAAGTGACAACCAAACTTAGATGAGATTCATCCAGCACAAATTTCTATAAATCCGTATAGAAAAGTACATGACTTAAAGCTGATAGAAATTAATCTTGGGATCCACCTCTTGGAACATTTTCATTCTTCCCATTAAACTACTAAGTCATTTAAAAGTAGAAGTGCACTAAATATTTGTGCGGAAGCTGAATTTAATGTGCAGCCTTTCTGCAATATTCTCTGATGCTGAATTTTGATCAAAGAATTCAAAGACAATCTGTCTATGAAGAACAATGTGGGCAGTATGGATAACTGTTCTACTGTGTGATTACTTTTGGGGATATATTTGAGAAAACCCTATCTTACCATATTTCTACTCTGAAGGCCTTTACCACAAATACAGAGATATGAATGACCTGTATAGACCAAATGTGTGTTAAAAGTGCAAGAGTCAGCAGAGGAAGGTATAAAAGCTGAAGAGACAAGGGGAATTACATGTTTCCTGTGAAGATGTGATCTTTGCTGATCTCTGTTAGACCAACTCAGGGAATGGTGAATGGATATGTAGGACAGATATGAACTCTCCATTAAGCAATGGAAAGAATAGAAAATGTTCTGTCATATCTGTGAGGGTACTATGTGTCTTTAGTATTTCAGATTCTGGTTTTCCTCTTTATCTTCTGTTTCTTGTTTTCATCAAATGCAGTACACTGAATTCCATTCATAACCTTCAGGGAGTGAAGCTGTTGTATGTTCTGTCTGGATATTTTTCATTTGGTTTTGGTTTATTTTTTCCATTTTGATATATTTTAAAACTGCATGCTGTCCTCCACACCTTTTTCCAACTAGAAAAGTTTGGAAACAAATGGAAAATGGGGAGTGGATTGTCAGAAATTAAATGAAGAAAAAACCTGAAATCCACATGACTGTTTACATATCCACCCTTGGACTGTACTCACTGACAATGAGACTAGATAATTACTGCCTATTTTAACGTTTAACATTTTTTTTCAGGTTATAATTTATGAAGTTCTTCAGAAAGATGGAAGACTTATAAAGAACCTTTAATGGAAACTTCGTTTAAAAAAACTGGTTTCAATCTTGTAAGTCGACCTTAATAGAAGTGGCTTTAGGTTTATCTACATCAGACTGAATTTAAAATACTTACGATTATTATTTATCTTAAGGCTCTTAAACAGTTTTTAGAATTATGCAAGCTTTAAAACTTCAGTAGAATACTGCATGATCTCTCTCTGTCTCAGAAAGTATGTGTGGTATGATTCATAGTAGAGGCTCATACTTGAGGAAGCTGCATTGTGTGACAGGATCAATTATCTCAACACAGCTGCAAAAAGCACCTAGTCATTGAACTCACCTTCAGCTTGCCACAGTGTCCTAAGTCCAAACACATGGATGGGCAGGGAAGAATTTTTTTTTTTTTATAAGGCACAGGAGAATAGTTGGACTGCTATTCAGATAATGCTTTATTAGTAGATTTATTGCCAGAGAAATTAATTTATGTTTCTCAGGCCCCTACAAAAGATAGAAAGCTCTTTTGAGAAATACATAGAAAATATGTATTGCCTTTTTTAAGAATGTTATCCTTTGAAGATTGCTGGATCAGTCCCTACTGAACATTAAGTTTGTTGCCATTGTAGANTTGCTATTATTATTACTATTATTATTATTACTATTTTTATTTCTGAATTAATGAAATTTGAAGAGATATAAACAACTTAAACAAGCCAGTGTGTACTGCCCTGATGATCCCAGTGTGCAATGGTAACTTCTGGATACCAAAGAGCATTACTGTAATAAATTAGTCATGAGGGCATCGTTGACTGACAAAACAAAACACCACTTCCCAGACCTTGACTTGAATTTAGACATCACAGTCCACTGGGAAAAATATAGTTTCTTTCAATTTTTCTGCTTTGGAGCATATTGTGCTTATTGTAATCTCTCTTAAGTACTGTGGATTTACAGTAGAACCAAAGCATTTAGAGAAGTAAGCAATGTTTTTCAGGGTAGAGAGCATATTACTTTATGTTTACAGTGAGTCTAATATATTTTATGCCTTCTTAATAAGAATGTAACATATTAATAAGAGTGTACATATATTAAGTAATCACAGAATACTAGAATGGCTTCTGTTGGAAGGGACCTTAAAGATCCTCTAGTTCCAGCTAGTTCCCTGACATGAGTAGGGATGCCATCTACCAGATCGGGTTCCTGAGGGCTCCATCCAGCCTGGCCTGGACTACATCCACTACTTCTCTAGATGCCTGTGCCTCACTATACTTTGAATAAAAAAAAAAAAAAAAAATAAAATCTTTCCTGAAATATCTAAATTTCTCTTTAATTTGAAACTGTTCTTTCTTGTCCTATCACTATCACCCCATGTAAGAAGTTGTCCTCTATCTCTTTTATAATCTCCCTTTAACTACTGTCTACAATGAGATCTCTCCAGAACCTTCCCCTCTCCATGCTGAACAACCTCAACTCTCTCAACCTGCCTCCCTATTAGAGCTGCTTTAGCCCTCTGACCACCTTCACACCCTTCTCTGGACCTACTTCAACATGCCCGAGCACTCCAGACCTACTAAAGGTGGGGTCTATGAGGGCTGAGTGGAAGGGGAAAATCTTGACCTACTCATCACATACAAAGAGTAAGACACAATAGAAATTTGAATTCATTGAAGAAGGAAGGAACATTCCCCTTCCTTCAATCTGCTCCATAGAACATTAATCAATTTGCATCTAATACTAAAAGATTGATATCCCATAACCACATTTTTCTTTGTCCTACTGTAGGATGAAAAAGAATTTACAGTAGCCTTTTCAAAGAAATTAAAACTCCATCAACCCATTTAATAAAAGCAATTAAGAGAAAATTAGAAACTCAGTTTCTGTCCAGTGAAAAATCAATTTTTGTTTTGCAAATAAGTGAGGAGCTATATAACTTCCCAAGAGTCACTCTTCTCCAATGGGTAACATTTGCTGATTCAGTATTAATTTTCTTCTTGAGATGACATGGGTTTAAAAAATGCAACCAAAAAATACAACACCAGAAAAAGAAGTTCTATACTGAGGATCACTCAGACACAGAGGTATAAAAAAATTTATGAAGGGAGAATGTTTCAAAAATCTTTTTTACACTTTCTAGACATAATGCTATAAAACAATTAAAATTCTTAGCGTGGTGATTTTTTCAGCTTTACTATGTTTTATAAAGATTCATACTATCCTTTTATATAAGTGTTTGTATTGTGGTAGATATCTAAATGATGAAAGATTCTTTTACATGAATGATATTTCTAATACTTTCTTGAGATTTTCCAAAAGTTGGGTTTTTTCCTGAGGCAGACTTATGCACAAATACTATGGTTGCATTATGCTCACAAACTGGCATAAATAGAAGAGTGGCTTTTAGGGCAAGTACCTAATTTCACACTTCCAAAGTGAAGGATTTGTCAGAGGTATTAGACCAGGAATTATTTATCCTATTAATACAGATGTGTTCATCTGAAACAGAACATATTACATTTTTACTCTCTTGTAGGGAACATGTGTCTACTGCAGACAGAAAGACAAGAATGATAAAGAAATTTCATCAGTACTTTGTGTTAATCATGTAGAATATCTCAGAAGCATGAATTTGGCAGAAGAAAAATCTGTATCAGCTGTATTGACCTCTATTTATAGCTGCAAACAACTCAATATAAACTTTATACAGCAAAAGAGTAGTATATTCTCTTCTACATACAAATTCAGTAATATAAGAAATCAGTCAGAAAGTGTTCCAATGTAAACAAAATTAAATGCAGCAATTATAAGACAAGTACTGAAGTAATTTTCCCTTAACAGGGTGTGGGTGTGAAGAAGTAAACTTACTGTCTCATGGTTGTTGCAAGACTTGTTTCCTTGCCAGTAAAGGTTTATTGTTGCTTATTATTAAATGTTTTTAAAATGGGGCAATGTTGTGATTGTGTTGTATTAAGACACTAGGTTTTTCTTTATCACGAAGGAAAGTGAGATAGAAGCATAGGAGATAAAAGCATGGAGATCTCTAAATGGGAGATAGAAGCATTATTTGTCTTCTCAAGTCTCTATAGAAACACTCCATCCTTAAAATGAAGTAATTTCTTGGATGTGGCAGTATGAATTGGGAGTGACTACAAAAGGAAAACATTGCTGGAAATTAGGAGAACTTCCTCCAAAAAGAGGTGTAAATGCTCCACACATAAGAAATCTAGAGGATAAACTATATTGTATACTTCTACTGCATATTCAATACAGGATGTGTGATTCCACAGTCATTTGACCTATGATTGTTCAATCATGTCATTGATCTGACACATCAGGCACTGCAAAAATATGATGTATTTGGTCACAACAAACTTTATCCTAACACATTTTGAGTAGATACTCTGTAGCAGTGTGCTACAAGCAGATCCCCAAGCAAATTGTGTATTCAGGCCTGGAGCACAAAACCATTAAAGGTTGGCAAAGAATGTTACTGTTATGGGTTCTTGTTTGGAGATCTAAATAGTGGTTTATTGAAGAATGAGGTACAACTTCCAAAATAACTTGGGGACAAGAACCCAGATAGGCTGACGGTCCAGGATTATATATGGGGACAGATCTGAGGGTGAAGGTCCAATCAGAATAATGGAAAATGGTGCATAAGTGAGGTCAAGGATCAGAGAAACCAATAGCATAATGGGGATGGAGCAATGTGGCAAAATATGACCAACTGGAATTCAAAGAAGGGAGAACATTCTAGAGGATATAAATAAATGGAGATGGAGGTTTGAACAGGGTGGTAAGGGCAAGTCAAACCTGTCTCTTGTTTCCCACAGACTTTGTAACAAAAAGGTTCACTTATAACTTAGATACAATTTAGCAAATAAAAATCAAATCACAGGAGGATCTGTCTGCAGGAACAAGTTCATAGAACATTATTATACAAATCCAGTGGTTCAGTCCTGTAAATGCGGCATGAGGTCTTGTTCTGTCAGTGTGAAGTCATCCAGAAGATCTTCTTCAATCCTCCATCTCCTCCATTTCCAGATTTCCTCTGCCTCTTTTTTGTCATCTTCTTGATCCTTTTCTGGATGCTATTTTGGGGATGTTTTGATGGCCTTCACACAGGCTTTATGTTTTTGGAGGAATCCATCTTGGGCCCACCCCTGTAGAAACATAAGCATACCCTCTCCCCCAGATTATTAGTGGCAAAGGGCCTATAATCTGTTTGGTTTCGGGGTCTTTGATCAAAAAACAACAGTTTTTCTTTTAGCTGTGCTGTAGTAGAATTAGTGAAGTGCCTGATGATTGATGAATTGGCTCCATGAAGGAATTGTTCAAAAAGTTGAACATTATATAAATAGACTTCATCAGTCTCTCAACAGGAGATAATGTCTGGACTCCCCCTCTATGTTGATCAAGGACCCGCTTGATGGAATGATGGACCTTCTTTACGATGGACTGTTCCACAGGAGAGCGCGGTATGCCTGTGACATGTCTTACACTCCACTGATTTAAAAACATTTAATAACGGAATTGATGTGAGGTGTAGACAGGACCATTATCTGTTTTTATGTTTTGGGGAATGCCCACGGTAGAAAAAGCCAACAGGTACTTTAGTTTTCTCTCCAACATGCATAGAGCTGAAGACAGTGCCAGATACATGAATGTATTTTTAATCTCCCAAATGGAACACAGTGTGTCATGTCCGTCTGCCAGAGATGGAGACACTGCAGTCCCTGAGGACTGACCCCTGCTCCGAGAGAGGGAAGGGTGTATGCTTGACAGCTGGGACATGTATCTACGATGGATTTTTCCTGTTCTCTGGTGATCCTAAACATTTGTACAAGTGTGGGTACATTTGGGGCAGAGGTGTGCAGCAGCAGTGGCTTGGGCCATGGGTGGGCAGGCAGACGGTTGTAAAAGCAGTGAACGGACACAGCTGATGCTCCCACAGAGCTGGTGTAATTCCCACAGGGTCCTGGAGTTATCCTTACTCTGCAGTGACTGGGGTACGTTGGTCCTCTCAGCGATTTTGAGGGTGAGGTATTTCCAAAGGGCGATGTTCTGGATCTTCTCCTTAGCTATCTCAAATCCCCTGGTTTGAACTGAATTGGTGACTTCTTTTAAAGCACAATCTAAAATAATTTGAGTCTCCTCACAAATCAACATGTCATCCATGCAGTGGAGAATTATCACGTCACAGTATCTCAGATGGATAGACAATAAGATCTGGGCCATGAACCACTGGCAGATCATGGGCGAGTTCTTCATGCCCTGGGGCAATACTGTTCAGTGGGACTTCTGTAAAGGTGCCTGTCAATCTAAGGATGGGACAGAGAAGGCAAATAGGAGAGAATCATCAAGGTGCAGAGGAATGTTAAAAAAAGCAGTCTTTTAAGTCAATTACAGCCATCTGCCAATTCTGGGGCACTGAGAATGAGGGTAGGCCGGGCTGTAAGGGACCTATGTCCTCGATGACTTCATTGATCTTCCTTAGGTTTTGCAGAAGCTGCGACCTCTCTTTGCCAAGTTTTTGAATAACAAAAACAGGTGTGTTCCAAGGGTTGGTAGATGGAACTATACGGCTGCAGCACCATGGAGGAACTGCAGCGTTTTTAACTTCTTCTCTGAAAAGGGCCACTGAACCACTCAAATAGGTTTATCCTTCTTCCAGGTGAGCTGTAGGGTGGTGCACTGCTTAGTGGCCCCAAATAGAAATCCTGAGGTCTTGAAAGGATTTCTAGCCTTGTCCCCCATTGTGTTAAGATGTCCCAGCCCCACAGAGTCATGGGGGCCCTTACCATGAAAGGTCTTATTGTGTCTGTCATACCCTCTGGTCCTTCAAACTGTATGAGGTTCTTGCTCCTCATGATGCTCATAGCTCCCTTGATGCCTGAGATGATCCCAGTTGATGGTAATAGGGGCCACTCCGTTGGCCACTCAGAGGGGAATATAATAGTGACGTCTGCTCCAGTGTCTACCAACCGTGAAAGATATACCTTTTTCTCATTAAATGACAAGGCAATCTCTAACAGAGGTTTTTGTAGCTAAAGATTTGTGCCCACAAGACAGTCTGACTGGGGATAGACTGTGTCGTGCAGAGCAAGAGGTATGCCTGAGTGATGATAGTGTTCTTAGGAATAAGGAGGGGTGGATTACATGCAAATAGCCTGAACAGTTATTTCTTGTTTCAATTTTATTGACTGTACTTCAGGTAAAATAGTGAGACGACCTGTCCCCTCTCTGGTATCACACAAAATCAAAACACCTCTGGCTCAGTTTTCAGGTCTGTACTTGCCTGTCTGTACAGTGTGTACCTCCTCAATTTGCAAAGAGACGGCCCTTACCAACAGCTTTCTGGTCCCTCTAGTGAGTTGATGAGGGGTTGTAGGCTCTCCATGGCTGGATCCATCACACTGGACTGCAGGAACTCAGCGTGCTGATTTTTTATGACAGTGGGAAGATTGGGATGAAATGGTCTTACATTTGATGTCATCGTGCAAGGCTGCCTTGCACTCCACTGGTAGTTTCCTGGAAGCTTTGGACAGTCTGGTTGATGATGGTGATGAGGTTGACATTGAGGGTAGTGTCCTATTTTGCAGTATTAGGAATTAACATAAGGCTTATTACGTTCCCTTTAGAAGTGTCCAGGCTCCTTGCACTTACAAGAACAATTTTTTCTCTTGATGATCATCAGAGCTGCGAGGAATAATTCTCATGCCAGCAAGTGGTTTTACAATATCCTGACCAACTGCCTGAGCAATTGGTTGGTAGTGTGCTCAGGAACTGCCAGATGAGTACCTGCCTCAACCTTTTGAGCGATGGTCAACTCAGACTTGAGGGGAAGTGCCTACAAAATTTTCTGGCACTACAAGTTGGCTCTTGAGATGCCTAGCTTCTGCAAAAGTTCATCTTGGGCCTTTGCATTGTTTATTTGTTTATCAATTACCTTTTTGAGATTATCAACAAATTTAATAAGGGCCTGTTTTGGCCCCTGTTGAATGTTTGCAAAGCCAAGGCTAGGGGTCCCCCCATAGGGTACTTGAATTACAGCAGTTTTTGCAGCATCTTTGATTTCTTCTAAGACAGCTCAAGGGAGATCAGTAGCCTGATCTTCAGGCTTGGAGTAGTCCCCTTCTCCAGCTAGGTGCTCTAAGGTGCCTGCCCCTCTTCCTTGGCATACACTTTTATGAATTTTGCAAGCTGTCTTTTCCATACTCTCTCCCTTAAGATATTTTCTGTGGGAGAAAGTAGGACAGTCATCACATGTTTTAAATCACGCAGCACTAAAACTTGCGCCTCCAAAGCGGCAGGCAAAAGCTTGTTAAAGTAAGGTGACCCTCTCCCAGAATCCTTGGCTGCTTTGCAAAGTTCTGTATGATAAAGATTCCCACTTGGGATTGGCTCCCCTCCAATCTTCTTGGGTTTTAGCAGCCATTCCATTTCCTTGACCACTTGCCTCTGCATTCTTTGCCAATGGTCGTCAAGCTCATCCTCATAACTGGATGATCCTTCACCCTCTTCCTCTGAGGAGGATGGGTACTGCTTGGCAGAGGGATGTGATCATTGGCTGACCAGCATGGCCTGGTGGTGTGGGCCATTGGTAGCTACCTTCTAGTCAGCATAATTTCTACTTCTGATAACAGTGTGACCGGAAGAGGCTAAGTCAGGGGTATGAGGGGAAACGGGGTGCACAGTGGGAAGGGGATTATTGGTGGAAGGGGAAAGTCTGGACACAGCAGTGGTACTTGAAGTGGGGGAAGAGCCCAACACAGGGGAGGGACCTGACAAAAGTGCAGAAAATGGTGAAGGTGATGGGAGGGAATCACTCAAGATGGCAGTTCTCCCTATGGGGTCACTGCCATTTTGTGAAGTGTGATAAGAAAGGAAAGGCTCGAGGTATGTTGGAGCATGTGTTAGAGTAGGACACAAAACAGCCTGGCCAACACTGCCCTGGGTAGGGAATGGAAAGGGAGGGGAGATAGCAGAAGGCAGGTGGCTCATCTTCACCAGTAAGAGGTTTCCATCTCCTATCTCGTTCTCCAGAACAAAAGTATTAGGAGCACGGGGGGAGGAACATGAGAACTGGGAAACAGGGTTCAAATACAAACTTTGAACTTCATCACGACAGTTGAAACGTCACATGGCAGTAGAATTAGCAACCTTTAATTTTCTCTCTGTTTGCAGAACGTAAAGTTTTCCCCCAACTGAGTCCCAAAACTCCAATGAATTAACAGAGTCTTTAGAAATAACAGGAATATTCTTAAACAACCAACGAATGAATTGTTTTGAATCCCTCTTTGAAAATTATTTCCCCCTAAAAATAAGAACTTCTCTAAGATGCATATATATATCCCATCTAGCCACACTAAACACGTTCCCCATGGCCGCTCCCCCTCACCCACAAGACCTTTAACAGAAAAAGACCCAAACTCCAGGCAGCCTTCCCACAACTCACCTTCCTGCAGGTCTGGGGAGAGGTCAGGCACTTGGCAATAGAGTCAGTCCTCTGGCTACACAAAGAGTGCCAGTTCTCCCATCAACCAAGGCCAATAAAACTTAGGCTCAGGATCAGGGTTGTGGCTAACCCGAACACATCTTCTTCCTGACAATGGCTGTTGTCGCCAGGGTCCCTTTCAGGGACTTGAAGAAGGAAGGTCCCTGTTCAGGCACCAAATGTAGCAGTGCACAACAAGCAGGTCCCCAAGTAAACGGTGTGTTCAGGCCTGGAGCATGAAGACACTAAAGGCTAGCAAGGAATGTTACTGAGACGAGTTCTCTTTTGGAGATTCAAATAGTGGTTTACTGAAGAATGAGGTACAACTTCCAATATAACCTGGGGACAAGAACCCAGATGGGCTGATTATATATAGATTATATATGGATTATATATATGGGACAGATGGGGTGGATCTGAGGGTGAAGGTCCAATCAGAATAAGGGAAAATGGTGCATAGGCAGGATTAGGGGTCAGAGAAACCAATAGCATAATGGGGGTGGAGCAATGCCGCAAAAGGTGACCAATAGAGATTTAAAGAAGGGAGAACATTCTAGAGGAGATATATAAATGGAACAAGGGGGGTAAGGGCCAATGGGCTAATGGGACAGCAGAACAAAGAAGGAATTAGCATGTGAGTGCAAAGGCATATAGAAAAAGAGGCTTTTCTCACCGTAACCTAGGGATGTATTATGTATTACAACCTTCCAAGGTCAAGGGGTTATTCTAGTACCTAGTCCTTGGGCTTCCACAGTATTCCGGGAGGCATAGCATCACAAATGCACCCACATCTGTGGACTACAGCAGAATAGCACATTTGCCCTTTTTCGGGAACTGTGTTTTTACAAGACTTCATGACAGCCTCTTATTAGGAACTTTCTCCTGTATAAATTCTGGTAAGTCTGAAATGGGATGCTAAACTAAGCAAAAGCAGATTAGGTCATCCACACTTGGCAAGAGGAACTGAAGCACAAACATGGCTCAGTTATGACAGCCTTTGGCTGAACATTTTCACTGCCATTATTGTGAAGTGTTAATACATCTTGTAAGTCATGACATGGTCCTTCTGATTGTGACAGACTTGTGACAAAGAATCATGCTAGCATTTGGATAAACAAACATAAAGCATTCTTGGAAGGAGAAAATTGGTCGCTGAACCTTCAACCCCCTCTTGTCTGGAGTAACATTTTCAAAATATTTCTTACCTCTAGGAAATGGAGTTTGAGATTCATTTCAAAGTACTGGTGTTCAGGTATTTCTTTACTAAAATTCTACTGTTGCAAGTGTCTAAATTGTCTCCAACCATCAATATTTTACCTAGCAGTCCATTATAAATTCGGGATTAAATTTGCTTTATTGTTGCCATGTGAAAATCTCTAGCAAATATGAACCAACCCAAACAATATTTTGGTTGCATTTGTTATTGTCAGAGGTCATGCTGAAATAACTCATCTTTTTCAATTCCGGTATGTAATTTTGGTATAAAATAATTGTGAAGTTATTAAGAGTAGAGGTTATGTGAAGCTAGAATTTGTTGAACAGAAAAATAGAAGATATCATTGTCCAAAGAAAGATGACTGGAATGAAAGGCAAAAGAGTTGAAAAAAATTATTTAATACAGTTTAGAAATCTGAGAGAAAGCTGACACACAATGATAACATTTTAGTACATAAATGGTTTTACAAAAACAGCTATCATCATTTGCTTTCTGTGGCTAACAGGGGAGAGAGGATAGAGGAGTGAAAGTTGAAAATTAGCATGGATTATCAGTAAAAGTTTTCTTAAATATGAAGAGATAAAAAAACTAGAGTATATGTGAAGGCTGTAAAATATACTACATTTTAAGAACCAGTTGAATAAACATCTCTTGACAATGTCCTCAAAGTAGAAATTCTGCCTCTGGTCCTAAAGGTGCTGTGGTGGTTTTATAACCATGGCTGTCATAAATCCTACAGCTATTCAACCTTCTGATTTGATCTCCTTGTCCATGCTTTTGGTGTTACTCAAAACTGCAGAAGTTGTTTGGATTAAAAAGAAATTTTGAGAATCTCCTGTAATTCATTGCCTTTGGACTCACAGACATATTTCCACACATCTTAAAGAGAACAAAATTTAAAAAAAGAACTAGTATTCTGGTTAGGAATTAAGAAAATTATTGCTACATCTACACTAAAAATTGCTCCTGACTTCAGCTTGGGGAAAGTCAAGGTGTGGCTACCCAGCTAGAGAAAAGAAGAGGAAGACTGACAGGAAAGCATAAAAAGAGAGCATTTGAGATACAATAATAAAACCCAGTTATTTTCTCTCTTCACCCATTGCTCTGTCTCTCTTTGTTTGAGAATTCAAAGGATTCTAGAACTCCTTTTGTGTTCCATTGACAGGACTTAAAGAAATGGCATGAAGCTGTGTCAGGGGAGGTTTAAGTTGTGTATTAGGAAAAGATTCTTCTCCCAGAGGGTGGTTGGGCACTGGGACAGCTCCCCAGGGAAGTGGTCACAGCACCAGCCTGACAGAGGTCAGGAAGCATTTGGACAATGGCAGGAACTTGGTGTCACTCTTGGGCCTTCCTATGAAAGGCCAGGAGTTGGACTTTGATGATCCTTCTAGATCCCATCTAACTTAGGACCTTCTATGATTCTGTGATTCTTTCTGAATATCAAGAAGTATCTATAAATATGCTACAGCAGAACAGGGGAAGTCCTGATTAATGGTGCCTGTAACTCACTTTTTAGGTCATTGTAGACACTGAATTCTCTTTTTTTATGGGGATCTTGGCAAAAATGGGACCTCTGCCTCTGGATGTAGAATATGTGCATTTTCCAGCTCCCAGTAGTGAATGCAGTGAGCAACAGTCCAATCTTTGGAGAATATAGAATAATCATATGTTGGCCTGAGATGTTGAAGAGATGCCTTTTGGCTTAACAGAGCATCAAGATCTATGGTCAGTTTTGCAAAATGGGTCAGTGAAGTATTTGAGTAAGCAAGGAACTTAAAGCTCACATTGCAGTACACTGCCAGGCATGGATTATTTCCTTTAAGAGTATTTACTTTTCCTCTGGAATAATTCCAGACACTTTGAAAACTCAAGGTGTGTTTCATTATTAAGGTTCACAGTTATATATTGACTCAGATGTCAGAATTTCCATTAAATGCTTCAGTCAGGGATTGTCAGGGATAGGCATAGGAGTTCTTGTACCTCCTGTATTTATCCATTGAATGCCATCTCCATCCGTAACATTAGGTGATTGTGGTTAACCTGCAAGTCAGACTGTAAAGAAAGCAATTATATAAGAACACACTCCTTTGGCAAATTGCAAAGGAAGGTGCATAACTACTAGGTGGTAAAGAAGCACTGTTTAAATCTTGGCAGAGCACAGAATGAATTGGAAATGGTTAACCACAAAGACTTCTTGCTTCAAAGTTGTTGCAGGAATAACACTTTCCCCTCCAGTGTTTATACTATGGAAATAACTATGTGACGTTAAAGTAGTACTAGTGATTAAAAAAAAAAACTTGGCTAGAATGTCCAATAGTATATTAAAAAAAAAAAAAGCTGTGCACATTCACTATCAATTTCATCCCAGTGGCATTACTTAGCATAGTTAGTATTAAGATTTGAAGCTATTTTGCATAAACAGGATGACAGTTCAACACAGTTGGGGGTGTTTTTATTGCCAATTTAAATGCTGTTAAATTAGTGAGAATTTAAGCTATGCTAAAACAATTTAGGGTCCAATCCACAAAAGTCTTGGCTCCAGAATACTGTAATATGAATGAAAACCTCCGTTTTAGGCTTCTGTTCAACACATTACTTTGCAACAGCAATCGCTTTAAGTATATTATTGCCTTTCTTAGAACTATCCCATTCCTCTAGGAATGCAGTCTCAAGTATGTGGTCTCTTCAATGCGACAAGGGTTGCACAGTCCAGTTGAAAAGCTGAAATGCTGCAAGATTAACAACCATAAGTCATAATCATAGCAATAATAATTAATGAAAAGGATTCTTTCAAGGCTTTCAGCACACAAAACATCTACTGAAGTTGTCAATGAAAACAAACATCTTCAACTCTAAGTTGGCTTCCCTCCTTAAAAATAATTGTTGTGCACTTACCTACTAGGAAATGTATAATTTCTTTGGTGATTTTTTACCCAACACAAGGGGAAAATCATTCAGAAGGCCTGGTTTCTGATATCTGTTTTGCCTGCTATTGAGGAGATAGAATGCTGCAGGAAATGCAGAAGAAATGTGCTGCAGGATTTTGTTTTCTCTTTTCTTTTTTTCCTTTTTTTCTTGCAATAGATCGTGAGAGAAAAGGAGCGAAGAACAGATTTGGAGGATCAGAGGAGAGATGAAAGTTCCACAGTCAGCAGTTAGCAGTTAGCTGCTCTTTTCCTTTTTTAAAATTTTTTCCCTCTCTGCATGTTTGGAGATACAGTGTAGCCACCAAATTGTCCATGAATCATTTCATCATGACCAACCACATATATATTTGAAAATTTTATTGTTGGATTTTAGAAACTATTTATTCTTCAATTATTTATATTTGAAGAATAAATTTATATATATAACTTTATTTATATAACTAATGGATTGATTGATGTGCTAGCATCCCCCAGGATGCAGAAGCCTGATCTCTGTTTTTTCAAAAGAAATTATTTGCTGACAGACAGGAGTTTCACAAACATACTAATTCAGATATCCTTATTGTTCTGTGTCATTAATAAGTTCTTGTTGGCACACATACAGTGCCTGTGACTGCCTATCTGTTGAAACAGAGTCCCATACCAGGCCGTTATGAATTATGGCAGTCTCTATACAAATAAAATACTGCAAAACACTGTGGAATGCAAGCAGCGTTTTTCAGTGGATGCTCAGAGGATGCTGGTCTTTCAGACACCACTTTCCCAAAAGTAGTAGCACATTACTTAAGAACAGGAATTAATAAGATCCTATTTGGTATTGCCTATTTAAAATGAGAAATGTTTAGGCACAGTGGACTAAGGTGTGAATTACTCAAATGGAGATTTCACATTGCCTGCTGCTTCATGTGGCTATCTACCTCATTTTAATTTTGAGATGCATATTCCCTTCTAAAAGAGGCAGCAATAACTGGGAATAGGGAATTTCATGCAGAGAGGAGCAGGTGCTTGCTTTCAGTATCACACAGTCTCTCTTTTATCCTCCACTCTACTCATACTCACCCTTTACAACTATCACCTTTTTTTACCTCTTTTTTTAACATTATTTTATTTCTTCTCCTATTACCTTCTGGTGGATCATAATATAATTTCAAAGCAAAAAGGCTTTGTAAAACCTGTATGTAACTGTACATGAGAAAATATTTAAGGTAAAGATTCAGCTGGCCCTATTTCTTTTGTTTCCCAGGCGGGCAGTTCCAGCTGGCTGCACACCTCTGGAGGTTTGCTTCTGACCACTGGAAGAAATAAAGCCAAATAAAAGGTTGTGGCAGAAAATAGGAGCAAATCAGCTGGAGTATGGGGCTTGGATCAGAAGCTTTTGCCTTCCCTTAGAGAAGCCTAGAATTGTTTTGCTGTTATTGCTGGGTTTTGATCTTCTAAGTGTTTCACAAATATGACTAAACAAGACTTACAATCTGTTGCAAAACAGGTCATTTTATAGAAGAGATATAAATGAGAAGTTAAGTTACAGCAACAGAAAAGGATAATATGAGACAAGGGAGAGATCCCAGATCTATATTAAGACTGTTTGACTGTGCTTCCCTTGATTCAACATAATGGAAGAGCAAATAGCAGCACAGCTGATGGTGTGCACCAAAGTGCACATTATTTGATTCAGTTCAGATTCTAACCAGCTGGTCCCCTGTAAATCAGAGAAAGCATTTTAGTGCTCACAAATCAACAACTGCTGCTTCTCATCAAACTTTCTCTGTAGTTGGTTTGGCACCTTGCTGTACAGGCAGGTATCATATTTGTTAGTGTGGAACTGAATATACTAATGATGAGGTAATGGTCCTATGGAAGTATCTATGCAAACAGATGCATTCATACAAAGACCTGTAATATCATTACACAGCTGCTCAAATGGATGTTTTCTTTTTTAAACTTTTGGAATAATTGTTGAAAATATCAGTTTTCATCAAAAATATTAAATACCTTATGGCTGAAAGAAAAATAATTGAAATGTGAGTAGATCAGGGGTCTGAGTCTGCTGTCAGACAGACACATAGAGCTAAGATTGAACAGCTTTCATTGCTGTCACTATTATTTTATTTCTGGTGGCTCTTTGTTGGTATTATTCAGAAACTTACTGATATCTTAATAGAGCTACAAAGCTCTTGTTAACTGTGCTACTAGTATTGAGAAGGAGATGCTTGCTGGCTGATAAGGAATTCAACTCTTTTCCTCTGACATGAAAATCACACAAAAGGGATTATCAACATGAACTGAATCAGTGGTAATGAATTTCTTTGTTGATAGCTAGAAATTGAGCACGGCTCCAAAACCTTCCTGAAGACAAGGAGCCCTGAAATTGCCCTGCGGCTTCTTCTGCCGTACCAGTACATGGCATATTTAAAACCAACTGTACACCCCAAACTCACCAACAAATAGAAATACCTTAATAGAAATAAACATTAAAAGTAATAATGTGAGACAGAAGCTACTTCAGTGATAGTACAGCACCTGCAAGAAGAGTTCTGTGGATAAAATAGCAACAGAAGCAATATTCTCATGGCTTTACAGGGTTCTTTCCAAATAATTCACATTATATACAAATACATGTCAAAAGGCCTCTGAGCCCATATTGATACAGAAGTGCTCTGAAGACTTAATGCACAGCCAAAAAGTGACAGGTAGTTATTAGAGAGCGTTCCCTCCAAAGTGCTTGACTCACCAGCATTTAGCAAGCATGACACTTTCTCAGAAATAGTATCAGAACAAAGATCTAGGCATTGTTCAATGAAAAATTTGGGAGGCAAACATTTGTATGTCAGAAATAACCATATTTGAAATTTGGATGTAAAGTTTGGTTTTTGGCAGGTCAAATAAAAAAATCTAGAAGTCTTTAAATATAGAATTTGAAGGTTTGATGACCAATAAATTACAACTTGATATTAGTTTTGTACCTGGAGTATTTAATAGAGTAATTGAAAGGGTTTTTGAAGGATTACATGGTAATTATATTGCAGTGAATGGTGATTTAGTCTGGATTGTGAATGACACAGAACAAGAAAACTTACATCCTTATAAAGATAATGGAAATCACTGAATTTTAAAAAGTCTAAGAATTGTTTTAGCAGCCACTAAAGCTATTAAGCAAACACTATAATAGAAAACGTAATTGTTAATTGAAATTAAAAAAAGACTCCATTCACAGTACAGAGTGCATCTACACAACTTTTGAGTTCAGATTAAATTCTTTTCACACGCATTGAAAGTAAACAGGTTCTCCTGGAGTTTGACTACTTCACCTGGAGTTTGACAGACATTTACAATAGCCATTTTAAAATTATTAAAATTTAACTAATCAGTTGCTTGGTCAGTATGTCATCAGAAAAAAAAAATAAATACAGGACAGCTTTGGTCACTGCAAACAAATTCTGCTGTTTATAGATCCATTGCAAGAGACCCTGAAGTCCTCCACCTTGCTACACTGACTGCTGCACCATCCCTCACCCACCTGCTCTGTCCCAGGCTATCAGCCATATCGAGGGCTCCTTCTTCAGGAATTTCCCAAAGCACTTACACCTTTCTTCTTGAGTGTTTATGACAGCTGTGTGAGGCAGTGCACAATTAGGCCCCAGAAGAGCTTTTTCTGCAGCAGACACAGCTGTATTTGCATGTGGATCAGCAAACAGGGCAATAAAATCTGTTCTCGGATTGAAAGAAAGAAAAAAAATAAGAGCTTACTTGTAACTTCATCAGCTTTTCTCTAAATACAATAGCATTACACAGAAGTAATGTAATTTTATAAACTGTAGTTAATTCAAAAACTTAAATCCCCAAAAAAAACATATGAAAATATATTCATGAAAATATATTCATGTACACATTGTGCTGGAACTATAGAAATGTGTGACTGAACTTACACCTATATTTTCAGAAAGAAAAATACCATCCTGATAAACAGCATACATGTGGTGGGACTCAAAATATTTGGCAATCCAGACCTGTTTCCAGATCTGAGAGACTAATTTCAGAGGAAAAATTGAGTATTGAGTCACCACTGCCACAGAGTCCAGCTAGTACCAGCTGAATTTAACAAATTGTACTGAACTGAGTCGTGCTGGTACTGTGTCATGATAGCCAGCCACACACAAAAGCGACAGGCTGCAAAGAGCATAGACAAAGTAGAAGAATCAGCACTGTATTCGATGCCACACTCACCTGTTACATCCTGCTTCAAAGATTAATATTGCCAGAGATTAATTTAAGGAACAAAGAGGCATGTGTGTTTGTGTCAAGCGACGGTTGGAATATTCATCTATCAGCTTACTGGTATGGGAATGTGTGTATTTTCATTGCTTTGGATGGGAAACAAGGCCATGAATTGGCCAGCTGACCCTCTAAATATGTCCAATATGAAACAGACATTTCCAGAATGTAGAACAGACTCAGGTGTGGTAATTATTCATGCCATTAATAAGAATTGCTTCTTTTTTCCATCCACTTGAGTACTTATTAAACATTGCAATCACTGCTAAACCTGTTTTTATGGATAATAGTTTTATCAAAGTGATGAAATTGTTAGAGAAAAGATCCAGGAGCAGAAAAGGGGCATTGTGGTGAATGACAAGTAGAGACTGTTCCAGTAGCTTTCAAATTTGGCTAAGCAGTAGTGGATCCTTCTTTCTTGAAGGTCAATTAAAAATTCTAGCTTTACTGTAAATATAATTTTCCATATAACAGTGCCACACAATGTCCAAAGCAGTCCCTTAATATAAAATATAAATTTGATTTTTCTCAGGAGATTAGCCTTCCTTTGCAATGCAAATATTTTCAAGTGTACTAAACACATTCTAGCACCTCAGTATAGGGACTAAACTATTTGCATGCAAAATTACTCAAAGTAGGCAGACTGGCACAAGCTTATGCTTCTGCCATATGTGCTGAAGAACTTGAGCCAGGAAACTAGAAGTATCTGGATACTATTTACAATTTAAATTTGACTTTATATTATTATTCAAAAGAGAAAAAATAAAAAGCCATAATTAAAATTAATGCTATATGTAATGTTAAGTTTACCCCAATGTCTTCTGATTACAATTTTCCACTTAAGAACTTGATCCAGGAAATGCAGAGAATTTTCTCATTAAAACTATATCTTTTTTTTTCTCTCAGTGCTTCTAATATTTTTAGATACTTCTTGTCAAATCTACAAGCTCTATCGCTCACATTTCTCTTAGATATTAGTTTATGTGTCTCTTCACATTTTCTCCCACACAATTATCTGTAGGAGGCTGCCACTGAACTTCATAGCATGGCAGAGTAGAAATCAATATTTTTTTGCCTGGTAGACATTCAGGGCCTACCATTGCTTTTGCTTGCATCACAATCAAGTTTGGAGAAGGTCAAAGGATTTTGAATGAGCTGTTGTGGTTTTGCATAGACAAAATGGGAAAAAAATAAATTAGAACAGCTGTAATTATCAGTGAAATACCAGAATATGGAAAAAGCACAACTCTTGTGCTTCAAAAGTTCATGTAAGCACCATTTTCCAAATGCAACTATTAGCACAACATGGGGCAGGGGATGGAGGGAGGAGATTTTGCCTGCCATTCCAGCTATGCTTGTACTTTCGCTAGATCTTTGCCTGCAGCACCCACTGACACTCTGACTGGTAGCAACAGCTGCCCTCCATGGCAGGAGTATCACCTGCCAGGGGAGCCTGGGCTGTCTGACTGCACTGTGCTGCCTGGGCTACCCACTAGAAGTGGCAGGCAAAGTTTAATCAAGACAGCTTCGTGCTTCAGTTTATTTGGCTTGAAGTACCACCTCCCCAAGGCGCTGGGTGTTCAGTAATGTGTTCCTTTTGCCTCAGTGCATGATTGATACCTCTGTAAGTATCTTTAGGTAATTCTATCCTTTTCCTCGGGGAAAAAAAAATCAGTAGGAAGAAGTACCTCACCTTTTTCTTTCTTCTACACTTAAAGGAAATCCAAGAAGCCAAAAGCGGTCAGTAAGATCAACCCAAAAGTTAAGGTATATGCCTTCAAAACCAGCTTCAGCTTCAACTCTACAAGCAAAACAATTTCCAGGCAAAACTGTCAAACTTTTCTTCCTGTTTTTTTTCCATGTTTTACTGTAATTGAGTTGAACAGTGTGGTAAGCAAATCTGCAGAGTAACTGGGAAAGGTGAGCTATCAAACCAAGGCATTTCTCCTCCTTTGGAGAAGCAGAGAAGCACCTCACCCTTCTCACAATTGCCTTCACTATCAATTCAGTGGAGCACTACCTCCTGAAAACTGTCTTCAGCCAAAACAGAATCCATTCTGTATTTCTCCTTCTACCTGGTGTCTAAAATCTAACATCCACTTGACTCTTGAAAGAAGTACAAGAGTTAATGCTTGCTCTAGTTCCAACATCCCAAGTTAGCCAATACTCTACACTCACTTATAGAAAAGTGAGAATATTAGTGTGTTTTTTTCCCTCCATATGAAACCTGGACACAAAGAGAAATTCTTGTCTAATACAAATTTGACATACCTTCTGTATCCCTTTGGCTATGTTGAACAGAATAAAGATTATTTTTTATTCTTATTATTATTGCTGATTTTCAAGATTATAATGAATCAAGTTTGATCTCACTACAGCCATGGCATCAAAGCATGCTCATATGTTTATTTTTAAGTACTATTACTAAAAAATGCTTATCCCCATGGCTCTTTTCCTTTAAAATGGTTATGGCGGATCACTTATCCATACAAACACACATTTTAAGTTTGATTCTGTCTTTCTACAAATCCTTATATTTGATTTGTTTTCAGTCTCAGAAAAGCTGAACAAATGCCTCAGTGAACTCTTTCTTGAGAATATTTTGCTGTAAGAGTATCTCTGTTGTACTGACTGTCCAAAAACTGCCCACAAAAGTACTCAAAATTTGTGGTTGTGTAGCAAGTTTAGTGGAAATTCTCGACGTTGCATGTCTACCCTTGCATATTAATAGCAGTGCAGTTTAAACGCTGGTTTTATTTCAAGCATTGAACTATTGAAGTGCAAATCCCAGCCGAGACAAGTCTGTACCGAAAGCATGCCGACATCTCCCTCTGCTGCCGGCATGGCGGTGCAGCGACCGGCACGTCCTGGAGGGATAATTTGGGAGCTCTTCAGGGCATCCCCTGAGCACAACTGGCACTGGTTGTGCGCTCCCACTGTGGGAGCAAACACATTAAATGCAAGAGCTTCCCTTCGGCATCTTTTATATTAGCATTTTTTGCTAGAACTGTGCATCGCTAGCACCCTGTGCACATGGTAATGAGCGCTTTGAAGTGTTTTTTCCCTCTGCTAGAACAAAATCAACTTGCAGGCACTTCCTTACCCAGTGCAGATCTGGAAGGTGTCTTCTACCAGATTTCCTCTTGTCAGCTGCACAGAAAATCAAATGTACATTGAAAAGCCTCTGAGAAACTTGTAGAAGACTGTTTGACCACTTTAAAATCAAGATATAGGAATATAAAGTCAACTTCAGCATGCTTAATCAGAGGAAAAGTATTCTTGAAAATTAGGAACAGGGTCCAATTTGTGTCTGGCTTTTGAACAAATGTGAAAAGAATCTCTGCCACACAGACATTTTCTCATTAGGAGAATCTGTGACAGCACTTAATATACTGTGGAGGATGTGGCTGTAGGGGTCACAGTTCCCCCTTCCAGCCAAAAAATAATGACTTGCAGAGCAAGTGATGCCAGCTTTCTTCTATAAAGGGTTCTGTCATTGCAAAAGTGCAAGGGCACCTCCAGAAGGGCCCTCAGCTCTGACATTTCATCTCTTTTGAGTATGAGATGAAACTCAATTTAGTTTTAAAAGGATATGACCCTTCTATTGGAATCATTGCCTTTTGTTTCTGTCTCTGTGGTTAAGTTTCCCTTCTTTATCTAAATCCATACAAACCTGTCAACCCCATCACCCATCTCTGCTTAGAATTGCTATCCTTTGAGCACCTGAAATAACATATGACAGACCTATCCAGTCTCACTCATTTGAAGTGAGCTGTCTCCTTTTGCTTTTGGCTTCATTTTCATGCAGCCGTAAAGATTCACGGCATATATCAATGGAAAATGTAATATAACACTCAGAAGTTTTCAAATCTCACTCATTTAAATGAGTGTGACTTGACAAGTCTGATGTGATAAAATAATGCAAAGGGGTTTAAAGATTTCACTTAAATGCACAATGAAATGAAACCTTTTTTCCTTCTTTTTTTTTTTTCTGTTTTTTAAATCTTTAGAAACGAATTCTAAAAGGCTGCATCAAGCTGATAGAAAAGAGGAAGACTCTTGATGTAAAGTCTGTCATTTTTCACCTCCAAAAAAGAGTGTTTTGCAATCACCCTCACACTGGTAAAGAGGAGATGGAGACTGGGATTGATGTAGGCAATTGCAGATATGAAAAACTAAGGAATTTTATGCAATGGAGTAGTGTATTTACAGAATAGACTCACAAAGAAAGAACTATAAATTAACTAAGAATTTTGCTGTACCTCACATTAGTTATCACACTGTAAACAGAGGGAAGAAGAAAAAGGCGACAACAAAAACAGAATGAATGCTGGTAAAAACAGATCACCATCTGCATCTGGATGAGTGCTCCAGTTGGTGTTCCATAGTTGGCTGATTAGATGTTAGGGTTGGAAAAAAAAGAAAAAGTATCTACTCATATTAAAAAAGCAAAGGGTTTACATGTGAGTACCAGTACCTGTAAACATGTACCAGGTATTGAAGACATAAAAAATAATATCTGATTTGGGTAATTGAGTGTAGGCTTCTGTATTTCTTTTTAATACATACATAATTTTGGATGAGTCTTTAGAAGAACTGGAATCACACACACTCTGCTGAGGCTGGCAGGACCAGAAAGTTCACATTTTATTTGAAAGCTTTCTTATTTCTTTAGACATGTGAATGCAGCTTCTAAATTTTATGGACACCATTTTAAAGACCAGCATGAAATGTTCTACATGTTATGAGATCTAATGAAGGGCACTGCACTTATGACTTATAACTCCATGGTGAAGTGAGACTTAATTGGAAGAACATATATGTACACATTCTGTTTGCTTTAGAGGGAGCTCCACTTACAGTACATGGAAAAGGTTACCTTTCCAAGGTTACCCTTTCTTCAGCTTCTTCTAAAACATGTATTACTTCCTCCACTCAAAAGGAAAACATTAGTCAAAACAGGCAACTGTTAATTCATCATGTGTCAATTCTTGTCTTCCTACAATTCATCTCATTACTAAAACTGAAGAGCTTGTCTTATTGCTGAACTATTTCTGCATCAAGAACATTAAATTCGTGGTCATATAATGTCACCTAAAGTTTCTCAGTGTCAAAAATCAAGCAGGCCATTGCACTGTGAACAATTTGACACTGCTCAACATTATGTACTTGCTATTTCGTATCTATGACACATAACTGATGTGTAATACCTTGGATCTCCTTTAGGAAGACAAAACATAAAGAAAAGGTGGAAAAAAGCCCTACACAGTGGTGACATACAAAACAAAGAAGGCAAAGACTAGAACTGTGGGACTGCTGGAAACAGGCCCTTCCACCAGAGAGTGCAACTAGAAATGTGTTTTGTTCCTACTTCAAAAACTAGTAGGGCCAGTCTTCATCTCCTGTCTGAGTTTCCACAGGCTTCCACAGTACTTCCAGCCTTGTGAGTCTTCAATCCAAACTTCTACTCCAAGAAAGAGATCAACACTGAATTCAGGTCAGGTTGCTTAGAACATTGTCCAGTTGGGTCTTGAAAACATCCAGTGGTTGAGATGGCACAACCTCTATATGCAAACTTTTCTATTCCTTAAGTATCTTTATAGTGAAATATTGTTTCCCAATATCCAGTGAGGATCGACAATGTTTGTGAACATTGCATCTCATCAGCCATCTGTATGCCTTAAAAAACAGTTCAATTGGAACTTCTCAGTTCCCTCTCCTTGATGCCTGGACTGCTTCTGGCTGCTTCTGAAGCCATCCCTTTTCCCAGATGAATCAGCTCCAGCCCTACAGGCTCTCCTTGCAGAGCAAGGGCTGCTGCCCCATCATCTTGACTGGCACCTCTGACCTTGCTTGAAGTACTTTAGATCTAGTTTCTTGTCCATTTTGAGGATGACTCCAAGATTTTACTTTTTCTTATCATCCTGATATTTTTACAGAAACTTTCAAAGATGAGACATCATTAAATACTCCTACCAGGACTTGCAGAGGTCAAGATCACTTGAGAATCACAGAGCTATTTATGTTGGAAAACATTCTTAAAAGTATTGTGTCCAACCATGAACCTAGCACTGCCAAGTCTACCACTAAACCAGGTCAATAAACACATCTAAGTTGTTTTTGAATGCTTTCAGGGACGATGATTCCTTGACTTTCCTTGGCAGTGTGTTCCAGCACCTGACCTCTTTTTCATGACAAATTTTTTCCTAGTTTCTAATGTAAACCTCTCCTGGTGCAACTTAAGGCCATTTCCTCTTTTTCTTTTACTTGCTGTATGAGAGAGGAGATTAAGCCCCACCTGGCTACAGTCTGCTTTCAGGTAGTTGCAGAGAGAAATGAGATTCCCCTTGAACTGCCTCCTTTCTACAAGTTAAACAGCCCCAGCACCCTCAGCTGCTTCCCACTTTTGCTGCAGACTCTTCACCACCTTCATTTCCCCTTGCTGGACTCACTCCAGCACTTTTATGTCCTTCTTGTCATGAAGGGTCCAAAACTGAAAATAGGATTGAGCCTTACCAGTGTTGAATACAGGGCAATGTTTCCTTCCCTGATTCTGCTTGTTGCACTATTGCTGGTGCAGGCCAGGGTGCCATTTGCCTTCTTGCCCTCCTGGGCACTGCTGGTTCATGTTCAGCTGCTTCAGGTCCTTTTCAACCAGGAAACTTTCCAGTCACTCTATCCCAGCCTGTGTTGTTGCCTGAGGTTGTTGTGACCCAAGGGCAGGACCCGGTACTTGTTGAACCATTGTCCTCAGCCCCCTGATCCAGACTGTCCAGATCCCTCTGCAGAGCCTTCCCAACCTGCAGCCATCAACACTCCAAGACAGCACGGCATTTTCTGTGAACTGACTGAGGGTGTAGTCAGTTGCCTGATCCAATCATTGATAAAGATGTTAAACAGAACTGGCCTCCATACTGATCCCTGAGGGACATCTCTGGTGACCAGGTGTCTGCTGGATGCAATTCCATTCCCCATCACTCTTCAGGCCCAGCCATCCAGATTTCTTTTACCAACATAAAGTACACATATCTAAGCCATCAGGATCTGGCTCCTCCATAATAATTCTGGGAGACAATGTCAAACTTTTTAATAAAGCCCAGGTAGATGACATCTGCAGTGCTTATCTCATCTAACAAGTGGGTCACTCTGTCGTAGAAGGAGATCAGGCTGGTGAAGCAGGACATGCTTTTCACAAAGTCATGGTTGCTGGACTTGATTGCCTGGTTGTTCTACATCTATCATTTGATGGCTCTCCAGATAATCAGTTCCATAACCTTCGGCAGCACCAAGGACAGGCCTGCAGTTCCCTGGGTCCTCTTTGTGGTCCTTCTCATAGATAGACATCACATTGGTTAATCTCCTCAGTTAGTCAGGGACACTGAGAAATGACTGAAAGTGGCTCAGTAAGCATTTCTGGCAGCAGCCTCAGTACCCTTGGGAGTATCCCATCCAGCTCCATAGACTTGTATGTGTAACAGGTCACTGATCATTTCTTCTTGGTTTAGGGGGCTTCATTCTGCTCCTCGTCTCTGTCTTCCAGCTCCGTGAGCTGGGTACATTGAGAACAGTTGCTCTTATCATAAAAGACTGAGGAAAAGAAGGTGTTCAGTACCTCAACCTTTTCCTAATCCCTTATCAATGTTTCCCAACATCACCAAATATGAGATGGAGATCCTCCTTGACTTTCCTTTAACTGTGAATTTATTTTAAAAAAACATTTTTAATGTCTTTTACCAAAATATCCAAATAAAGTTCAGAATTAATCCACTTCTTTCTCTTCATCCACTGCTGGTAGCAGATCTCTCCCTGGAGGCTCTGGCAGGGTAGACATGGATGTTTTTTCCATGAAGCCAAGGAAATGAGCACAGAATATCTCAGCCTTTAACATGTCCATTGCCACTAATTCAAGTGCTTCATTTAGCTTCATGATGACACATTCGGGTTTTTTCTTTATATTCATTTGTGCTGATAGAAGTTTGTTCTTTTGTCCTTGGTCCTTTGGCAATTTCAGTCTTAGCTGAACTTAGCTTTTCCAACAATATTCTAGATAGATTCCAACAATATGCCTAGAAAATGTTTCTATGGTCTTCCCTTGCTGCTTGCTTGTTCTGCAAAGAACATTTGCACTGGGGCTCAGCCATTTATCTCATTTATTCAAGATGGTCTTGTGATAGGTTGACTATCTTGCTGGAAATCTGGATGACTTGAAATTAAGAGAAGATTACCTCTATAGACTTTCCAGTTTTCTTTATTTTAATTGAAGTAGTTCCCCAATAGTTTCATAATTCAGACAGTCTTGCCTTGAACCAGTAGCAGTTGTCACAGCCATTTGGCATTTGAGTTGTTCTTCATATACTGCTATGTTATTTGTTGCTGCACAACAAATGCATTATACTTGCAATATTAAAATATATCAGACTTCCCTTTCTGTATGACTAGCCCTTGAGTTGCTTATCTTTCTTTGCATGTCCTTCAAGATTTGGTTGGGTGTTGCTCTGACATTGCTCTAGTGGTCTGGGCTATGGTCTAGTTTTAAAGCCGTGCTCCTCAAGGGAGTTCTCTGAGCAGTGGTATTTTTCCCTTGGTAATGGTGTATTTCTAGTAAATATAAAACATGCCTACATGTCTTGAATTTGTTGTATATGGGAGTAACTGTTTACATGGAATGGAAGACTTATCTGAAAGGAACTCTTGAAGACTCTCTCACAAGTGGGAACTCACAGACTTGCCACTGTTGCAGTGGATAAGAGGAGGAGGATGTTCCCCTGTGTGATAATCATAAACACTGATGGAAGAATAAAACCTCTTAAAAACTATCTCTGAGCCCATCAGAGCACCCATGTGTGACTAAAGGTAAATCTGGAAGGAGATAATACAGCCCCATGTGAGTAATTTACAAGGTGTTGTACCTTTTATTCTTTGGAAAATGCTCAAAACACAGCCTCAAGTTTCACAGAAAATGAAATTGTTAATCTAATTCTAGACCAACCTCCATGTGAAGAATAGCCAGCACACAAGCTATCACACTTGATCAGCAGACTATACTGGAACAACCCAGGAGACATTCACACAGTTTGAAGATTGAGTTGATATACTCACTGAACGATAATTTTTCAAGTGTGTGTGTGTGTGTTTCAAGGAATTTGTACTCACAAGCTACTTTTTGCAATGTTTGGTTTCATTCTTTATTACTTTTATTTTAGTTTCTAAAACTTTAAACTAACAGTTGCAGAGAACAGGCATGATTTGTTTTGTTTTGTTGAAGTCCTGTAGTTTGTAAAATTGCCACGCTTTCATTTTGGAATATATCCTCTGATGTTGTTTGTGAATCGAAAGAGGGCACACTATTATGACTGCTATTTATTTTTCTTGTTTAATGTAACATATCCTTTCATGGCATATGCTCTTGATTTTTTTTTTTCCTTTAGCACCATTAACTGACATTTTTTTACCATGGGGAATAAACTTCCTAACAGCTCCTGTTCCTCACATATCTACATCAGGTGAATTTTTATTGCTCCTTTGTATTGACTACATTACTGCTGTTTTCCATTAAGCTGAAATTTTGCCCTATTTCTACAATTTCTTTCCTGAAGATTACTGCTAAAGAATTTCTAATTCCTCCTAGTTCCCTAGGCTCCTTTCAGAAGTATGTCTTTTCTGAAGATCCGTGAGCAGCTCATAAGAGCAAGTACAAAGCACCTTTGATATAAAAGCCAATTCCTCTCACATACTCTTCTACAGACCCTACAAATAGATCTTTTCTGACTTCCTTTCCAGAACCCTTATTGCTCCTGAGCATAGCTTTTTCTTCTCTGGTAACCCCTTCTACTACTTTAAAAGCTTTGCATGTTGTGCATAATCTATAATTTATTAGACCCTGTTCCTGATTTTTAAGGCAACGGAGAATGAATGCTATTTTTTTCTGATTTGGTACAGTTCCTCAAGCACCATCCATCTTTGATTCTTACAGTACATTCAATTGTAGTGGGTAAAACTACGGTGCACTAAGGTTTGCAGTCTGCCTGCACACTGAGATGAACAAATATTATTACACCAATGAGGGAAGGACAAAGAAAGGCACGGAGAGATTATGAAATTGAGTGTAGCTATATATGGAATAAACAGAACAGGGATCATAATTATTAATTGCATAATTATTATTGGTTTAGTTGGTGTAAGTGAATTTCCAGCCACTGAAATCGTAAGAGGTGGATCTTGATTTTCTCTATAGCTAAAGAATACACTCAACCAATATGTGGCTCTGAGTGGAGATCCATTGTTATTTAAATAAAATCAGAACATCCTTATGGCTACAGTGGATGAACAACAAGCATGCCATTGCAAAAACAGACGTAGGCTTGACTGAGTAGTCTTTGCTGTTCTGGGAGCACAATTTTTAGGACTTTCTGCTGAGCAGAATGGCAATCTGATACTACCCATTTAAGCCCAAAGGCATTAAATAAACTTTGTATTATTTCCCACTAAGCTTTACTTGTTCTGTTCTTCAGGCCTGCCCTGCAGAGGTGTAGCTCAAAAGCTAAGCAGCAATATTTTACAGTGTCAAGTAACCTGTCAAAGCTTCCCAAGGTTGCTTTTTCTTTGACCTTTCCTATTATTCCCAACTCTTGACTGCATCATTGCCTGTGTTTCACTGGTTCTTTGCTTTTTTTATTCTAAATTGAACTTTTATATTTTAATAATGCAAGCAAAATATTATATCTGTCCTCTCAGTTTAGAAAATGTGATTTAAACAAATCTTTTTCAAAGTCAGGGGAATTGGTAGTTACATGATATGTCTCTTGGTTTTAAGGTCTAGGTTTTCAGGCATTCAGTCAGATGCAGTACGTTATGTCTTGTGAAATCTGGAGAAAAAGACTGTTACAGCCTCATTTTCCACAACAAATGGAGACAGAATTCATTGTTAGAGTAAATTAATACCAATAAACATATGAGAAAGGAAAAGAAATACTAATAAACAAGGAAAAGAAATGGAATAAAGAGTCCTCTTGGTCTTGGAAAGCACAAGAAAAGGCTTGGATCATATTTAATTGGGTTATGAGCTCTCTCTTGAGTCAGGTCTAGGAAAGAAGGCATCAGAAAGATTATTTGTGATAAAAAGTTTTTTCTGGGATTTTTTTTCCTGATTTTAGGATTGATCTATAAAATTGCCAGGGAAACAATAAAATTGCAATCCCTCTTTCAATTGTTCCAAAAACTTAAATTACCTGCTCAGAAGCAGGAGCCTATATCTCATGTCTTAATCTTTTCCCAAATCCTCATGTCATGGAAAGGTGTAAGACTGGGTTAGACAAGAGTTATTCAAACTGTTTATAAAAGGGTGGGATTTAGCTCCACTCATAGAGGATACCATGCTCCTGTCAAGCTGGATTCCCACTATGGCTCTCAGAAATTAATCTCACAGCTACCAGCAGTGGCTCTGCTCAGTTACTCTCCTCATGCGAGGCTTCTCTAGTGGAGCAGACTTTGGGAGTGGAGCACCCAAAACACCTCCTGCAGTCAGCACTAGGAATTAGGAGAGTCAGAGATAGGTCCCAGCCTCTGGAAAAGTTTGGATGTTGACATCGTTTTGTGGCCTCATGGTGTGGAGTGCCTTCCCATTTTTGCCCAAATATGAGACACCTACAAAGTCAGAGGTGTGATGTGGTTTCACTGAAGCCTGCATTGCAATTGGGGTTAGGCTGTGGCTTCTAATGTGAAAAAAAAAAACCAAAATAAATTCTGCCATTCTGCTTCTCCACAGAACTGGTAGCCAACATAGCATTAGGTGCAAGAGTGTTTCTCTAGAATTAGTGAAGTTAATTTTTTGCTTGGAGGTACAGTGTGAAGAAATTGATTCTCCCACTGTGTTCTGAGTATACAGGGGGATGCTGCTATTATTGATCCCTTCCCCAGGCTGAGGAACTTTAAAAACAGCACAGATCTTAAGAAGCTTGTTTGTTGTTTGGTTAATGATGCCAATACCATTGCTCTTGTTGTATGAAGAATCTCACTTGCCAGTGCATATCTGGTAAGTTTGTCCCTCCTCAGAATTCCCTTTTTTCTGCCTCCACTCATCCCATCTTCTTCTACATGTCTTTCTCTGTTGTTTTTGGTGATGGCACTGGCCTGGGCTGGTCAATCAGTCCTTGTCACCTCTACAGAAACATTGCTTAAAATGATCCAGTAGAATTTCAAAAGGTTATACTATTAACATAATCTTATTTTTTCAATTTCAAAAGGTGAACTATTAACATAATCTTTTCTTTTTCTCTTTTTTTTTTCCAGATTTCATTCTTCAAGCTGAAGATTTTTAGCATCAGGAAAAAAGAGCAAATTCCTTTTTTGTTCCCCAACAACAGGAAAGTGGTCACCTCCAGGCTGTGTCCCAATGTCTCTCACTAATCTCTTTCTTTAGCTTGCAATTAATATTCTCCTCTTTCTGCTTGAACACACATTAACAACAGCATTCAGGAGAGACCTTTCCTGCAATCATTCTGTGATTACCACACAGAATTATTTGTGAAAGGACATAATTATCCATCAGATTAAAAAG
>VZTB01007835.1:87334-98553 GCA_013397245.1 Thryothorus ludovicianus | reverse complement strand
TAAACATTGATTGTTTTCTCTTATCTTTTTCCTTTTGCTGTTTTGTTTGTTTTGGGTTTTTTTCTTAGCAGATATGTTTCTTACTCTTTCTTTCCCAGCTTCTTCACTAAGATGCTGTCCTCAGAGTCTGACAGTATGTTGAGAATTTCCTGAAGTGTTTATGGTGAGGGTGGGAGTAGAGAACATGTTCAAGTTCATGACCATTTTTTCTTGGAACTGATTGTGTTGGTTCTTCTCATCCACTTCAAAGCTAGATTCAATTTTAAAACTTGTTAGCTGTAACACTCTGTACAACACTATGGCTAAAATAATTCTTCCAGTAAGTATCTTGGCAAAATGTACACCCCATGTTCAGCAGATGCTTTGTTTAACACAGTTTATTCTGCATTAGAACTCTGGCCTCTTACTACCCCTACTTTTTATTTCACAGGTTTTCATGTGTGCATGTTCTCTGTGTGATGTAGGTGAATGTCTTCTTTAAAGATCAGGCTTATTTTTTTTCTTTTCCTCTTCTTGTCAATAAACTCTGAAATCCTGAATTTTATGTCTAACTTTGAAAGTTATGTCAGGCAGAGTTCAAACTGAGCAATATGTGTAAGCATGTGATACTTTTAAGGATGATTTGCCAAGTCATGACCATCAAAGCTGCATTCGAGACTTAACATTGAAATTTTGCCAAGGAAAACAAATTCATGAGCTTTTATTACTATCTGTTCCTAAAGGAGGAATGATGATTCCATGGATCTTACCTCTAAGCCCTTCTAATCATCTTTACTTTCCTCATGGCTGCCGCAGCATTTACACTGTGTAAACAGATAAAGCAGAGGTAGCATCTGCTTTTTGGATATAGAGTAGATCAGACTAATCAATTCTCTTTCAAAGAAGGATTCCCTCTAAAATGCAGAAATCTGGTACATGGAACAGCTCTGGTGATTAATTAGCTTTTTTTTTTCCACACTACAATGCAATATGCAGTCTTTTTTTCTGAACAGCATGTAGTAAACAGACATATTCCTGTCCCGCTCCTGGGTAGCAACAGAATTCTGCATTATGTATAGGCCTCATTCCCACCCTGCCTATATTATTCTTATACTTTTCAAAATTCACAGAACTATACAGAATCAAGTTATTTAAACAAGTGCAGGTTACATGAAAATGAAAAAAATCTGATCACAAGAGAAGACACAAATTTATATACGCTCTTCCCACCAATATCTAAACAGATCTCAACAAAATACAGGCATTTTTTAGTGAAAATGAGCGTCTGTCAAGATGTCTGAAATGCAGGGAGCTTCTAAGAAAAGGCAATGAGGTGAAAAATCTGAGCACTTACTCCTGTGGAGTCTTGTTGCCTGAACACTGTGACTCCTGTAAGGCCCACCTGTTGTGAAGCTGGAACCTCCATCAGTCACTGAGGGCCTCCTTGGTGCCCCTGAGGGCTCCTGGATATGTATTTAGTTCTTTTCTCTGAGTGAAAGAGTAGAGGATGCCATGGCTGAACCAAGGGCCTTATAGCTCAATATGACATCACTGTTTCCTTCCCGAACAAAACTTGTGTTTTTTTTCAAAATTACTCTTCTGCCTAGATGTTTTCCTTCGCAGAACATTTCAAATTTTCTACTCTGTGCTCGAAAGCCTAATGCTTTTCCAGGGTGTTGATGTTTTAGAATGGAAAATAAGATTTTGGAAGACTGATGTGCTAACTATTGCTTTTGTAATGGTCTTGGCAGGAAAGCCAGGGAGTGAAGATACCTAGATCAAGTCTGCGGAGTAAAGAAAAAGCAAGAGAGATAAGAAATTATGGGTATTGGTGCTGTGCAAGCCTGTGAATACAGGCAGTGTTTATTCTTTTGGCCTATCAAATCAACAACATTCTTGTATATTTAGTTCAACTCAACTTCATGCCCAGCCTTCTTTTTCAGATAATATATAGGAACTGCACAAAATGTTAAAATTCACTGCTACTCAGAGCACAAGGCAGTTCAAAGCCAACAACATGAGGATGACAAATACACAAGGAATTACAGCTACATTCCTTGGTGTTGTTTTCAGGTAGGTTTTCAAATCTGTCTGATTTGAGTGGCCTAGATTCAAGCTGCCTCCAATCTGGGAGGCACATTGCTGAACTCTGACACTGAGCTTCATCTCTCACCCCTCCTCTCTAATTTTGATCAGCATCAAGACTGATGCTGATCCCTAGAGTTCCAATCACATAGTACAGCTTGAGCCTCCTTGCCTATCTTCACATCCTGCCCTTTCACGTGAGTGTATTCTGCAGAGGAGCCTGCTGTTCTTCCTGCTAAAGAGATAGTCATTGCTGTGTGCTTTTTTTCCTCCTTTTAGAAACCTCCATTATCAGCAATGCAGCCCATTCTCCTGGAAACAGCTGCTCCTTTCAAATGGATGAAGCAAAGATTTATTATCATCAGAACACATGGAAATTAGAAAATGGACTAATGGAAACCATTAATGTCCTCCTCTCAACAATTGGATGAATGGTAGATCAATGCAGTTTATTAATATATTGGAAATGATTTAAGATGATAAAAACATTAAGTCTCCAATATTAGATGGGAAGAAAGCAAGAAAGACAAGGACAACACTAACACTCTCCTGCATCTATGAAAAAATTCCCCACCAAACACATTTCCTGTCCAGCATTTTGATGTCTTTAAAGACATAATATTGAAAAACTGCCCTGTATCCTTCCATAATATCATCTAACTTTGATATGAAACAGTCTATCTCCTTTAAAAGCAGACCTTATTGCCTATAACAATGAATAAATAAATAAACAATGAAATTATTTTACCCATATTCCACAAGTAAAATGACAATAGTACTCAGAATTTGCAAACAATAATTGTGACTTTTTTAATATCAATGACTTTTGTTTGCAGCTTGCGAATAACATTGTATAAAGAAATTACTAAGTATTATTGATATAACAGTTGCAGTATCTTCATGTATTCTACATAAACCTCAAAGGAAAACCTCAAAGAAGGAAAGAAGAAAACTATAAAGGAAAATTACTGCACAAGTACTTTGTATTAAGCTGGCATCATGCATAAAAAACTATATTATGTCTGTAAGTGAATGTTTCTTAAGCTTTAGGGAATAACTGAATTTTTTATGTGGTCACATTTCTGGGAAAATATTAAAAGCCTTAGGATTCAAGAAATTTTTCTTAGATAAAAATTTGCAAATTCATTTTCATTCCTGTTTTCAGGACTTAATCAAAATTTCTCAATAAATTCCTGTTGAATTGCTTCATGATGTTACTTGTGGGAGCATTTATGAAGGCCTTTATGAAGGATAATGATTCGAACTACTACAAATCCGGTAAATGTGAGGTCAGAAAGGTTACACCATGGCACTTCAGTGAAGAAATGAAAACAAACCATAAATTATCTCTACCAGAAGGACAGCGTGTTCAGCCAGATGTCACAGGCTTTGTCTTTCGATTGCTCACTGCTCTCCAACACTCTATCACGTTGCTTGGTTTTAATCATGTGTAATAGGTCATTGTGGTCAGGAGAAATCAGGACTCACATGTGCATACTTAACATGCCAAGTTATAGCTGGGAGACTGGGGGAATCCTAACAGGGTGGATACAGTAAAATACATTGGTGACCATTTTTTTCAAGTTGTAACAAGTAGAGTAAAATGTGGAAAAATATATATGCTTCACTTAATTTGGAATGAGGTTATTGACAGAGTGGCTAAAATAACTTTGTCTGCTAGTGTTCTAATGCATTCAGAAAAAAAAAATGAAGCTAGCAAATTTTAGAAGCTGTTTCTTATTATTTCTGGAGTTTATAAAAAAGACAATGAGGAAGATCCTGTCTAAAAGAGTCAATGTCACACTATTATGATGGGTACTAATTCATTCCATAATAAGGTTGGATGCTATAAGTGCCTTCATTGCTGTTAAATCATACTTCAGTATAGCCAAGTCTGCCATTAAAATCATGTATTACTGACAGAAGCAATATTTATTTAATTTAATTTTATGGCACATATTTCAAGTGGGACAAGAAATATGGTCTGACCTTCCCCATGGCCAGGAAGTTTATTAGCATTGTCAAAGAGAGTCAGAATCAAACTGTACCCATTAACACCAAACCCTCTGGTATTATGGGATGTTTTATACTAAGACAGGGTAGACAAAGAACAGAAAAGACATGGAACTCTTCTGATCCATAGAAAGGATGGTTGTATCAGGAAGAAAGAGAATTTAAAAGGTGCAGTAGAGATTCTAGAACATGTGGGTCATGATCTATTGAGGCTCCTAATTCTGGTTCAATGAGGATGAATAAAAGCTTGGAAGAAAAAAAGAAAAAAACCCCAAAGATTTAAGAAAATATCTAGTGAGAAGGAGAGATGATAAGGTGTACTGAATGTCTCTAGAGGCTAAAATACAGCCTTTCATCTCCAAGTCTTTGTTTCAAATCCAAATTAAGGCAGTTGTGGCAAAAAACATATTGCAATCAGTGCTGGCTTCTACAAATCAGGATCGTGGCCCGTGTTGAGATGCTGTCAGAGAGGCACTGCTGCAGTCACCATTAACCATGCTTGCATGCTGCCTTACAAAGGAATGCAAGACCTGAATGATTTGAGCAAAGAAAAAGCTTTTAGAGCTGAGAGTGGTTTCTCTTGTGGAGTATCTTTTCTGAAATTTTTCTGGGAAAATTTGCACTGCCGCCTGCACTTGTTACTCCCTGAACAGATGATTTTCAAGGCTGTCAAAATGCCAGCTTCTGCAATGGTTAAAAAAAGACAAATCAAAGTGAATCACTGAATATAATCACAGAGGAATGACGAGGTAAAATTACATTGGAAATGAAATGAGCACTGCAGGACTGAACGAGGCAATTGTGTGTGTGTTGCTCTGACAGCAAGGAAAAAAGGTTGGACTGCTCATGAATGCTGGAGAACATGCAGAATGTGAAGCTATGTGCTGTAAGATGAATCTGTGACAATTACATGTGATCATAATGCAACACTGAATTCTTGACTGTCAGATCCAGATGTCTGAGTGTTTTATGAATATTTGCTCCCCTTTTAAAAAATGTCACTATTGGTTAATTTAAAAAAAAATAAAACAAGATTATCCAGTCCTGACCTGAATACTGTAGGCAAGAATAAGAGAGGAAGGATTATTACTGAGGGGAATGAGATCCAGAAGGAAAAACTATGGACCAGTGCCAGTAACTCTCATAGAAGAACCAATTTAAAATCTGGAAGTTAAAAAGGACCAGCTTACTAGCAATTCAGTCAGGATTTAAGTTACAGTCATGCAAGTTCTGGGCTTTAACTGTCAAAAAAGGACTTGTTGATGCAGGTTAGAGGAAGTGAAATAAGAGATTTGATTATGTTTCACATCTTTACTTAGACATGTGAGGACAGATTTCTAAAGTTATGTAGTTACCTGAGGAATCTGATAAGGGCCTCCTCTCTGAAAACACACAAGAGCCAAATGCATAGAAATTGAATAGATGCTGATGCTCAATTAAGATTTTTTCTTTTTACTAGAGGTAAATACTAAATATTTCCTATGGCTACATGTCCATCAGCATCTGTGACCACCTAAACATCTTGCAAAGCCTGGCCTCCACTGGGTAATTTCTGCTTGCACATACCAATTTGCAGACTCAGTTCCTGCTCACATCTCTGGAATTTGTTTTCTGGGAGCAAAGAACTCCACATCATCATTTTCTCCATTTCCATAGTAGTGGAGCTAATTTCCCTCTCTGAATTATTTCTCTATCTGCTTTTCCTCTTCTCTCTGTACACCTCTGTACAGTCCATGGGGATGTGAGAGGAGCAGAGTAGAGGGCTGGTGGCTGGCAGTGCCTTGACCACAAGAGAGGACATGGCCTGTTCCTATATCCCAAGTTGCATCATGTTCTCAGGAGCAGTAGGGTGCTGCTGAAGAAAAATATCTTGGGAGAAGGGGCAGGCAGGGTCCTGGCAGAGCTTGCCTGTTGCTTGGGCTGGGTGCCAGAAACTTTGCATTAGAGGGAGACAGAAGAGGTGAGTTTCTCTTAATTTCTTCAGGTGCTTCCTTAATAAAGGAGAACCTGTATCCTAGCATTAGATACCTGAGCACACTTTCCCTAAAATTGTGAACTAGAGATCACAAAACAAGACAAAGCAATGTGTGTGCACATGAGGAGCACAGTTGTCTCACCAGTTACAGCTTCAGATGATTTAGCACAAAAAAGAGTGGGGTTTTTTTTGTGTTAATAGAATAAAGGGATCCTTTCAGTCATATTTCTGTGATTTACACTATCAAAATACCAACAAAATCCCTTCTTTTGTTCCTTTGATGTATATTGTGTTTCTGAGGTTTACCATGCTCATTAAAATAAAAAAAAGACAGCCAAATTAAATTTATTATTAGCTCCACATTTTTTCTTATAGATGTTTGTCTGTGTACTCAGGCATATAAAATTGCATGCTTCTACCATGTGTGTATGTCTGTGCCTTTTACATACTAGCAAAAAGAACTGTAATTTCACTAAGTGCTACTGGGGTGTGTTTGTCTTCTAGAAATGACCATCTGGGTAAAAACCTCTCAAGAGTTACTAGCAATGAAGTCAGCCTTCTGAAAATGCTGTAGATAGAGAACCATAACATTTTCATGATTATGATCAGTCTTTACATCAAGAGCTGATGACAACTCCCTCTAGCTTCTGCAAGCTGAACACTTTTGGGCAAACTGAATTACCTGTTTGCCCATAGTTCCATCAGACACTGCAGAAAACCAGTTTAACACATTCTAAACATTTCATGTCCCTCTCTGTTTATTTTACACTTTGAAAGCTGATGCTAAGCCTTCCGATGCTTCAGGCAAATCATCAAATAGCTGTTCTCCCCACAGGCACACAGATGAAAATAGTCATGGAGTGCTTTGTTGATCCTCCTATTTGTCTGCCTTGGAGATAAAACAGTTTCTGCAGATTCAGAAGGAATTTTGTTCTAAGCTGTGTTTAAATATAGGAGGGGTTCTTTTGTTTGAGTAGAACAGTCAAAAGAGGTGTTAAAATAAAAATTAAAATAGTTTTTAAACCGTGATGTCAACCTACATAGGGACAAAGTGTCTTAGGGAGTTGGAGGCAAGCACCTTGAGGAGCCAGTTGCTCACTCTGCTTTAAGTCAAGGACACTTTTGCTTTTCACATTACCTTGGAAGTTCCTATCAAATTTCTTTCACATAAAAATTCAGCCTTGTCTCACCGAATACAGCTTTATTTTGCAGAGTTTTTTGCAGTTTTTCCTCTGCCACTGGAAAGGCCCTGTAAAATACTGGCTGCTCTTTAACTGACATAGGGTATTTCTGCTCTGTTCTATTAGACCACTTACTAGGCCAGCTGGCATATGATGCTTGCAAATTGCAGAGTTTACCACTAACTATTAGAGAAACTATCAGAAAAAAATATGAGACTCATTTTCTTGCCCTACCCCTTTGTCATAGATCCCACCAGGCATTAAAATACTCTAAAATCAACGAGCTCCTAATCTAGCTGAGGCCCTTGAGTACTAATTTGTTTAAAAATGTTTTACAACTCTTGCCTAGATCAGCTATCATTGACTAATCCTGAGAGGAAAGTAGGCAGACAGTGATTTACACTGAGATCATAATTTCTTCTGATATCTGAAAAAGATGCTGACTGAGATATCATCTGGCTGATTTCTTACCTGCCAAATATAATATAATAATATATTTTTAAGTCCAGCATGGATGCAGAACCTGAGATTTATAAAGCTGAACAACTGAGTTCACTTTGTGGATCTGTGGAAAGCCCTATTCCTTTAATATTTAATCTGGTCACCAAGAGGCAGTTGTCGGTTTTGTCTTACCTGCAAGTCTTAAAATGTGTGAGTTTTTTGGTTCATGCTGGTTCAGTACAGCTGGCACACAACAGATGGCAAGAGGGAGTCCCTAGCCAGAGGATGCATATGTGCTCATCCCCAAAGTCAAATCAGTGCTGTTATAAACCAGGGAGTTGCCAGCCTATGAACATGTCCGCCAAGAGAAACTAGAGTACAGCTACTGACTGACTGACTTTTTTCCTGTGGCCTAAGGGATGCTGTTGTTTAACCGGCTGTGCTGACTCATTAGAGGTTTGCTTTCAATTCTGCCATTGTTCACTGCAGCTAAAAGTATCAAAAACTAGGGACAGCACAGCAGGCAGCTTTTAGCTCTTAGCTATTTTACAACATCTAGGAGCAAACCTCTGCAGGAAGCTGAAGGGTGAGAATTAAATTTGGAACATACCTTGCAGAAAAGGTAATTTAACTTGATTGCAAAAAGTACCTAAATAGAGGCATTTTCCATTCAAAAAGAGCCAAAGACATTCAAAACTTAAAATCTATAAAGAAACCTAGGTGACTGCATGTAACCAGGAAGCAGGTGCTAGTTTGAAGAAAACCTCAGGGCTTGTTTAATTGAAGCACATCTGGTCTTTAAAAGTCAGCCCAGGTGTTTGCATTTTAATTGCACAAATCTATCCTGCTCCCCATATGATACCCCGGAAAAAGTCAGAAGTCAGCTCTGAGATAACTGTGCTATTAATACAGGTGTTGCTAGTTGATCATGTGTTGGTCATGAAATAACAAGTTCACAACTATGCCATTACCTCTGTTTACTCTTGTGATTCTTTGTCATATGTAATTTTAGAAAGATACTCTTTTAAATTAATTTTCCACAGTTTTATGAGTTCCTTTGACTTTATAGTGTATCAATATCTGCTGTGATGATCATTTCATTGTATGGCTAGGCAAAATGAATGTCATTGATTTTTAGAGAGTTTGTGAAAATTCCTTGGCTATGTTTTGACTGCTTTGTGGACTAAACTGGAAAATATGAAAGAAGGAGAAAAACACCTTTAAATGCAAAATATTTTTGATAGCATGTTGGGAAATCATAAAAAGGAAGAGTAGGGATTTATTTTCTGAAGATTATTTAAGTCTTAAAAATAATGGAATATAGATACATTAAATGGAATTCAATGATGAGCATGAAGCTGATAATGGAACTAAAATTCCTTAGATAAAGAGAAAAACATTCACTAAACCTTTCTGAACCATTACTAGGTACTTGGAAGAAAGGAAGAGTGTCTGCCTAGAGAATCATTTGGACAAGAACAAAGCAGGTACTTGTAGGAAACAGAGGAACCCAAAAACTTGAAGGCTGGAAATGAAAGGAAATGCTGGTAGCTGTTTTAGTCAGAAGGATACCTGCATGCTGCCAAAGACTCTAACCTAAGAACCTAGGATAATATTAAAAAAACACTACTAATTTAGGGATCAAAAAAACCCACAGCAGTGAGGTATGGCTTTTCTGTGGATACTTTAGTGAGGTGACCAGGGAGTTTTAAATTATCTACAAAGTTAGGATACCAATGTTAAGCTGTACTTCGTGTGTTTGAAATGGGGTCTTTTTGCTCTCAAGGTTTTGTTTGTCAGGGGGCAGGGGAATTGTAGGATATTTTTTTCTTTAAGTTTCAGCTCCTGAGCTGGCCTTCTGATTGCAACATATTTCTTGTAGTATCCTGTGCAGGTGGCATACTTGGAATTGAGCCGATTTAATAACTGAAGGATTTAAATCAGATTTAGAGATAAAAATAAGGATACATCAAGTTATGTATATTTCCTTCCTGCTTTTATCTATGTAACACTTCAGTATAGAAAAAAATTATGGGGGAATGGGACATTTTCATACGAGAATAAAGGATCCAAGAGATATAACCATAAGTGATGAGGGAATATATGTTTTAAAAAATATATTGTTAAAAATTTATTCTCTTTTAAAACTTGTTCTCTGCTGAGAAGGAAGACCAGGTGAAGGAAAGGTTTCCTGTTGAATGCAGAGGTGGCAGAATCATCCTGGAACATTAAAATTTGCATTTCACAGAAGTGTAAATCACTAAATGCATGAAAATAAGAGATAGTCTGACAAAATTATATGATGCATGAAGACAAATAAATACATTTTATGGCTGCAAGAAGACAGGGATAGGATAAGGAGCAATGCTTATATGAGAAGTTTCATGCATCTGGAGAATGCCTGACAGGCATAGAGCAAAAAAAGCACTGTTTTAGCCATGGAGATCTCATTGTGAGGCATTGAAAGCATGGCAGGCTTTTTGAAAAGGATAGAAGCTGAAGTCAGAACCAAATTTAGAACAAAATTTAGGTTATTCAGCACAGTTATCATCCCAGTGACAAATGTGGGAACTGAGTACAAATACAATGGAAGGTATTTAAATTTGGATGGGTTTGAAAACAAAAGCTTGATGAGGTTCATAAATGTCAAATGAACAGATGGAGCTGAGAATGAAACCAGCAGGGAGATAAGGCAGAGATTGCTGTGTGCAGGGGTGGAAAACAGGAAACTCCAGTCGGTGGGTTACAGGGTGAGGATGAGGGACGAGGGACTGCCAAGATAAGAGCAGAGACAAAGGCAGTCCTCAGGCTGCAAGGAAGAGCAGAGGTTAGCATAGTCAATTATAGGAAGAAAGACCCCCTGTCTGACAAGACAGACGGGTCAGGAGTGGGGTATGCATGGGGTCCCACTCAGACCCAGGGCCCAGGTGAGTTTCCCTGCAGATCCTTTTGGTGGTTTGTGTGTGGGACCATGTCCTTGAATCCCCAGGTTTCATCACCATCCTGGGAGGCCCATATGTCCCTGACAGGATGCTCCTGCCTTACACACAACTGTTGCTGTGGGGCAGATTTATAAATGGCTTTGCTGCCAGAGCTCCTGGAAAGCAAGAACTCTTGCTGGGCTGTGCCTGCATTCAGAGTCTTGTGCAACACAGCTGTGTCCTGCTCCTCAGGGCCACATTGTGCCAGAAGCTGGATAATAAACAAACTTACATATTTTTTCCCTAGTGAAACAAGAGATTGTTTGTTTGTTTGTTTGTAGGGGGAGGGGTTGGTTGGTTTTTTCTTGGTTGGTTGGTTGGTTGGTTGGGATTTTTGTTCATTTTTTATTTTTTTAAAGAGAAACAAATAGAAAAGAAAAAAAAGAAGAAGTAGCAACTTCATTTCGTTTCAGGCAATGTGCTCCCCAACATCATGTCCTTCATGAAGATCTCTTGATCTCTTGAAATTCAACTTTAGGTTTGTGCTGTCTACCATAAAAATTTAGCCTAATAAGTGCATATGCATTGCAACAAGGTGCTGGTATAGAATCCACCCAGAAAAAT
>VZTB01007835.1:59361-87313 GCA_013397245.1 Thryothorus ludovicianus | reverse complement strand
TCTTCACCATAAGGCTGAGCTACCTCATAATCCTAATGAGCAGTCTGGTCTACTTTGATGATGCCTTCCAGTAATGCCTGTACAACAGAAGCATGCCACAGGCACAGATGACTATTGAGGGTCGACACCTCTGTTTTTCCTCCATGTAGATTGCAGCAGGTTTCATTTGGATGTTCATTGGCTCTCAAAAGTAGGCTGAGTGCACAAGTATATGTTGTCTTCTCTCACAGCGTCAAACAGCAAGGTTTTGTCTATGTGTTTATTTACTTTACAAGCAGATGTACAACAGATCATATTTATTGGTTGGTTGGTTTATTTACTTTTACAGTCTGATTGACTATATAGCACAAAAAAAAAAAAAAAAAAGAGAGACCACTGTTCAAAACCTTCATCTTTAAAAGAGCTCAGCAAAATTTAGATAAATTCTTCATATTAATTTTTTTTACTTTATTCTTTTTTATTATGTTACAACCACATTGTTTGAAAACAATGTGGCCAAAGAATGACATGGTCCTTTATGTCTTTAGATTGTTTAACCAATTCAAAGTACATTGACTATAAGCATAATTGTTTGCTGTCTTTGGACACTGTCTAGGAAAAAAGTACTTCATTCTCAAGCAGCTTGCAAACTTTACTGTTATGCTTTCTGTGTCTTGGAGAATAGGATATGATTTTATGTGCCTCAAAACACATCAGGTAAGGAATTAAGATGCCACAAGGATGAATGCTGTTACAACACTAAGGTATAGTACTCAAAGCAATTTATTTTCTTATTTTTTCCCTTTTTTTTTAAACATGAAATTGCTATTCTGACAAAGCACCTCTTCTAAATCACATACACAAAGTACAGAAAAGACAGAAATAAAAAATGTGCTTAATAACTCCAAATACTTTTATGTTTAACTACTTCTAACACAGGTATGCTTTTTTTTACGTAGTGTATTAACACTTCTATGACATTCTAGAATAATCACTGTATATTGTGAAGAAAAATGGAGTAAAAAAATGTTCTATAAAGAGTAAATGGTTTTTTGCATTCAGATAAAAGCATATGTAGATAAAGGCTTCTCCAGAGTTTCTATTTCACTATAAATGGTTCTAGTCCAATATTTCACACTCCTTACACTCATTTAAAACTGAATTAAAATTCAAATTAGGATTAACCACCCATTGAGTCTGGCACGACAATAAAAGTAGTCACTAACTTTTTTCCTACATGTTATTAGCAGAGGGAATTTAGGTTAAAGAGTTTCATTACAAAAAATATAATTTTTAATTCTCGACTGCCTGCCTTTTTTCACTTTCTTCTCAATGACTGAAGTTTTCACACACTCCTGTGGCTCAGGGTGATCTTTATTCAATAAATATTTTAAATAGTGAATAACAGACATACTGATGAGCAAATTGAGAAGTGACACAGCAGAACAAATAGATGAGTTTGGTTTGCTGAACTGGGGTCTAGTACCAGGAGAGAAAAAGAAGCAATTTCTTATTCATCAATCTTTCATCTTTAATCATTCAGTCAAAACTGTTGAAATTGGACAGAGGCAACAAATATTCACAGACGTTTACAAATGTTTGTCTTCACGTTTAAGATGACCTTTTCCTTCATTTATTTTGAATGGTATTTTGAGTGGTTGAAGTAAAGAAATAAAGAAATGATTAAAGTTTGAATTATCAAACACAGAATTTAATGGACTGAATAGTGGATTTTATTCCAGCCAAAGTTTCAGATGTTGATATGTTAATGGATGGCAGAATCTTGCATGCTTCAGTCAACATTAAATATAACTACATAAAATTACTGTTATTAAGCTTCAGAAGGAATTTAGCCAGGTTAATTAGTCTTCATACATGGGTATCTGCACATACAATGTTAATAATGAGATTATAAAGGTAATTTCTCTTATATATAGATATATTCAGTAGATTTTGGTGCTGTAGCTGCAAAATACTTTGACATAGCCTGAAAATGTTATGAGATGATTTGACAAACTGCTTTATTTAAGCAATATTCAATTTATATTCAATAAAATCCCAACTGTTTTTAATAAAGAAGAATTTTACATTTGAGACAAGTGCAGTACATTATTTTCCCCAAACTGCAAGGAAACCACAGCACTACTCTGTGTTAGTGAATGAACTGTTTGTCTTAATCTGGGAGGTTAAGAAGAAAGCACTGATGGGGGCATTGGCCCCCTGAAATGTGATTTAAGACCTCATCAGAGGGTGCATGGATGTGTAAGTACAGGACAATCAGTAACTCAATACTAAGACAAAATGGAGATAATGGGATGATTAAAACAGAAGTTTGACAGAGATTTACAGTTCTTGTTTTTTATTGTATTACCCATGACTTTCAACAAAATTGTGTTGTCATACTATATTATTTTTTACCTAGGTGTAAAAACGTGAACTTCTTTTGAGTTTTAACCGCAGCTTGGTCAATTACCAAAGCAGCTTGGTCAATTACCAAAGTTTCCTCCTTTTGCAGTAACAGAGCTGCATTACTAAACCTTTTCCCTCTTTTCTACTACCTAGGTTTCTGCATTCCTTTTTAATTCCTTAACAGCTAATTCCCAGTGAGGGCAGTATATAATGTAGATCCAGAGGATACCAGTATGAATTGTATAATTGTATAATTGTGCATTGCTGAAACTGTGCACATGGATGGTGACTAAGTTTTTGAAGAAATGGAGCTCTAAGTTATGTCACTGGGTATCACTGGGCATTCTCAAGTGAAGATTTTGTGACCACATCCTCCTTTCCACCTTTTTTTCCTATGAAGCATCATGGTACAAGAAAAATAAAATCATATCTCATCAGGAAAACCAGTTTTAAAAAATAATTCTTTCAATAGCTAACATCCTATTTAATTATGAACTCATCTTTCAAACTACATATTATTCCAACTTTGAATTTCTTGTCTGAATGCTTCATTTGCAAAGACATAATGTTCCTAGAATTGTAGAATCATAAACTCTTCTCTGATTTAAAACTAAACAAAACAAATACCTTACCAAAACTTATTTTCTTTATTTTTCTCTTGGCCAGACTGCTATATTTCTATAGAATTGCATCCAGTCCAGAGAATAAACTATGTAGCAGCACTTTTTTCCAAGCATTCATAGCTTCTATTGTTTTTGAATAAAATTTTCTCTTGTGCAATGAGCCTGTTTGGGACCTTATATTACCTTACATGGCATGTAATATTTTTGGGGTGAGTGATCAAACAGCACAACACTTTTCAGCAGCATTCTGCTAATTTTCAAATTGTCCTAAGAAGATCTTGCTCACACACAGGAAAGAAGCATCAATATTCATCATTTGAGAAGTGAGAGTTTTAACTCCTGCTTCAAGAATGAGTGGTGTGTCATCACAAGGGATAAGGCCAGCATTCCTCTCCAGTGTCCATAAGCATTTCACAAAAATTTATTTTCAACTTTACCTTGTTTTCCATTTTCAGTCCTTGCTCATGTTTTACCTCAGATTATTGCTAGAATCTATACATTTTAAGTGAATATCTCCAGGCAACCAAAAAGACAATTTGTAAATATTAAATGCTTTCTGTGATGCTTGAACACAGATGAACTTAACATATTCATCAGTGATTATGTGGCATAACATGGAGGCTGTAGACTCAAGAATGAACAGTAGATTTGACTGTTAAAATATGTAACTCTTCCTTCATCAAAGAGCAAGAATTGCATTGAGCAGTATCACAGTAGCACAGAAAAATTAGTGTTGGACCTCTGGAGATCATCTAGTCCAACCCCACTGCTACAGAAGATTCACTTAAGGCAATGTTGTTTGATGGCCGCTGGCAGGGGTACTGACTGCCAGGTAAGATGTTCATTATCCATCCAAAGCTGAGATAGACATTAGCACACTTACAGCATGACCTGCAAGGTAGCAGAAAGTGGGACATGACCATGGCACTGTGAATAGGATCTGTGGTCTTGCCAGAAACCATTCAGACACATGGGCTCAAGACTGTGACACTTGACAAGCTCTAGCCTTCCACAGTAACACATTTAAATGGAGAATTTGGAGGATGAGTTGAACTAGATAATATTCTTCAGTGCAACTCCTGTACATCTGAGAAAACCTGAACAGGACAATCTGAATTTCATATTGTTGAAGTTATAGAGTTCCAAATACTTGCTGTTCAGGTGAAGTGCAAAGCAAGAATTACACATAGTAATAATTTGGGAAAAAATTTCCCAGACCACTTATAACCCATTGCAGGAGTTTTATGAATGGCTAAAGTAAGAAATTTGCCAAATGAATGTTTTTCTATAAAGTATATGCTTGTTTCTATTTAGTGTTATAAAGCTGGTTCTAGCACTGGTCCACTTGCCTTCCAAGCTCACATTGTATTGTGAACCTATAAACAGACTGAAAATGGCTAGCCAGTTAGAGACAGATGGAATACNTTTTTTTTTTTTAATTGAGAAAACGGGTATCTAAATTATGTGTTTAAATTACCATGACCAACTCATGTATGCTATTTGCATGACTTGCTAAGGGTTTTGCAGGTTTCAGGAAATTCATTTGCCTTTTGAAATGGAGGCTTCAGTGTTCAAATGGAGCACTTACCCTTCAACTCAGTAGGTGCTTGATGGAGCTGAACAGCTGCACCAGCTTGAAAAGAGTTACTATTGTGCATTCAACATTATGGTCCTGAAAGCAAGAACTGACTGCTGCCAACCCACATGGCTCTTCACATTCAACACTGGTAAGTACCCTCCAGTTGAGAAAGTGATGCTACTGAGCATTTTTCTCTGGCTTGCTTTTCCCCAAGGTTATATGCCTCTATAGATAAACCTTTTCTCCTGCATTTACCATTCCAGAGCTAGGTATACTGTAAAGGATGCCCTTATGGGTGATACAGGTGGAAGACAAAGTGGTGTTCTCTGATACATTGTCATTTACATAATGATTTTTCTCTGGCTGTAATCCCTTGATGACACCACTGCTTAGGTAGCATGAAATACTCACTATTTAGGCCACACAGTCCATCAAGAAAGAGAAGGACATTGTACTGCAATGGCTGACTCATTTTAAGTGCCAAGCGCAGTAGTTCTCGTCACAAAAAATAATGCTATATTCAAGTGCACTCCATGCAGCCTTCTACATGCTCTTTAAAGCATTGTATTCTAACTAGGCAGGAGGCTCATATCTGATGATGACCAATGCTGGCTTCTTGCTCTGTCGGCTGGCAGGTGCGGGTAGTCCTGTGGAGGCAGCACAATCAACCCCTGCGGAGGAAAGAGTCCTTCACACCACTCAATGGCAATCTCTCCTGCCAATTAAGGGGATTTGTGGATGAAATCCAAGGGGAATTGCAACCCATTTGCCTTGGCTGGGAGAATGAAGGCTCTGGTCTGTGCAGACAGGGAAAAAAGGAAAGAACTGTTTGCAAACAGCTCCCTTTTGGGAGACATAGATGAACAGGAGGCTATTTTAAGCTTAAAAACAAAGTGGAACTTTTGAAAGGACAAGGAGAAATTTTAACTCTTCATCTCTTGCTACACTACCAGGCATTTGGAGCAGAGTACAGGACAGTATTTTTAAATGCTCATGTCTCCATTACAGTATGTAAGTGAAATATCACTGAGAATTGTGCACTGTTCATTCACTTTTGGTCATAATGACATGATTTTGACATTCATATCATGAACATGAGTCTGGAAAAAAATACAGCATCAAGGCGGATGGATAAACAGTAAAATTAATGTCTTCTATAGGTGTAAGAAGTAGAGGGAAACCCCAAAAGACTTAAGTTGCCTACCATGTTTTCCACTGTCAGTCCGAGCAAAGTGAAATATCACTTAGAGATTTAAAGTCTGTGCATGAAATATATCTGGAAAAGGCACCAGTATTTGACAGTCTTACACCAAAAAAAGGTAGGATTTCAACTTTTTTGGAGGTAATATCTTTATACTAGCTCTTCTGCTGCTCAGGATCAGAGGATCTGGGCTATGCTTCTTCTAAGGTAACATCTGGGGTAAAGTGAAAACCTGGTAAAGAAAGAATAAAGGTTATTTCTGCCTAAAATCAGAAATGTTATCCCTCATTCTCAATTTCAGGGCTTGGCTTAGTCAAACCAGTGAGGCTGTTTTACAGTGTTGCTCTCTGACATATCAGTAATCATTACTACTATATGTTTGCAGAATGTGAGTCTTGAGATGGTGAACTCAAAAAAAGCCTTACAAAAAAAGCTATGGGTATGAGAATTTTTTCATGAATTGATATTTTCACTTTAAAATACTGCAGGTAAGGCTCAGTTGTCATGAACCACAGAACTCATGCCTTCCCTTGTGCAGAGTTGCCATCAAATCATTCTCTCTCTCATGTCTAGCAAAAATCAGTGAAAGCAATTTGTCCATGGTCAAATGGTCCTTAAGCAACACCAAAATGTTGCTCAGTGGCAACATTTCTGTCTATCTGTGAATGAAGGAGTACAAGATATAACCTTTTAGCAGTTCTGTGGATTCAATCCTGTCATAACTCTTTAGAGAACTAGCTCATTCTCTAAACAGGTTGGTCTCATTATACTGAATTTTTAAGCTGAAGAAAATATACATCTTAGAAACAGCAATGCATAGAGGAAGAACAGAGTATCCATTACAAACTTAAAAAAAATTGAAATGGTTTTGCAATTTTGTGTCTTCCAGGGAGGAATTCTACATTTGTCATTCCTATAAAAAGGATCTTCCCTTATAGTTGTCTCCATCTATTTGGCTATTGAGATCACAGAAATCCTTTTCTTTGTGTGGTGAGGGATGGTAGCATAAAAATAAAATGTTTTAAAGAGTTAATTATAATTAAATATTTCTATCATACTTGTATATCTCTGTTGGCACCAGGCAGTAGTAGAATTACATCTAGGGTTACATTTCTACAGTAGCATTGCTTTGCCTCTAAGAGAAATACAGCTTGTATATCTGTTGTTAAGAAACAGGATGTCCTGACACAGGACCTCTAGAAGATCTCTGGCCTGCTCAAGGATGTGCTTGTGGGCAGGAAAACATGTGAACATGGCATGGAATCAGCTCCTCAGAAATTCCTAACAGTGGTCTTTAAATGCTCTTTGCTGCCTTCTTCCTGAACACATCCATCATCAAGGATGAGATTAATAGGAGGTTTTTTGGTTGGGTTTTTGTTTGTTTGTTGGTTTGGTTTTTTGGTAGGTTTTTTTTTATGGGGTTTTTTTTGTTTGTTTTTTTTCCCCTCGAGGTGCATTGTTAATTACAGGATTATCTTGACCACTCTGGGACATGTAGGCAGCTGGTTTCACTGCTGTGTGTAGGTAATAAACACTATGCACATTTCCTGTTTCCTGATCTCACACTGAGTATATTTATAAGTATGTAGATTTGATGGTTGATTTCAACATTTATCATTGTTTCCCAGATAATTTCCGTCTTTCCTTCTCCCCAAAGAACATTCCTTCCTGAATTGTATCAAAGTAAAGTACATTTCTGAGTGGTGAGCATTTGTTTCCGGACAGGTAACACCCAGCAGAAACAGATAACTCCAGAGTTGATGTTTTCAACATGCAGATATTTTTTCAGAGCCACGAAATCCCAACACAGCTCCTGCATGTTCTACTAATGTTGGCATAAAACCAACTCTTTGCCAGCTGGTGTGGGTCAAACTTTTTTTACTGTTCATTTTACTTTGAGCTACATATCATATGGCAGTTAGTGGTGTGCTTAAATGTAAAGAAAGAATAGAGATTAATTCAGACTGTGGAGTTACATCTAAAATCCTTCATCTTTGGCTATGCACTGTTATTTCCAGAGATTCATCTAGTCTTATTTCATGTCTGGCATAAATGTGATGGTTCTTCATTGCACTTTGGATAATGCCTATGGCACCAACAGATGTGCAGAAGTTTTGTTTTATTGGAAGCTTTATTGTTATAAGGTCTGCATATTATGTTTGGTTCTTTTTTGGGATAAGTTTTTTCATACTTTTCAGTCTTGGGGTAATAATTTTTTTACCTTGTCTTAGGCAATTTTTTATACTTAAAAGATGTTTGTTTCTCAAAATAAGCACTTGTTTCTGTATGAAAGTCTTAGTATTGTAGAAGAAGATATTTTGATGACAGTATCCACTGTCTTCGTTTTCCCAAGTAAGTTCTTCTAGCATGGATGGGAGCCAGATCAACACACATCCATGGCTCTGTATTGACCTACTTCTGGAGGTACAGCTTTCAAAAACAATCCTGTACTTGCACAGTCTTGTTTTGAATCCAGCTTGGATATTTAACATTTTTCTGCTTATATTGGAAGTCTGTTTCATAAAGGTCACTGATGTAAATTTGTTCAATACTGCATTCTGATTTCAGTGATTTAAACTGAAATCACACGAAGGATTTATCAGGCGATTAGTTTTCTCAAAACTTTTAACATTCAGCCAACCTATCTCTTCCTACTCCTCCCACAGAAATAGTTTTTTTAACTTTTCTCTCCAAAAATTACGGAAGTAGTTTTACTAAGTTTTTGTGCCAGTTTTTTAAGTAGTGAGGCAGGGGTGTTGTGTCTTGGTGATTATTAAATTTCATTGGTCATTTGAGAAAATCACTTCTGAAAATTATTTTAAAGTTTAAACAGCAGTCAGTTTAAACCAACAAACATTAATCTGGAGCAAAGAAATCTTACTCTTGCTGGAGGGGGATTGGGCTAGGGTGTGTTTAAGTGAATTGGATCTACAAAAGTTCTGGGACCTCACAAAATGTACCTGTGCATGCTGAGAGGGCTGGCCCAGGTCACTGAAATGTGAAATGACTCTTGGTTGTCCCTGAAAGTTCATGGTGATCAGGAAAGATCCCTGCTGACTGGAAATATCACTCCTGTCTTCAAGAGATCAAGAAGATGTATCAGGGGAAGCACTGCTTAGCCTCACCTTAATCCCCAGGAAGAGTGTGGACTAAAACTTCTGAAAATTGTTTCAAAGCATATTGAGGACAAGCAGGGTATTTGAAGAAATCAATATGGATTTATAAAATGAGATCATGTCTGACCATTCTCATATGATAAAAAGGGCTTTATGAGGAGGGCTTTATGACTCGGGGGACAAGAAGTAGATAGTATTAAGCTTGATTTAACAAGGGTTTTGCCACTATCACAGAAAAGGAAGACAAAGCTGAGGAGGTATAGGCTAGATAAATGCACAATGAGGTGAATTGAAAGCTATCAAAATCTCTTTACTAGATAAGGAGATATAAAAGCAACACAAATGCCAGCTGGAGGATAATCACTGCAGTTTTACTCCAGGAGTCAGTAGTTGGTCCGACAGTGTTTAACACCTGTTTAAATGACCTTAATGATGGCACAGAGTGCACACTCAGAAAATATGCTGGAGATGCAAAACCAGGAGGAGTGGCTAGTTACATCAACTGTCCTTGCTGGCATTCAGAGGGACCTGGACACACTGGATAAGTGGGATTCAAGGAACTCCATGAATATAAATGAGGGGAAAGCAAAGTCTGTATCTGATAAGAAATAATTCCATTCAGCAGAAAAGACTGGGACCCAACCAGCTGATACAGCTTTGCAGAAGAGGTGCACTAGTCTAACCATGAGTCAGCAGTGTGCCCTTCCCATGTAGAAATCCAACTGGATCTGGAACATCATTAGAAAAAGTGTTACAAACAGACAAAGTGATGTGATCCTTTCTCTCCACTCAACCGGTGAGACTCTCCCTGGAATGCTGGGCTTTACTATCCAAGAAAGAAATAGACATATTACGGAAGTTACAGTGGAAGGTCACTAAAAATTTGAAAGTACTGATGCATCTGCCATACAAAAACAGGTTGAGACTTCTGAAACCATTTACCCTAAGGAAGACCTAGGAGACACTAATCTATGCACATAATACGTGATGGAGCACTAAAGAGGATTGAGACAGACTCTTCTCTGTTGTGGTCAGTTACAGGATGAGAAGTGATGGGTGCAAACTGAACTGAAATGCAGTAAATACTGCTTAAACATAAGTTTTAAAAAAAATTATTTTTTTTTTTTAATAATGAAAATCATGGTTAAATACTGATGAAGAGCCCACAAAAGCTGTGGAGTCTCCATCTTTGGAAATAATCAAATCATACTTGACACACCTCTGAGCAACCTACTGCAGCTGCCTCTGCTCTAGGCTCTCTGCTCTGTCTCTAATAAGCAGAGATAGGATGGGTTGTCTCTAGAGGTGCTGGCTAGCCTCAGCCACAAGATGGTTCTGTGATTCTTCTACTAGAAGATGCCCCTGGCCACAGCACAGGCATTGGAACTAGGTGAACTTTAAGGTCCCTTCTAATCCAAAGCATTCTGTGATCCTGATTCTGTGATTGAGATAATTAAATATAATAAAAAAGAAGTTTTCTTTACGTTTCTAGTAAGTAAAAGAAAATGGAGTTTAAGAGCTGGTGTAACTGTGTGAAAAAAAATTACACAAGAGATGGAATTCTTTTTGGAAGCTGTTTCTGACCAGGTTAATTCCAGGAAGAGAGGCATCCATGGGTAAATTCTAAGTTCAACTCCAAATGCTGTTGTCCCTGTATTATACTTGTGAAAAATATTTCCTTGGTTGAAAAGTCCTTCTTAAGACTTTGACATTTTACAGTTGAGACCAAAGACAAGACACTACATGCAAAACAGAAGATATACTCTGTGTCCTTTTAGTGACTCTTCCCAAAATGCTCATTGAACGTGTTTAAGAAGTAGATTATGTGATTCTTCTAGTTTACTTCTGGGTTAATGCTAGCAAGTTGCACACTATGAGAAGGTGAAATTCTCCCCATACTACCATGAAATTATTGCTGCCAAAACTGGGTTGAATGCTTTCTAAGAGTATTTCCAAATTAAACTCCTCCATTATTCACTTGGATGCCAATAAGCAGGTCAAATTTAAAGTTATGAAGCTTTAAATGCTGATTTGCTGTATTTTCATGATTAGCAAGATTTTTTTTTACAATTGTGTTTTAGCTATTAGAGGGCATGTTCTATACTAAGAAATAAGTTTCTTGTCCTGGCTCTACTCAAGTTATCAAACTTTATGTGATCTTACATAGAACAAAAGAAATGGAAAATATTATTAAGATTAATTGCCTTCTCAATTAAATTGGTGGAAGAAAAGGGTCATAATTTTGATCTATACTATTGTAACTGAAAAGATGATGCATTTTTCATTTGGAAATTTATTATGAGTGCCTAGAAATCTAGTTAGCCTTTCTTGCCTTTTTTTTTTTTAATAGTGAAAGTTGATCTAACGATTAAATGTTTAAGTAAATTGACTCATGGCACTGTCTGTATCAAATACTACTTGCCAGGCATTGTGTGTATTACTTTGTGGGTGGAAGATCCTACTGAGTAAATGAAACAATAAAAAACAATAATGTTAATTCAAATTATATAATTGGGAAAAAAATAGCAACCAGTTGTGCATGCAGTTATTTTTTATTTTTAACACTCACTGTACTTCACAAATTTAGATCTATTATGGGTCTTTGATATCTACCAGAACACTGTCTGCCAGATTTTGCTTTTGTGTTACTTCAGTGACTGTTAGGAAACTACTCAGGAATAGTTTTTTGTCCTCTATGAGACACTTTCAGAGGTGGAGAGGGCAGTTGACTTTATACAGTCATACACATTTAGCTGTGAAATTTTCTAATATGCAGCACAAAATCACATTATACATGTCATGTGTTTATATAGATGGTATGTGTGGGTATTTATGGATCTGCTGAAGACCAAATGGCTTCTTAATGAGAGCTCCATACCCAGGGAATGACTGTAACTTTCGATCTGTGTAGACAAATTAATTTCAATAATTTATCTCTAGAAAAGCATTTTAATTCTAAATACAGTGAGACTTTGAGGGCAAAAAAGTGGAAGGGAGTAGAAGAGAGATTGAACTGATCCATTCTCAAGAATGGAATTAAATTATGGAAAATATCTTCACAGAAAAGAAGAATTCTTAAAAATCTCAAAATACTTTGAAGAAAAGACTAATGAAGGGCTGAGAAATGGCTATCACTCTTAAATCACTGTTTAAGAGGGGAAAAGCAGAATAGAATAAAAAGACTGTTAGATGTTTGGAACAGAAAAGTAGGATGAATCAGAATGTCCATAGAAAAACTGTAAACACAAATTAAATTAAAAAGAAATCAAGAAACCGATGAAGGAAAAATAACAGGAGGGGGGAGGGGAAATTCAGGGATTAAGCTTTTTATAACACACATACAATCTGTCCTTGATTTACAGAATGACCACACAGAATAACCTCTCTTCTTTGGATCCCACCAGGGCAGTGAACCTGCTTGAGGTCTGAGATCCTCGTCTCTTCTGTGACCTCAAACATAGCAGGACTATATCAAATTTTCCATCTATCGACCATATTCTTTTTATATGCTGTGGAGGAAATGCACTTTAGCTACACCTGGACAAGGGAAAAAAAATCCTGATCTATCTCTGCTTTTTCTTGACCCTTATACTCAGAAAGTGCTAACGCAGCTTTTTGAAAGGCTGAGGTGAATTCTTATAAGGAAGTTTGCTGACTCACTTTAACTCTGTTATGAAAGAAAACTGTTTTGTAGAAGGATAAAAAAGGGCAATGAGACAAAAGTGTGAAGAAACATACTTCATGTGTGTATGAAGCATGTAGGAGCAGCCTTCAGGGTCTTAAGCAGAGTCAGCAGAGAGTATTCCCCAACAGTATCAACCCCACTCTATGGAGTTAACCACACACTCTGCTGCTGCCACATCTCTGCACCTGCTTTAGTTTGTCTCTGCTCCCTTTTCTTCTAGCCAGGCTCTGATCCAGAAATTCTCATCCTGATAATAGAGAAGGATCAATCCTTTCTGTTCCTGGCCTAGCTCCCATCACTTGCTTTCTCCAAAACTCACATGGAAGCCTGCCCCTTGCTGCCCAACTAGGCATTTTCAAAAGGACATCAAGTTCCCAGTCTGTAGCAAGAATCTTGATGCCAGCAACACTATAAAGTATTCATGAAAGCATCTGGAGGGCAGAGGAGCATGGATGTAGAGGAGGAAATGGGAGAGGGGTCAGGAGGAGGGTAAATGCAGGGCAGGCAGGGTGTGGGAGGTATGATTAGCCATGGGAAGAAGGCCAGGGAGAGGAGTTTTATGCTCACAGTGCTTTGCTTTACTAATTTCAGTGCTGTCATTTGTTAGAAGTATTTTTTTTTCTGTTTGTTTTGACAGTTTTCTGCTGCTTTATGTGTGTATTTTGATTATAGCCGATCAGCTGACTATGGATTCACAGGTAAGTACAGAGATACAGAGCAGTTTTTGAAATAAAACTTCTTTTTTTTTTTTTTTTTTCCAAGATCTTATGCCTCTTCTCTAAATAACTGAACCTGATAGTTAAAAATATACCAGTGGACTGAATTACTTTTAACATAAAGATTTTTCTGACTTTTCTTTCAGTGGTATTGTCCCTGTTGGCTGTGTTGAAATGTTCACCTCTGTCAGTGTTTATGGCATTGTATATAACTTGTGCCTATGGATATCTGTGGAATATGGAAGTAGCATCTCAGACCTCTATCATCTATTCTGCTTTGTGAATTTATTTTCACAGCCACAGGCCAAGAGAGTTAAAAACAAACCCCCAAAACTGTGTCTGTTCCCTGTACTGCTAATTTAAAAAAACTGAAGTGATTAATCTGAAATAAGATTATTTTTCTTATTACTGCTGTCACAGAGTTCTAACTATAGTACAGCTTTTTGGAAAGATCATTCAGCTATGCCATAAATTTCTACATAGAGACAAGCAGTGAAAACAGAAAGCCAAGATATGAAAAGATCTACCCTTGCAAACCCTTTGTGTGTCTCTAGCATCTGTTCTAGGCATGCCTGCCAGTGGGGACCTCTAGAGGCTGCTCACGGCTTCATCCTCCTGTGCGCTGGCATCCATCGCACGGGAGCTGCGTCTAAACGCTGCACCATCTGTGGGACAGCCATTTGCTCCCATGGTGCATACATGAAAGTCCCACAGCTTTCCCATTCTGGACCATATGCTGCTCTCATTTATATCCCACGGATTTGGAACTGAGGCATAATGTAAACAGGAAAGCTTAGTTATCAGGATCTGCTCTTTAATTTATGCAAAACTGGGGCATTGTTATTCTGCAAATCGTATGGTACACATTTTAGGAATTCATCATTTACATAAAGATGGGGGTACCCTCAAAAGTAGTATGTGTATTAAGACACACACCAGAATCACAGAATTCACACCCATATTTCTATTACTACTTTACCTCCAGGCTCTGTGATGTTTGTTTCTCACTTTTGAGTTAGATCATTACAGACACAAAGACAAAATTGGCATCTGGGCTAGGTTTCCAAATGCCTTCAATATTTAGTTGTATCTATATTTTTCAGTCAGTCACTTTCTATTTAAAAAAACCCTTTTCCCAAAAATTTTACAAAGGCTCTACTTTCTATCTTTTAAAACTATGTTTTATTCATGTTTTTGTGACTTAAAATACTGAACTGGCTTCACCATGGGCATGAACTACATAGTCTGTGTTTCAAGTGAGATAATGTGGGAGGTTTTTTTTCATTTTTTTGGTATTTGCCTAAGAGGTCTGGCCAACATGAGCAGTTAAACTCATCTTCTTGCTTCCATCAATGCACACTCATATTCAATTCTATTACTTTCATGATGCTTGCTTTCAGTATGTTTAATTCCAAGTATTTTAAAGTGTTTCCGCCTTTTATTGATGCCAAGCTGTTGGGACCATAGAACTGCAGTCCTGAGGGCACCACTATGGAGTGTGAGAAGAAACTGAACTTTGACCAAGCTAACCTTACTCACTATTTTATGTGATAATCTTTATTAGTTCACCTAATAGAAAAAGAAACAAAAATAGAAGGCTGCAATAGGAAAAGTTCCTCATTGTATTTACTGTCAATTTGCATGTCCTTACGCTTTTCACAGAGGATGTGGCTTTTCTTCTGCTGCCCTGAATGAAGGCTAGTGCATAATTCACCAAACTCTTAGAATAATGGAATCATTAATTATCCTGGGTTGGAAAGGACTTACAAAGTTTGTCAAAGTCCATCACCTGGCCCTGGACAACCATAAGAACCTCACCATGTGCCTGAAAACACTGTCCAAACTCTTCTTGAACTCTCTCCCATGACCACCTCCCTGGGGAGTCCTTCCAGTATTCAAAAACCCTCTGGATAAAGAACCTTTTCCTGATATCTCTCCTAAAGCTCCCCTGGCACAATTTCAGGTCATTCCCTCAGGTCTTGTCACTGGTCAGCACAGAGAAAAGATCATTGCCTATCCCTCCTTTTCACCCTACAAGGAACTTCTATAGTGCAATATCTTCCCTCAGTCTCCTCCAGGCTGAACAGACCAAGTAACTTCAGCTGTTCCTCACTCAGCTTCCCCTCCCAGCCATTCACCAGTCTCATTGGCCTCCTTTGGACATTCCCTAACAGTTTCAAGTCTTTTGTATTTTGCAGCACCCAAAAATCCTCTCAACACTCAAGGTGAGGCTGTCCCAGCTCAGAGCAGAGCAGGACAATCCCCTCCCTTGCCTGGCTGGTGATGCTGTGCCTGATGCCCCCCAGGACAGGGTTGGCCCTCCTGGCTGCCAGGGCACTGCTGGCTCATGTTCAACTTGACACTGACCAGGAGCCCCAGGTCCCTTTCCATGGCACTGCTTCCAGCATCTCATTCCCTGGTCTGTCCGTACATCCAGGGTTTCCCCATCCATGGTGCAGAATAAAGCACTCTTGTAAACAATACGTCGTTGGTGTTTGCTCAGCCCTTGAATTTATCAAGGTCTCTTTTCAGGGCCTCTCTACCTTTAAGAAAGTCAGACAACTCCTCCCAATTTAGGGTCATCGGCAAACTCACTCAGAATCCTCTCAAGTCCTGCATCTGGGTTGTTAATAAAGAGGATGAAGAGCTATGTGGAACCCCAATAGTGACAGGTCACCAGTCTGATGTCACTCCATTCTCTGAAACCCCCTGTGCCCAACCCATGAGCCAATGGATCACCCATTTCATGAGGCATTTATTGCATTGTGCATGGAACATTTTTTTTCCAGGAGGATACTGTGAAAATATTGGAAGCTTTACTGAAATCCTCAAACATTACATGTTCTGTCTCCCCTTGATTAACTAGGTATGTTACCTCGCCATAAAAGGAAATTGGGTTTGACAAGCAGGACTTTGCCATCATGAAGCCAAGCTGGCTCTCATCGATACTTGCCTGTCCTTCAGGTGTTTTTCAATGCATCCCAGAAGAATAATCTTCTTCATAATTTTACCAGGCACTTATGTGAGACTGACAGGCCTGTAGCTTCCAGAATCATCCTTCTTGCCCTTCTTGAAAACTGGGGACAACATTAGCCAGATTTCAGTCAACTGGGATCTCTCCAAAGTCCAAGACTATTCAAAAACCATGGAGAGAGACCTTGCAAGGATACCAGCCAGAACTTTCAGTATTCTCTGATGTATCTTATGAGGCCCCAGGGACTTAGAGGGATCCAGCTGGAACAGAAGATCCTGCACAGGGCCTACAGTGTGTTTGTCATTTTCACAGTCACATCCTCTTGCTCAGGGCACTGGAACCCTCTCAGTTTGTCTTAAATGTTGAACACCTCAAAAGAAAGCTTTAGGGCTAGAAATTTGGTGTCTAGATGCCTTATGGAATTGAACTCCAGTGCCTTCCTCCTAGCAGCAAGCAGGTTTTGCCTCTACCACTGAGGCAAGTCATTGAAAAAACACTGTTAACACTGGAGGGCAAATTTATGTCTGTTGCTATGAAGAGCTTTATTAGGACAGGCCGCTTTTCATGGTCCATTTGTGGGTTTCTCTAATAAATCTCATTTAAAGATCCTTCTCAGTAAATGAAGTGATCTAATAGTCTTCATAAAGGCAAAAAAAAATTGAAAAGTTGCTGCTTTCCTCATGCTACTACTCAGTTCCTTTAATTTTTGTAACATCAAGTAATATGTAGGATAAGGAAATACAGATCTATCCACTTCATCTTAGCTCAGCCTTTGAATAAGCTAGCAATGGTGCATATCTCATCAAGTTATGTCAAGCATTCATTACAAAGCTATAGAAATTGGAGAATCTTGCTATCTTATGGCAGAGATGAATTACTATGATGGGTTGTAATTGGTACTCACTGAATTCCTGGAAAAAAGTAACCTAGATGAAGGAGTCTTTGACCATTTTTTTCCTTGAATTTTGTCAAAATATCACTGAACTTGTTTTAGTTGTTTAACTCTTCAGAGAGCAACAAATGGAAAGTTTTTTTTCACAGGGACAAGCTCTTCTCATGTAGCATTGCTGTGTGATTGGTAGAAGTACTGGGGAAATGGGTGAAAGGCTTTGCAGTGTTACGTGTTGCGTTGCATTTGCTTTTAACAGGTCTGTTGCTTTTAAGAGGCTAGTGCCCTCATACAGAATGTTCTTTATGTTTGATCCTAACTTCATTTTCCAGGCTGTGCATTAACTAGAGTGTCCTGGGTGCCTGATTTCATCTCTCTTTTTTCTTGTTCACATATCTGATCAGAGAACTTAGTGTCACTGAGGCACATTCATCCCAAGCTCTGTAACCATTCTCTTGTTCTACAAATTATGTACCTTATACACCTTAATATCAGCTGTCTGGTAATGATCAGCAATGTGGGACAGATTAACAACTTTCAGGAGAACTGTGGCAGTTGTAAATAATAGTCTGTTGAGTTTGATGAAGAAATGTTAAACTTTCTATGGTTCATGAAGCCAAGAAGGATGTTAGTCAAGAGCAGACCTGCTCCTGATTATCCTGGCATCTTTATAGAACATTGTGAACATTTCTCAGATGATTCACAAAATATTCCACCTCACTACAGCAAACTGATATTTGTATACAGACAGGACAGAGATAACAGGAGTCGGAGGAGACAGGAGCACGTAGCTTGATGAAACTTCTACATTTCAACTTCCTCTGTTTGGTATTCCATCGTGGGGGTTCTCACACAACTTTCTAAATACCCAAAGAAATAGAACAATTTGCCCACAATGACTTTATTTAACTTGATACTACCTTGTTCTAGTTACTTTAAGAGTTTAACTGTCATTTAACACGTTTTCTTCTCTCTGCCTCTCCTTTTTTGGTTTCAGGTAAACATCTAAATGAATTTCATTCTGCCATGGACTTTGGGTTTTGGAGTGAATTTTATGCTTCTCTCTCAACACTAAATGACATTACTAACATCGAAATGATCATGGAGAATTGAATTTTCTGCTGAATTGTCATGATTAGAATCAGCTATTGCAGGAAAAAATAAAGAATCACAGTCTTGGCATATGAAAACTTAAAATAAGGAAGAATAGCGTGGTAAACTATTTTATTTTTAATGAGATTCTAAACTTACCAATTCATGATATACAGCCCCACCAACTTAACTGCCTATGTAAGCCACCAGGCAGCTCACTGAACTCTGGACTCTACCTGGAAAGAGCAGAGAAAGCTACAGTTATCTTTGATAAATTGTAGCTAAGCATTTGGATGGATAATCCTATGCTCTGGTTGGAAAAAGTCAAGTCCAACAACTATTTCTGTTAATGCTACATGTTAATTACATTCAATAGGTTTTTTGGGGGGAAAAAAAGGAAAATTAGAATTGCTGCTCAGAAAGCAAAGAAGACGCTTAGAAAATACTGCTGACATTTTTAAACAGAAGCTCCCTTCAAGGTTTTGAAGCCATAAATGAAACAGTGGAAGAAAACCAGACTCAGTATTTCCCAAACTATCACATTAATTGTTTCAGGATATAACTTTCATTAGCATACTTTCATTTGTCTGCAGTAGTGAATATGAAGAATATATTCTCTTACATTATAGTTGAGTTCAATGGCTGCACTGACATCTACTGGTAAAATAATATTTTTAACTATTATGTGTGATATTTAAGGTAAAAAATTAAAGCCACACAAAAAATTACATGCCACTTATGATGTAAGAAAACATCACTTTGTGCAAGTACTTATTTTCCTTTGCCCTTTTTTTCTCTTAAAACAACTAACTATGATAATAATTACTAAGCTGATAGCATCTTGCTAATAATGGGACATATTTTAAGAATCTTTATTTTCATTTTAATGAAATATACCATTTATATATATCTATTTAAGATATTTGTATATATTTGTAATTAAATATACCACACAATTTGACTATGTATTTTAGTAGGCTGGTGTACCAACTAATTTGGCTGGTTTTTAACACTCTCTAGTGAGACACTGAAAAAAATGGGGATAATACAGGATTATTTGGTACTAAACAAATGTCATTGCAATGACATAACTACTATACAACAAAAATTTAACAGTAGGCATGGGTTTTCTGAGTCAGATTCAAACAGCCTCAGCATGGCATCAGAACTGCTGATTATGACTCTGACAGTAGAAATATCCTGCACCACAGTGTCTGCATGAGCACAGAGAAACAACAAACTCTCTCCTGCCATCACATCTGACTGAAGTTGTTTTCACACTTCTTGGATGAGTTTTTAATTTACAGCTGTCCAAGCACACTATGAAGTTGAACAGAATTCCATTAAAAATGAGCATGTTAAAAAGCAGATAGGCAGACCAATATACATGAATGTTCACAAATCATGTCCTTAAAGTACAGAAAGAAAAACAAAGTAGAACTTTAAAATGCAATAAAATTTCAAAGGGAATGTTTCCTAAGCTATTTAAGACATAAAAGACAGTATGTCAGCCTATCTTTTAAACATCAGTCTGTAACCTTAATAAGAGATAACTGTTACTATATTTTAGATGTTTTCTTTTTCAAAATCTGGGAAAGAAAATGATATCTTAGGGTACCACCCTAACATAATATTTCCAGTTGCATTTCTAAAAATGTTCAGTGTAGGGAATTTTCTCTCTGATTTTGGTTGAGTCCTCTGATTGGTTACCAAAGTTTTTTATCTACACTGGATGAGGAAGAGGCATTGGGTACTCTACCAATTCAGGATGGAGAAAAAAGGCTAAGAAATAAGTTCCTCTGAGATTTAATAGGAAATTTATATGTTTTGTCTTTCTAATATTCTTTGGAACAACTAGTGGAATAACCCACTTAACAGAGAAGTTGCAGGGTTTGTATAGCTTGATTTCTGTCTACACTTATCATTAAATCTACATGCACAAAACACCAACATAATACAGAAGTATGCTAAGTTGGATAGAGCAACACTTGAAAGTGTTGAGTTGTGGTTTACCTGCAGTCACACAGGAACTTCTTAAATATGCTTATAGTTTTTATCTTGTGTTTTGGACTTTATCAAAATAATAAGTTGATGATGAAGGTACAGTAGTCTTGATAAGTGATTAAATGTTTATTTTAGGAGGTGGAAATGCTGACAGATATCAAAGAATCACAGAATCATAGAATTAACTAGATTGGAAAAGACTTTTGAAATCAAGTCAAACCTATGACCAAACACCACTACATCAACTAAACCATGGCACTAAAGGCAACGTTCAGTCTGTTCTTCTCCAGGGACAGTGACTCCACCACCTCTCTGGGCAGCCCATTCCAATGCTTAGTAACTTTTTATGTGAAGAATTTTTTTGTAATGTCCTAAACTTCCCCCAGTGCAGCTTAAGACTGTGTCCTCTCATTCACTCAGTGGTTGCCTGACTGAAGGAGAAGAGACTGACCCTCAACTGACTACAGCCTCCTTTCAGATGGCTGTAGAGAATGATGAGGTCTCCCCTGAGCCTCCTCTTCAGGCTAAACAACCCCAGCTCCCTCAGCCATGGCTCACAGGGCTTGTGTTCTACACCCTTCATCAGCCTTGCTGCCCTTCTTTGGATGAATTCGAGTATCTCAACAACCTTTGAAGTAGGGAAGTTGGTTATCAGTAGCTTTAAGTGTGACAATATTTTGAACGTGTGAAGATTTCATATTATTTTAATTTAAACATCATAACCAGATTCGATAAATCCTTGTATGCTTCAGTCATTGCAAGAATACAAAACTCCCTTAGTTTTCCCAGAGAAACTGCTGACCAATAGCCATGTTAAATGCTTTCCTTGTATCATAAGCAGCTATATAAAACTACAAAAAATTACAAGCAAGCTGTCTGAATCTAAATATCTTGACATCACATGCTCTCATTGCAGAATTAGACCAAGGCATTAGGAATATAAACTAATTTATATTAAATGGATATTATTTTCAAAGCATTTAAAAGAGTATTTGAAAAGGTATTTAAAAGACTAATTTGTTCTTCCTGTAGATAGTAACAATATGAAAGCCAGCATTTAGTTGGAGCCTTCCAACTATGTATTTCACAAATATTTTTTAGTTAAAAATATAGTTCTTTTGCAGTGTTAATTTGTGAGAATTACATTCTTTTTATAATTTTCATACAGAACAATCCTTACATATAATTTCAAAATTCCTAAGGTAACAGTAATGGAAAACCAAAAGGTATTATGGAAATTCTGCTGTAACTTGAAAGCCTAAATATTTGAAAATGAGACTTTATTACTCCTAAACAGACGTAGAGAGCTTATCTTTTATTTTCCAGCTGTAATCATCTAGAATCAAAGCTTGTTCTTTTTTCAAGGAGATAAAAGTGAGAATAGTGGTAAGTTGTTACAGATGCTTTGAAAAACTTTTAATATCATTATATATAGCATTTAAATATTTAACTTAATAATTTTTTCCATAACATGCCTTATGTATTGGAAAATTTGGCCAGCTATGGTCAAACCTACCATGATTTTATGAACAGTAGACTTTAAAAGCACCTTTGAAAGACTTTCAGTAATCAAAATGAGGGTGCCAGCAGGAATCCTTTCCAAACCACTGATGCTGTGAAGGTAATCTTTGGAAAGATAGCCTAACTTTTTCTGTAACCTTGGATGTCAGATTTTGGATCTGTTAGAATGGGCCCAGAGGAGGGTCACAAAATTGATCAAAGAGCTGAAACATCTTTCCTCTGAAGAAAGCCAGAGTCTATTGTGATTGCTCATCCTGGAGAACGGAAGGCTCTTAGTGCAGCTCTTAGTGCAATTCTCTAAGAGTAGAGTTGCTGGGAAAGATAGAAAGAGACTTTTTAGGAGGGCCTGTAGTGAAAAGACAAGGTTCAACAGTTTAAAACTGAAAGTGATTATGTTTTGTTTGGTCATGAGGCATAAATTATTTATGGGGATGATAAGACACTAGAATAAACTGTCTAGGGAAGTCATGACTTTCAGTTTCATTTCATGTACTAGTACTAGCAGTGGAAGAGGCCATGAACTTTTGTTTTACACTTTCCCTTTTTATCCTCTTTTCTGCTCTATAGTGTTCCTCAATCACTGTTGGCTCCCTTTATGTAACTATTAAAGCACCTATTGTGAAAAAATGTTGCATCACTTAACTAATTTTTACATCTACAGTTTCAACAATTTTCACTATAAACATTGTCTGTAATTTACAGTATTGTAAAACAGTAATGTGAATTCTTCATTCCTTGCAGTGCATATTTCATAGTTATGTGTGTTTACATAATTCAAACACATGAGTATCAGGAACAGAATAATTACATTAGCACAATGTCTAACTGGGCTAAAGTGCTCCATTGCCCAGAGCTAATTAGCTGAGTCATAGAAGAATAGAATTATAGAAGTTGGGAGGGACACACAAGGATCATCAAATCTAACTTTTAGCCCCATAGAGGACATCCTCAAGAGAGATAACCTACCCCTAATAGTTCAAGTGATTTTCGAACTCCATCATGCTTGCTGCTGCGCTAATGTGTAACTAATGTTTCTGGTGTCTCTGCCATCTCTGAACATGTGAAGCTAGGCTCTCTGTCTCTGCAGAACTGTACATCCTGTCATGCCAGCATATCTGATGTGCTAGGTAGCAACAAGGAGTCTGGACTGATCCCAGTGGCAACTTGAATCACTATAGCGATGGAGTCTGCAGAGAAACTACTAGGGACCTGAATTCTTTCCTGCTCTACAGACTTTTAATAGGTTCAGCAACCTACTGTGATGGATACTTAACAACATTATATGCCACTCTTCATCTGACATTTGTTAAATATATTCCCTGACTCAGCTTCTCTTGGATGTCCATCTGATTTTTTTTAAAAGTTTGACTGAAAATTAAGAAACCCTTCTTTGAGCCATTTGTCAAATTAATTTGAAGCGTGAATCTATATTTTTTTTCTTTTAAGTCTGTATGCCGAAAGTCTATTGGATTTATTATTTCACACGCTGGGGAACTGTTTATTGAGTTTTAAGAGGTGTTCAAACTCCCAAAAATTTGCATTTTCTATCCCCCCTTAATGCCCCAGTTTTAGCAAGTGTCTTCAGTACTTCTGGATTACAAGGCACTTTTGTTCCCACAGGAAATTGGATTTCTCAAATCTCTCATCAAGGTTGGAAAATCACTTGTGCTTTGCCACTTGTGTAAGAAAAGTACACTTACAAGCAAGGCATGCTTGTCAGTGCTCTACTTGGTACACAAGCTACAATCAGACTGCTGATGCTTAAGGCTTAATGAAAGCCTGAGGCAGATGAGAGTCAGAAGACAAAACTGGTATTTTTTCTCAAAGCTGTTTATTACTGGATATAAAAATACAATTTTTGAATAAAATTGGAGAGGAAAATAAGTCTTATTACATTATTCAGATGATTACTTTTCCTGCTAAATAATTTCAAGCACTTTCTTTACGATTAACACAAAAAAATCAAACAAAGATGTTAAAAATGCTATTTTCTAGCTAATAACAGTATTCTGAATTAGATGGGACCTACTATGATCATCAAATCCAACTCATAAGTGAATGGCCAATACAGGGATCAAACCTAGGATGCTGGTCTTCTTAGCACCATACTCTCTCTAACTGAGCTAATCTCATGCTCTCAAAATTGAGAGCATAATANAAAATTGAGAGCATAATAAAAAGTTAGAGACCATTTGGATTTTCCTGAGAGAAAAAAAACAAACAGGTAATGAATGTAAAGTCGAACCCAGAGAAAATATGATTGATTCAGTTTGTTATAAGTTTGCAAGTACACTAGATGACTACGCACTTGCTATGGCTTTAAAGGTCTTCATGGAAGTACTGAGGTAGAGCCATTTGTTTTCTAAAAAAATGGTGCTGGCCCTAAAGGTGCCTTAACAAGGAAGAACATAGACAAGGATATTCAAATCCTCACTTGCTGGACTTGCATTTCTTACAACTTCAGATTTATAGATTAAAAAATTCTCTGGTTATTTAATCCCTGAAACAAAGGCTTGTTCCTTTTCCTGTGGAGTAGACATCTACATACACACAGAATAGCTTCATGGGCAGACTCTCCAGCTGGACTGCAGCAGACTTGATCAATTTTATTTCCTTCCTTTGCTATGACTGAAGGTTCTCTTGATCAAAGACTCGACTGTAATGTTCTTGGAAGGAGTTAGGTAAAAGAATTTTGGGTTTTGATGTCAATAGTGCCATGTATGAGGAGTATGATATCAAACATTCTTGGTGTCAAATGCATGGACTGTGCCCAGCTCAGCATACCAATAGAATAATGTAGGTTACTTTTTCAAGAAATGTAAGTTTAAATCCCTTCCCAAAGAGATCTCAATTCATTTGCCTGTGTGCCGAATTCTTTCTCAAAAATGAAGACATAGGACCGTTTGCTCCTTGTGGCCCCTGTACAGGAAGGTACCTTCTAGCAGAGAAGTCAAAATACAGTCTCCAAATCAGATAGAAAAACACCTGATTTAGGAATTCTAGTAGGATTTATCTGAGGGTAGACCAAAAATATGTGAGGAAACAAAAATGCACTCATCTAGGTAAATTCAATATCCCAAATATAATGCTGGTGGCTCTTAAGGTATGAAGACTCAGGCACCAGACTTGGATGTGGCTTGGTACTGGGTGGAGTAACACTGGTAGACTTCTCTAGGTACTTACACAGATCTGAGGAAAGACATTTGAATCTCTTCAACTTGAATTAATTCTACAAGAACTCTCTCTCTACCTTTTCTGAGGATAGTTCCAATACCCAGGTCCACCATTTATTTCATTACGGTGGAATGATAAGAAAAAGCACCTGCAGAAGACATCTGCAGTGAGGGTGACCTTGCAGGCATGGATGTCTGAAAGCCCCAGAAATGTTCTGCAGTGAAGTTCATGTGAGTTGTCATGCATTGAAATTCTAGAAAAGGAGAACACAATGACTTGGAGGAGGAAAGAAAAAAGGCTAGCTGTAACCCCGTGAGTGTGATGACACTCTCTGTGTTGCGGGGCAGGGGGTTTTATACAAACTAGTGAGTCTAAGTTTGTGTACAGCTAGTTTATGCAGAGAACAATCCTAAAAACTATGAGCATTTTCCTCCTGATGCTGACTTCACTTCTGTTTCTCTTGTAAAGTCTTTCCGACTGAAAAGCTTACAAGAGGGATAGGGAGGTGTAGAAACATTTCTTGTCTGAAGCAGCTCCTTTCTGCTGTTTGAGTAGCATTTACAAACCAGTGTTCATCATGCGATGAATTCTTCATGTTCAAGAATGTCTGTGTATGCTGAGACAATACCCAATTATGAGATATAATAGGTTTACTATTTGTTTTCTTTACCTTCATATGTTTCTGTAGCTGCCTGGGCATTTATAGTTCTGTTTTTCAAAGACCAAGTACTCAAATAATAGGACATGAAAGAGAAGAGCATGGGAGGGAAGGAGTGATTTTTGCTTAGCTGTTTAAGTTTATTTTTGGAAATGGCATCATTATTATTCATTCCTCCTACATACAAATTAGATTCAGAGTTCAAATATTATTAACAGGAGATTTAAAATTCATCACTTTGCATTTATTTAATCCATTTCCTCTTGGCTTGTCCCCTTGGCAACAAAAATTAAAGGACAATCATATAATGAAAAAACAAATTGCAGCTCATCTGAGCCAGTCTTTGCATAACACATTTTGAGATTCTGACTAGATGTAGCCTAAATGTTGTCTCAAGTCATGAAAATGAAGTTTTTTATAGCCTTAAGAACTCATCCTGTGCTCTGCACATTGTATGAATCCCTAAAAGGCAGAAGAAAACAACAAAAAAGTGATACTTAGCCAATGAGAGAGGCTACACCATCTATCTAGAGAACAAACTATTTTTTGCATACAAAGCTGTGAGTACTAATAGGTAACTATAACTCCTGGAAACAAGGGATTCAGCTTACTACTGTTAGGTGGTTTGGATGGAATATTGATCCTTATTTTCATTTATATTGCCGGTTTCTTAACAATGAGATAAGGGGAAATTTGCTCATTTCACATCAAAGTTTTTAAGAGCTCCATATGACTATATCACTATGAGAAGGAACCTTTATCTCTAAAAAAAGTAGCTAACCTAAACCAAAGTGGATTTTAACAGAAAAAATGCATTTACTGAATTAGTTTCCTGCTCTAGCAGAATTTTTTAATCTTATTGGACTAATTTAATGCAATTGGACTAAATCTAAATTTGCTTCATTTGTTAAAATGATTTTCACTTAGTGAAATTTTTATTTAAGAACAAACTAAAATGAGTTTTCCATTTCTCAGAGATGTGTATAAATGACCTTATTCCAGAAATGTCAACCTTTTCACATCTTCTGAAAAGATGAAAACTCTTTTATCTCTGTGTTTTTTCATAGTTTTCTTAGTACTTCCTGTGTGGCCTGTATGAATGGTGAGCTCCTTCACAGCACTTCAGTAGCCACAGAGGAATGAAAGACCATCAATGTATCAAAGCAAATTGTAAGGAATTGACAACACTGAACCTGACAGAGACTCCAAAAACTTGGCTGGTTACAGACATGCTCACTCATATCTGGGTCAATAGTCTGTAGCACAAAGCAACGTAAGTTACTTCCTTACATCCAGCTGGCTGAATAGCAGATATTCTCAACAGAAAGGTTCCCCCCCTACTCTTCTTGTTTTCACAGGTGCTAGTCTTGCTAGACAAAATAGCTTTAGTATAGAAGGGCAGGTATAATAAATAAAGGTTAATAAAGCCTTTCTCCTGGCTAGCTTCTTCAAAAGAGCAGAGTAGTCTTTGGACATGCCACCTGCCATCCATAAATGACTGAGCTATTGTGAAGGAGCAATATTTAGTTCTCACGTTCAGAGGCAGATGGATATATTCTTTGCATGTTTGGAATTTGGGCTCTCTGTACTTAGAGTCCAAAATACCAAAACCCTGGTGCTTGTTCAATGCTGGTAATTCCTAGACTGTAATATTCACATTTCAATGCAACTATACACTAATGGTATGAAAGGAGGTTAATAATAGTGGTAAATACTAGTAGCTTTTGTCCTGACCCAAAGTTCACCTACACCATAAACAAGATGAAGGGACACATGAATATTTCTGCCTCTTCTCTACATTTAAATTAAAACTAAGTACATGTAGATTCATGTGGAATCATCTCCCTCAGAAAAACAATGGAGCAGGGATTTTTGCATGGTCTTTCTGCACGCAGGACTTGGCAGAGCTATCTGTAAAACTTTATTGCCCTCTCAGACTACAGCTCTAATACTGGTCCATGACTGGGACAGCATAGTGAATTGATACCATTTTGATAGTCCAATAGATAGGAAACTATTTATTTGAAATGGATAATATCAGGAATGTTTCTGGGAATAAGAGGCTATGATTGCAAATTCAGAGATGTACTTTTTCCTGAGATTTTAACTCTGAAAATCACTGATAGCAAAATATTTCTCCAATTTCACATTTGGATCAGAAGCAGAGACTTGAGGATAATGTGAAGTCTTAAAAGTAATCTGCATCATTCACAGCAGAGGGCAAGATATCAGTTACTTTGATTGGCTATATAGTGCATATAGAGGTAAATACTACTTGGACAGTGATAAATTGCAGAACCATACAACAAATTATTCTGTACATTGTGCTTTA
>VZTB01007835.1:38737-54403 GCA_013397245.1 Thryothorus ludovicianus | reverse complement strand
CGGGCGGCCTGGCGGGGCGTCGTCCTCACGTAAACAAAAGGCGAACCTCCTCTCACAGCTGCAGGGAGTCCTGCTGCCCGGTCACGCATTCCTTTTCCACCCCCCGCGGGCGTTTCGTGACGGGAGGAGGTCTCCTCATCTGCTGCCGCTGGCACAGACTTTGCTGGCGGCCGCGGCCCTCGGCCGGCGCTTGTGGGCGGCGGCGTCGGGTCTCGCTCGGAGCCGGACCGGAGGGCCCGGCGGCACTGGCGGTGTCCTCGGGCTCCAGGCGGGGCGGTGGCCGCGGCTCCTCGGGACCGGTACCTGTTGCCGTGCTGGTCCGACCCTGCGGCAGCGCTCGGGCAGCTCCGCGGTGCGCGTTTAAACCTAACGAGTTTGTCTGGGTGGAAGCGGAGGGCGAGTTGTGCTCTTTGATGAGTCTGGGTGCGCAAAGGAAAGGGATGGTTCGTTTCTCGTGTCTCCCCTTGCTGCCAGCATCTCCCTATGATACGGGACAGAGCATTAGGAGGAAAGAAAGAAAAACGCACAAAGCCGACCTTTTGAACGCCATGTACAGCACTTAATAGATTTGATTTGCAATTTGGCTGAAAAATTTTGTTGTTTTTTTTTTTTCCTTTTTTTTGTCTTTTAATTTTATAAACACTATGTCATCCCGCTATATTTTTGTGTCTTAATACGTGTAGAAGTTTTTTTGTTTTTTTTTTTTTTACTATAAACTGTTGGATAGGAAACGTCCTTGCTGGCTTTGATGCCAGAAACGGTGTCAGGAGCCTATCGCCTAGGAGAGCAGTGATTTACTAAAATCAAGCGGAAGAGTCTGAATTGTGCAGTTGCAGAAGTTTTATTGTGTGATGCTCTGCGATTTCCATATCGCTGCTGTGTTGTTTCCCAAGGTAACAGCAACTCCTTGGTAGGGAAGACTCAAACTGGAAAAGGGGAAAGTGCTAAAATAGTTTTTGGGAGTGTTGCTTGATGCTTCTGTGGAAATTGAAAGTAATTGTAACCCTAAAAGAAAAGACTGCAATCGGAAAATACCTAAGCTCATACCCAGTTTAACAAGAAGCATTTTTAAAAATTGTTACCAAGTTTTAGTTCGCGTATTTTTGGCTTTCCTATCTTGTTAATAGTAACAAGCATGTAACATTTACTGTTTAGTTCTGGTGTTTCTAATGATTTCCTTAGTGCTTTGAAGAAGCTTTTCACTAGGACTTGGATACATTCTCCCCTCTTCACACAACAATGCGATAGGAAAGTTAGATCACTATCAGCACTAGGAAAAGAGAACTGCACTACTTACATACTAATGGATCTTTTTATTCCACTTTGCCCTGGTGGGGCTTTGGTCTGTGAATTCTTCAGAGGGGAATGCTTTGTATCTTCTCAATCTTTCAGATAGCTGTAGATGGTTTTAACAAGTAGCACTTTATACAGTAAATTGAGAACCATTTTAGAGACCTTTTAAATCTCTGCCCCATATTTCACGTGAAAAAAAATTAAAATTTTGTGAAGTGCATCCAGTACATTTTCTAATTGTCTTTATATTTGAGTGTTCTAGTGAAGCAGTTTTGGCCAATACAATGCCATGCTGGCAGGGTACTGTATTATCATTGATAAGGAGAGTTTTGCCTCACTGTTGGTGTTCCTGACAAGCCAGTACAAAAATGTGCTGGTTTTGCCTAGGCAATAATAACTTATTTCTTTTGTAGCTTTTCAGACCCTGTCCTTGCATCTGACACCCCTTACACAGTGGTCTTGTTACACAGTGCTATGACACAATACACAAAGAGAAATTTGTGTTTTCAGTTCGTAGGGAAAATCATGACTCTTTGTTGGTGCTTACTGGCAGCTGTTTGGAGAGGCTTTGTATTTATTCATTTACATACACTGTTGTCACCTCTCTAAAGAATCCAGTATACATTGAGGTGCATCTCCTGTAAAATCTGTGCTTCATCAGGCTTAATTGAATTTGTTGAATATGGTCATCAATTGCCTATGCTTGAAAGCATAAAGAGGCAATAATAACCATGCCTGTATTTCATTAATTCAGTATATGCAGTGTCCCCTATATTCTGCATATGCTAAAAGGTTGCTTTTCAGTTTCTGAAGCTAGTGTGGAAGGATTCCAATTGATCTTAATTTAAGATATTTATTAAAAAAAAACNTTTTTGGAATGCTCTTTACAAATCAGTTTTGAATACATTATATCACACACGTTTATCAGTAGGTGAAATCATTACGGATAGTTTAGGCCCATTTCCCAGTTGCAAATATTAGCATGTCAGTAAACATGGATATTATATCTTATGCTGATATAGGGCTTCTTACAGTGTTGCAGAATATTATTAATTATACACAATGAACAGATTGCTAGTTCATGGAAAAGTGTTTTAAGTTTCCTTAGTACATTAGTGTCATGCATACAGAAGGTTAAAGGTGGTTGAATGTTCAAATTCTGTTTTTATAATTGATTCAAAGTACATGATGCGGTTCAGCTCTATCGCACAACTTTTCTTCAACATACAGTCTCTACCTTTCTATGTATTTTTTATGCATTCAGCTTTTTGCTAAATTTCAAGAGGCTAACAATGTATTTTCAAAGTGCTTAGAGTCTTAATGTGGGTTGTGTAATACTGCCTTTTTATTTGTACTTTAAATGTATCAGAACAATTTTCATTAGCACAACTTTTAAATGTAGATGTCAGGCATCTCTTGCTCGCTTGTTACATTCCAGGTAGTCAATGGAAATCTACTTTATTCCTTGTGGAACAGTGCATATTAATTTTACTTTTTCATTTTGTTTGTTCTCTTTTCCCTGTTGGTCATTGCTCTCTTGCATTTGTTTTCACACCCTTTGTGTGCTTAAGAAAGTGCTGTATGCAACAGCAAAATCATGTTTGTGACAGTGTAGGAAAATAAATACATAGAAAAGCATGAAATCTTTCAATTTACTGTGAATACTTTCCATTGCCTTAATTTTAACAAGACTACTAGGATGTGGGAATCCACCTTAGTTCTCCTCCTGGGGTTGGTAGCCAGCTTTCAGGAGCTAACTGGGAAAAATGGAGGAATTCTTAGAATCTGCAGGCAAAGCAGAAAGCCTGGCAGTAATGAGTATCTCCCAGTTCCAGTGTGATTCAGTTTCTGTTCCTGCCCCACATGGTGCTAACACAATATGCCTATTTGAGTGATGGCTAGAAAAATGGGGTGGAAGATGACGTGGTATAAAAATCAAGTATTAAAGGATATCTGTAGCCCAGACAAATCCAGACCAAAGTGTTAGGTTAGAAGTTTCAAATAACTGGTTTTAACAGCTATAAAATGCATGTTGTGGTTACCTTGCTGCTAGATTGAAATAGATTTCATTTTAATCTCATGCAACTCCAAGCCAAAATTTGGGCATAGAAATCACTCATAAGATAAGCATTTCCTCTGTATCCTCAGAGCACTTCAGGTAATGCTGTGGGCCAAAGCCTATTACTTTGTGTTCTATCTTTGGCATTGCATGTTTCCTAATCTATGCTATGAGCATTAGTTTCCAAAGTATTATCCAAAATGGCTTTGTAAAATAGTATTGATGGAGTATCCATCAATGAAACAGAGTAGTTTTCCTTCTAGAAACTAAGTGATCAGGTGTGAAAGAATGATTAATGGAAATGCGTCATCTTCTGTTTTCATGAATCTTTTGTCTGTTTAATTAAATGCCTTCTGCAATTGTAATGGAAAGGAGGTGATCAAATATATTTCGGATTTTAAAAAAAATTCTGCCACCTGTAATATTTAGTGTTTCAGAAGTGGACAGAAAGATACAAGCCAGCTGTTTTCTTGCAACCAATGTTATCAAAGAATGGTAGTATGAAGAGTGGAAAAATATGTATATGACATATTTTTGTTCATTAGCGTTGGAAGAATTAAATTTCAGAAGTCCAAGCTTGAAAGGGATCATCTGGTTTGTTCTTAGAAAGAATATGTCATGTTTCTCTCCACATACCTGTCTAAAATGCCTTGTTTTCTATTCTAATGTTCTAAAACCAAAGGAAAATAGAAGAAGGTGATGAAGTTTGTGTTTTTCCCCTTTTTTTTCCCCTTTTGTTTTGTTTGTATTTTGTTCAAATCACAGCTTTCAGCTACCTGTGTCTTTAGACATTTGAAAATAGATTTAACTTGCTATTTGCTTAACAGTATTTCTTGGATTTGCCAATAAAGTCTTAACTCAGACAGTCTGTGTTCTTATTGCCATGAAGAGATTAATGAACTTCAGCACTGAAATACAAAAATAGTTAAATCTACTTTGAGCTAAGCTAGTAAGCTCTTTGTGGTGTGAAGATTCTTATATCATGTATAGAAGGGCTGGTTTTGGCTTTAGGTTCCTGTGATACAGACTGCCAGGTAATTGCAAAATGAGAAAATCGGAACTATGCTTCCCACAGTGCATCTAGAAATCTATGATGCTGTTATAAAAATATCCACTTTAGCAGAATTAGGCCTTTCAACAAGCAATGATGCATGCCACTCTATTTCTCCCTAGCACATTATTGCTAAAATACCTAGAAGTAAGCTGGTTCAAAGGCCAGTGTGTCCTGTAGTGGGTGGTGGTGTTTATGGATATGCCTCTGCAGTGCGTTTTTGGTCAGTTGTGTGGTTGCTTCTCCAGTACTTCATGTCAATGTGCTGCTAAGCTGGTGCTTTCAGATCCTTGTTAGCATGGATGTGGCACAGCAGGAGCAGTCACGTGTCTTTTTGCCATTTCAGAGTGCAGGCAGAGTGAACAGGGGTCATCTTGGCCTGCAAGGTGTAGAGGCAAACACTGGTGTGCCTCAATGCATTGTATCTGCCTCAGAGGAAATGTCTGAGGGAAAACATTCTGACCATAGTTTTGGTCTTGCTCATGCTTATTGCTGCTGTTGACAAAAGCATTAAGCTGGCCAGCTGGGGACAGATTGCCTGCTAATATAAACCCAAATAACAAGAATTAACTGATACTTCAAAATGGATTTGCTGATGCTAGCATGGCACTAGAGCAGTATTCATGCTCTAGTGCCTCCTCTCTCTAAAGGATGAGGTAAATAGAAAGTAGGTAATGAATGTCTTAGCAGAGCTAAGGACTTGAAGTCCTTAGCTTGAAAATTTGCAGTATTTGCAAATTATATGACGCACTGTTAACCTAGAGATACGTTTAGGACTTAGGAGATCTGCTTTTAGATCTTCTGTTTAAGTTATTAGAGTTCATGCCTTCAGGATTGCATGAACACAGTGATGACCTTGGGTGCTGTCACTTGAAAAATTTGCCTTTCGCAGCACAAAAAGAATGAGATTTTAGTAAAATTGAGTAATAAGATAGCAAAATACAGCTACTCCAAAAGATAGCGACTTTACAGCTGCATCTCTTCTTGAGGCTCTTGCAGAGCTAAAGCAGAAGAGTAACCCTCTGTTTTTCCTGAGTAGGTTCATCTGTTGAGTGTTTGATGTTATGTGCTTGTGCATATAGTGATGTGACAAATGAAATGACTTAAAAATACTCAATTTCTAATTTTTCACAGTTCTCTGGTTCCATCCGCTACACAGCCCCAAGAGTAGATGTTGAGAAAAAACTGGGACAGTGAAGCAGGAAAGATCTGCTTTGATTGACATTGCCACTGAGGAAAACATCTACAAAGCATGACATAAACACCTCTATTTTTAAACAGGGGCTCTGAGTAGAAGTGATAGTAGTTTTTAATCTAGAAAGAAAAGCTATGGGTGATTAAGGTTTGGGGAAGTCAGTTTCCTTCATAATGTTTAAATAATCTCAGCCCCTCCTATGTTAAATACACTTTATTTTGTCCCGTTTTGTAAAGTGACAAGGTGAAAATACAAGATATTTGGGCTGTTTTTCAGATCTGGTAATCTCATGTTGGGCTTTTCTTTGCCAAGTAAGAAAAAAAATTCATAAAGGCTTACTTTTATTAATAGGCATAATTTGGATCATGGAGTAACATTACTTTGACAAAGTCAGGTTTGAGGGGTTTGAATATTGCACATTGTCCTAAAAAAGATGATCAGTAATTCTGTATCAATGTATTGTCAAATTCAAAGGGAATCTTCAGAAAGGTTGTGGCCTTCCCATTGTTTTAGTGTGCTGGACTCTGAGTAACCAGGTCTAAAGTTCTCTGCCCATGGCTGTAGGGTTGGAACTAGATGATCTTTACGGTCTCTTCCAACATAAACCATTCTGTGATTCCATAAATAAAACTGATAGGAAGCTTCTGACATACTGAAACTAGTGAAGTCATATTGATGAAACTTGAAACACTTTTAAACCTGTTTGGTTTCTTTATCTGCACAAGCTACAAACCGTATAGGCTTGACAAAATCATTAAGCACTAATGATACTGTTAGGCTGTCTTATCTAGTGATCTGTCAACATCATTCCTTTTCCTTTTTTATCCAAAGTCTTAAGAAAAAAATCACTTTTCTTGAATGCTTAGAGATAACAGCTTTGCATGTTTTTAAGTTCTCTGGATTCAAGTGGGCGTGCTGTACTGAAGTGTTTCTCCTACTATTAGGAAAACAAAAGCACCATTATGAAAGATAAGATCAGTGGTTCATATACCTGCTATGATATATAATATGCTACTCACCTGTCCTCAGCTACTCGTCTCCATCAAACGTTCTGTTACTGCAAATTTCTGAGCAATTGCCCTCATACACTTTTTAAAAGTCCAAAACAACCCCAAAAAGCAATAAAAAAAGAATAAGCAAAGCAATTTCAAAATTTCTTCCTCCCAGTATGGGATTTCCTTCTTGGAAACTCATGCTGATGAAAACTCAGCTGTCATTCACATCTGATTCTCAATTCCAATGGATGTTAATAGTAGAGGCTCCTAGTGTGAGAGTCCTGAAAGCTTGTAGCCTTGTAATTTGTATGACTTTTCTTTCAAAGGTGACTGTAAAAAATGTGGTGTGGCTCATGCACCTGAAATTGTCAACACAGAGCTTGAAAACTGATCCCTCAGGGAATGTCTTTTTGTTAATCACTGAAAAGGAAAGCAATAAGACAGTGTAAAATATCAGGGACAGCTATGATTCATAGTGTTATGATTAAAGCAGTGCAGGACATGTTGTGCAACAGTATGCAGACAGCTGCTTTGATATGCAAATACACATTTATTACAAAGTATATTCCTAAAGCAATTTTCAGGAAGGTTTTGAGCACTAAAGTGAGTCAGAGTATGGTCACCTTTGAGGTTATTTTAATTATCTGTGGAGATAGGTTTGTTTTTTTTCTGTGGATTGTTATTTTGTTGTTTATTGCTTTCAAAAGTCAAGCTTTTTTCTTTCCCTTTAGAGCTAAATATTTCTATAATGTGAACTTTTTTCCTTTCTTTTACCTTTCAGGGAAATATTTATTGTCTCTTTCCAGTGTTGAAATAGAAGCTGAGAAGCAGAAAACATGTTGGAAACAATAGGTAATTTTTTTTTTTTTTTCATTTGTATCACAGTATTTTTGTGGCCAAATCAAGTATGTGTCATAGGTTTGGAATATAGGTGGATACTGCTGAGAGAGATTTTGAAAAAAATTATCTACTATGCTTAAAAATATATGTTGTATTTGGGTTTTTGTATTTGAAAACAAAAGTTGTACAATCATATGCTTGGTGTATTTAAATTTTAACCTTGTAGTCTTGATTTTAATCTTTCCTTCAATTAAAAATTTGCATGGAGAAGACAAATGTTTTCTATTATGACTATTTATAGCCCATTTATTTACAGCAGATTGTAGCCACAGTTCCTGTAACTGAATTTCAGTGAAGGCTCTTTCATTTTTGTAATCTATTTTTTGATGGACAAAAAATGCCGTTTTCCTTGGCTTCTGATTTATGCTTTGCCTCTGACTTCCTGCTTCACTGGATGGTCTGGGATTTTTGTTCAAAATAGAGCTGTTCAAGTTCTCTGTAGTTTGAACAGTAGAGAGGGTTATATTTAAACCTGTTACCTTGTGTAGCTGTTTCTAGACTGCTACTGACTAGGAATGATTATTGCTACAGATACACATCGGGCCCTCCAGGCCATGGAGCGCTTACAGGCAAAACTCCGGGATCGAGGTGACATTGCAAATGAGGAGAAACTGAGCCTATTAAAATCAGTGCTACAGAGTCCTCTCTTTAATCAAATTCTGAGCCTTCAGACATCTGTTCAACAACTGAGAGATCAGGTAGGAAAAACAATCTTGCAAGTACAGGGGGAAACTTGCTGAGATGATGCAAAGATGTGTGTGTTTCTGCTTGTTGAACAGTGAAATAGCTTAAACTAAACATCTGATCCGAAGGTTCAGGGACAATACCCCACTGACTTTTCAGGGCTTTGTTGAGGCCATATTTTGTGCATGTGATTTTTATGTATGTTCTCATTACTTAAAATGTGCAGGGTAGGCAAATAGTGATGTGAGTGGAGGATTTCTTCCTCTTTCCTTCCTCTGAAAGGAAATCCTGAAGGAGAATTTCCTTCCTCTGCCCTTCAAAAGGAGCATGTTTTCTATGAGGATATTTTTCCTAGGAGCCTTTTATTGCTCTTTTATATCTTACCCTGCTAAAATAAGGATGTAGAGGGAAGCTGTGGAATGGTTGACTTCAGAAGGATATGAATATCTATTTTGTACTTTGTATATAGGAATAAAAGATCAAAGAGAAACCAGAGTTCCTGCCTCCTTTTTGCTTGCTCAGGGTATTAGGTATTAATTTTCTGCATGTTTTCAATGAGTTTAAGAAAAGGGTCAGCAGCTCGGCTATATTGACATTTTGTTGGTATTATTTTCTTGTCAGCAGAATAAGAATTTGAAGAATATAGAAAGTTCTTAACTGAATTAGGACTAAACTATATATCTGGCTTTGCAAATCATTGTTCCTGTTGACTCCTGCAAGATGGCAGCTCTGTCTGCTATGCAGAATTGCTGAAGTGGGAGGGAGCAGACTCTGCACATGGACCTCATTGTCAGTGTGGAGCCCCATCTAATCTCTGACCAGACTCTGATGAAGAGGATTCCTCACAATCCCCACAGTACTTTAGCTGTATGGCAGAAGAATGCACTGTGGCCTTTTATTACTTCTTGTGGATCATCTTGATGCTGTTTTGCTCAGACAAAAAATAAATTAGAATGGTGTCTATGCTGTATTCATCACAATGTTTTTCATATTTTGTCTATTTAGTATTTAGAGACTTGATGACAATGCAGTAATTTAAAAAATCCCAGGAAAAAATACTGTCCTGAGGGTTTGTTTATGCTGCTATTTGAAAATGAAAATTTAACAGTGACATCCAGAAATTGTGTGAATTATGTGGTGAAGATCCTGGGAACATGTAGTGAGAAATAAAAGTATGCCTGAAACATTAATAACAGTTTGGTAAAATGGCAAATTAAATTTTCACTTCTGGACATTAGCTGTGAAGTTAAAGGATGGTTATCTTTTTAAATACGCTTGCCTAAATTAGAAAATTAAGCAGGAGATACTGGGGTGGGTAATTTAGGGTGTGTATTTTTGAAAAGCAATGAATAACTTCACTTTCTGTCCTGACTCTGCAGGTTTATTTGTGAAGTAATTTTAGTGACCTGTGTATGGTATGTACCCTGATAGTTGTCAGGGGAGATATTTGGATGTGAATTCTCTTTTTTTATGTGTGCTTATATGAACGCTTATACATGTAAATATATGTTTCCAGCATTCTTAGATTTGTGTCAGTTCTTTATCATGTATTTATTCAGTAGAATTCCTTCTACATGAATATATAACATGAGATTATTTGTTTTTATTTTGTGCTATTTAAATATTTACAAAGCATACTGAAACAGGACAAAGAAGAAAGGTATGAAATAGGCAGTTACATTGCAGAAAGCTTGCATTTTCAAAGGCTCAGTTTGGGGACACCCTTAAAGGACACCCTTTTTACTACTGTCAGGGTACCATGCTCTTGAAGCTTTTAAGCTAAGTTGATGAAAACTCAAAGCATGTGGACAGTAACCAGGTTTTTTGGCCAAGCTGAGCCAGATGAAGAAGATAAGTTGTGTCTCAAAAGTTGCAGTCAGAGCAGTGTTTGAGACAGGATGAAAAATGGTGCTGAGTTGTGCAATGACAAGATGTTGCAGCTTCTACCCACTGGAGATTAGGATGGCCAAGTTTTTATGTTAAATAATGAGCTGCAGTGACAGTTCAATGGGGATTTGATTCCTTTCGAGGTGAAGTGTGACAGTCTGTTTAACTGATAGTATGTTTTTAATGAGTTTTTAAAGAGCTACAAGTCTACTGCAAAATTCTTGGGAAGGTTGTCTTTTAGGACAGTGTAGTTTGAAAGAGGGGATGGGAGCAGAGGAGCCAGAATGGCAGTTTACTTAACAAGTCAAACCAATTCCCTGTATGCATCCCAGCAGAAGTAGGTTAACCAGTGAGACTTCATTGTGGGTCTCTAGGGTCATCAATAAATTTCAACGTAAGGATGTGTTCCTGGCTTGAGACACTGTGTCTGGAAGGCATAGTGAGGATAGTGGAAGTCCTGCCCTCTATTTGTACAGTCTGTGGGCTGAGTGGTATGTTACTTTATCTTGAGGCATGGTGCTAAAGTCAGCAAATCTGATGCTTTGGTTCTTACTAGTAGGCTTTAAAGTCGTGGGGTATTTTTTTTTTTTTCCTTAAATGAGCAAGCAGGATTTGTTTGTACTGCAAAACTGTAATTGTGAAGTTAACTGAAGTGGAAAAGTCTAGGCACTACAAAGGGATATTTTTTTGGGAATTGCTGTTCTGACTTCACAAGTCTCTTGAGCTAAAGGAATGAGTTCTCTTTCTGTCCTTGTTCTTCAGTTAATGCTTGTTTTGTTGTGTTAAAGAGCAGTCTTCTTGTTTGAAGATAAGGCAGAGACAGAGAAGAAAAATAGAGATTGTGGTGTTTTAAATATTTTAATAATATTTTATTTTCTTTATGAAATATTTTAAAGAAAATGATCAGATCATGCTAGCATTCTTGTCCTGTTTCTCTTACATTCCTTTTTGTCTTTCAGTTGCTCATCTCCTTTTGCCTCTTTTCCACTCAGAGCTCTGCCAGAACAAAATATCTGGTGGTTGATTCACATGGCATGGTTACACTTTTTTCATTGTTTTTTTTCCTTTTTTTTTTATTCGTTTCTATTTGGGGTTTTATTCTGTTGGGGTTTTTTGGGGTTTTTTTGGGTTTTTTAAAAATTATTTTTTCTTGTGAGTTTGACCATAGTTTTTCCTTCACAGTGAAGCGGTGGGTAGTAGCTGGGTGTCAGCACAAGAGGGGATTTAGGGAAGGAGTGAGAAACTGTCTTCTCATATTGCCCGTGAGCACTTAACAGTGTTAACTCTGTATCTTGCACAACTGGAAATGTTTAGTTCATGTTTTGAATCCCTTTTGGCAGCAATACTGTTTGCTCTATTAAATGAAATTATTACAAGAAATGCTAATTTTGGATCAGCTTCATCTGTTCTGAGGATGGAGTCATAAAGGTGCAGCCAGCAGAGTGATGCTGGTGCCATTCCTGTGCCTAGGAGCTCAAGGCCTTTCCCTGCTGTTGTGCTTGCATGTTCTCTGGCTTGCACTTCCTCACTTCCAGTGTGATTGTTGTTGCAGCTGGCCTTTTTGCTACTCAGGAGCATTGCAATCAGTCTTGTGCTTCTTAGGGTGTGCAGGGCTGCTGCTCGGTGGCTGGAGTGCAGAAATACCAAAAATTTCTTTTTGTGTAAGTTGAGACCTAGCATTGACGACATTGCTTTAAGTTGATACAGTACAGACATGGCTGTGTTGCTTTTTAGTTAAAAAAGTATTTTGACCTATTACTTGTAAGCTCTGCTTGATTGTGTTAAGTGTCTATCTGTGTGACTATAACATAAATTTTGTCATAGTAGGTGGTATTTATGAAATTTTCTTTTTATCTTATGGAGATTATGTCTATATTGAAGTTGTTTATACCATAAGGAAAAAGCCAGTCAAGGAAAAATAGCATAAGCAAGCTTATAAAACAAAGCAGTAATGTTTTATACTGTAATTATACAATCACAGTGCTAAAAAGCTACTTTTAAATGGAATTATGGTGATTGTATTACTGCAAAGTAGTGCAATTTATAAATTATAAAAAAATATTCCATTTTAAGATTTCCAGTTGTGGTTTATTACTCCCCCTGGAATGAACTATGCTTCTGTGGTGAAGAATATATGGCAGTTATTCTCTACTTTTTTGTGCTATAAGCCTGGGTTTCAGTGGGTACATGGAAGAGAGTGGGCATCACATTTCTGCTTATAATTTTTCTTGGAATTCTGAACTTCTGTCTTAAGTACTACTGTAAATGCCAGGATTTTTTTTTTTTTCATTTTTACTGTGTAACCATGTCTGTTTCAGTAGAGACAATGTTAAATGTGAGGTTTTTACACACACTCACACACAAAACTTTACTCTGTTAACAGTTTAACATTTTATAGAGTTTATTTTTTTCTTGGACTTCCAGAGGTCAGATGACATTTTATGTGAGGTAGTCTTCATACACTAAGCACATCCTCCATTAAACGTGAGCTGTGTTTGTTTAAAAAAAGTGTAATGAACATGAGATGTTGCTGTCAGTTGCTCTTGATGTGACTGTCTTCAATACTGCGTTGTACCTGTGCTCTTTTACTGAAATTTTGAGGAGAAGCTTAAAAAGTTCTAGTTAAGCTACTGTGAATTGGAAGGCTATTTTTTCCTTTTCCTGCAATATGTATAGTATACAAGACTTCTTTTCAGTGATATTTTAGCCATCATGCAAATAAATATAATCCAGTGTTTTCAGAATAGTGGAGTTGTTACTAAGTTAATATGTATTAGAAAAACATGAACTTCCATCTTTTGCTTTGAAAGGCAGAAGGAGTGGGATAAGTCAGTCAATTCTTGTGTGTCTGCAGTGATGCCCCAGTTCAGGGAAGTATGGAGAAAGGATGAAATTTCAAATGGAGAAAGTGGTTACTATATTGCCAGTTTGAACAGGAAAAATACAATGTAAAAACTAGAAAAGATAATTGACCTGTTACTACTTCTATTTCAGTGTGGGAATGTGCAAATTCTATACCGGGGGAAAATCCACAGTCCCCTAAGGACATTGCCTTATCATTTTTGAAGAAGTCCTTCAAACATGAGTAGAGAAAAGCATGGTGATACTGGGCAGATATTCAGGTGGAAGTTAATATGCTCATCATAACTACTTTGCTCTTAGAACATTGCAAACAGTTCAGTGAGCTGCCTAAAGAGATCAATCCACTGTTCAGTAGTACTAGGAGACCATACTTAAATCACAGTACAAGATTGGATGGTACAAGAAGTATTTTGGATTCAGATTAGGCTTGTAATAATATTCATAAGGACAGTGTATCATACTCTAAACCTCTTTATTTTTGATATGTAGTTCCATTTTTTCTTTGATGATTATGCACACAGAGTCTTATTTTACACTAGAGAAAAACTATCATAATGCTGACACCATTTATAACATTCATACTATTGTAAAACTGCCATAATTTTAGTTACTCTGGGTTGACATTGATTCTTGTGCATGATTTTTCTAGTGCAACTCGCTCCCTACACCTTTGTGTGTAAAGAACTCTATATATATGAAAGACATAGGTTTTTTGTGCAGAGAGGTTTCACAAACTGGGATTGTCTCTGTATTAGCAGTCTGAAATACTATGTGGTGACATGGAATAACTTTAAAGCAGTAGACTCAGCTACAGTTAGTTTCTGTGACATAAAATTCTGTTTCTCTCCTTTTTTGTCTGCATGGTTCATTCCATATAAAGTAGAAGGTGTTCAAGCTTTCTGTGCATAGTCCCAAATTTTGCTTTTAGCATTTTTGTAGAATTTTCATTCTTTTCTCTTTTTTTTCTTAGAAAATGACTCCACATTCTATTCAAAATGAGGAATTCACACACAGTTGGGTTTTATATCAGTTATACCAATGATTCCCTCCTTCTGCCACCCTGAAACATCCAGAAGCTCCTACCACAGTAAAAGGCTCCTAGAACAGAATAATGCAGTCAGAATGGTGCTGAATGAAATTGCAGATATTTAATGTATTTTTCTCTGGGTGTAACCATACTCATTGAAGTCATTACCATGCTCAGCTGCTGAGCCTGGCTCACTTAGTTTGAATTACCACTCCAAAAGCTGCACCAAAGTCATTTAGTGAGCTCTCACTAAGCGGTATTGGATAAAATTGGTAGGTTTTACTCGTAGTATTCTCTTCTTTATTTAGGTTAACTTTGCTCACTTTGACAGGGCAGGTTATTAGTTCTCTAAGGACTGCTTTGACCAAGAGTGCTCTGAGGATGGTAACCTTCAGCAGAAAGGGTAACTCAGAGCTATTTTCTGCAATGAGCACTGCAATTTAGAAAATTAACTTGAATCTGTAACTTACTAATGCATGTAATATCAGACCTATATACTATGGCTTTTTGGTGCACAGGGTATACATCTTATATACTCTTAGGCTGCTTCATATTGCTGTAGAAATGTAAAAATATTTGTAGTAGAACCATTTAGGAATGGTTAATTGCAGTAGTGTTAGATACTCCTAGGATTAATGATTTCACCAATTTTTTGTGGGAAGAAGCATAACAACAGGCTCTATAAGGAGATTTGAAGGTGGACAAGAATAAGAAATAAAGCACATAATTGACCAAGTTCATTTATACAGTTCTATACATTGAAATGGACATTATTGTGAAGGTGGAAGTGAATTAACCTTTTATATGGCCTTATGAAAGTGGGAAACACAAGTGCTTCATAGACTTTACTAGTTTCAGATCCATTCACAGAATGTGAGGGGTAGTCTTTTATTCTCAGAAGGGTAGAGTTTGATTATGTCTCTGGGTGTTGTTGCATGTAATGAACTGTGAAATAAAGCTTGTCTACCTGTGCCTTACAAGCTTCCCAACATGAATGTATGTGGTTAAAGAAAGTGCATATGTACATATTTTAGGTGCTACAATTTGTTTGAAACATAACCCAAATATGTCCTCCACAAGTACGGATAAGGAACATAATCAATGAGACATAAAAATCACTGAATTCCAAACATCCAAATTTTCTTTACAGTTTTTTATGTCAGAGCAGGCTTAGAAATGCTGTTGAGAACTTTTCTTTCTAATATTTCCTTGTGGAGTTTTTTTTTTAACTGGAGGACCTTCCTAGCCACATAAGTTGTTCAACAAATTACGTTTGTTTTATTGCATTTTCCTAAAACACTCAGATGGAATTGTGTGATGGAGAACAGTATTGACCTTTTAATGACTGGACTGTTGGAGGACTGATATGATAAACCTAATAGTTGTAACATACTTGAACAATTGAGACTGGTGCAGTAGACATTTTAGAATATGTCTGCTGTTTTGAAATTTTTATTGATAGTTGAAGTTTAAAATATGTCTTTAAGGATGGAGAACCTTAGGTTTCTGTATTGTGGTGCAGAATACTAGAAAGTGTGCATTGTAAAACTATGAAAAGTGTTTGAAATTGCAATTATAATAGTTAATGTGCCAGGCAAGTGGGAAGCAAATTTTTCTGGAGTAGGGCAGTACCAATTGGTAGTCAACAGGGAAGTGGGACAAAAGAAATGTGGGTTTCTGCTTCACCTGAGTTTTGTATCACCAGCAGCCATT
>VZTB01007835.1:4264-32225 GCA_013397245.1 Thryothorus ludovicianus | reverse complement strand
TCTTTTATCCAAATAAATGTAAAAAAAGAAACAGTAATTACTGAAATTTTCCTCTGTAAAGGTGTGTTTAGTGCAGGTGTCCCTGCATTTGAGCATTAAAAATGGATTATGCTCTACATCACATTTTCAGATCTGTAACATTATATATGTTATGTGCATTTAGAGACTTAATTCTTTCACAAGTTACTGGTTGTAATCAGGGGTGGTGAGGACTCCAAAGATTGACCTGCTGTGCCCTAACAGCTAAGAGCATCTGCTTTTCTCTGCTGAGCTTACTGAAGCTTGGAGCAGGTATATGGCTTCATGTGTCTACTTCAAGACACAGACTTTGCTCTTGCCTGAAGGGCTCACATGATTTGAATTTGGTTATCACGGCTCATTTCAAGCTTGTTCATTGGACAGATACCTAGGGCTGCATTAATGATAGTCAAGGTTTGAATAGGCACAGAGATTTATTAGTGTTCCAACAATAGCAGTAGTGGCCTGATAACAGGGCCTGGAGATGGATGGACAGGATTTACTGCTGCACTCTTTCCCCTGAACAGGTAGATAGGTTCCTTTTAAAAACCAGTCTCTGTAACACTCATCATATGGCCTAAATTCATGTGAAGCTTCTTTATTAATTTAAGGTAAATCAGTAAGAGACTAAACCAGCGTAACACAATTTAGATAGTTGGATCCCAAGAAGACAGAAAAGAATTTTATTTTGAAGTCATGGTTAATCCTGTTACTATTAGCAGTATTTTTTTAGTATCAGTGTGAAGTTGAATATGTGTTTGTATGCTGTTTTTTGGAAGTGTGCTTGAAAATGAAACCCAAAATTCTGCAATCTACATGCGGCTATTAAATGCCAATAGGATTAACTGTAGCTAAGCACTTTTTTCTCTGTGCTTTGATTATGCCTTGGAAAATGATCTCCTGGATAATTCTGAGAAAATTCCTAGTAAAATTCATGTGCCATTAGGCAACCTTCTTCTCCGTGTTATCAGGATATTGACTTGACATCCAAAAATAGTCACCTGATTCATATGTCTTAGAAGTGACTAAAGCTGTGTATTCTTTTTCTAATTGTATGGTACATGGGAGAAATGGCATTTTTTTGTTACTATTTTTCTTTCAGCATGGAAGATTGTGTAGTGGAGATCACATCTTGAAAATCGGTGATACAGACCTAGCTGGAATGAGCAGTGAGCAGGTGGCACAAGTTCTGAGGCAGTGTGGAAACAGGGTGAAACTGGTAATTGCAAGAGGTCCTGTTGAGGAGCCACTTCTGCCAGCAGTTCCTCCAGGTACACCAGTACCCACCTCTACACCAGAGAAACAGGTAAGCAACAGTGAACACATGTAAGCCATTGCAAACTTCCTTCCTTTTTAACTGCTATTTGCATGTCTTGCTTGCATTCTCAAAAGCTAGAATTTTCTTTCCCAGTAGCACTATTCTCATCCGACAGTCTGTGAAAATTTAAATGTAATGAGTCCACAGTGCAAGGAACTGGATTCTTGAAGACTTTTCGGATTAAGGTTTAGGACTTCCATAAGTATAATCTGATTAACAACTTGTTCTGGGTGCTTGTAAGGTTATGTTATTACATCAGGACAACGGAAGCAATGCAGTCTTTTCTTCAGGATGGAGCTAGTTGACTCTTTAGCATTTCTCTGTCTGCCTGCCCTTTTTATTTCCATATAATTTCATCTGTTCATCAGAACTTTTCTCCCCGTACCAAGCAGCACACAGATGCTAATCATTTCCTACATCACCTGTCATTGCTCATTTGCTAGATGTTTTCTAAAAAAAGTAAGCCAGCTTCTACCCTTACTCCCCTGCTGATGATTGTACTTTGTATTGTTACTCCTCTACAACTGTCAGCCACTTAAAAAATGCTGTAAATATTATCAAGAGTTCTCAGCTCAAAACCTCTGCAAAAGAGGTAATTTGCATGTTTGCAAGAGTCTGGTTTCATGGGAGTCAGAAACAGTACTGTTTTGCCACATGTGTATATGACCAGATAATTTAAATGTTGAATATATAAAGTAAATTAATGAGAGATGAAAAGGTTTGGTTTTTTTGAGCCTATCCCTAGATAATTTTTTTTTGTTTTACCTTTTCCTGTTGTTTTTCTACACATTTTAATCAGTTGTAGATTTGAGACAAGTCGCATCAGAAGAGAAGAAATCCTAGAAATTTATGTATGATTGTTATGTAACAATTTATGATGGTGATACATACCATCATTTTGTGTCTGTCTACTGTAGTGATATCTGTGAAAACCTAACATATATTCATCCCCTGTTCTGTGGCTATAAGGCAAAGAAAGTTAATCTTAACATGGAGGCATCTGAGTGTCAAAGACGAGAGACAAACTGGTACTTTTGTGTCTTTGCAGCACTCAGAGATGTAAAAGCTTTCTGCATTTTAGATAAAGGGATTGATATTTAGCCATAGTCTTACTTGTCTGAAATGCATCTCTCAAAATAAAAGCTCAATTTGATAATTTAATCTGTACATATTTCAGCAGTATTTGCCTGTTGAGGTTATATGATACAATGTTAAAAGATGAATCTGCAGAATATATATGATTTCTGGTACTGACAAAATAGCTCAAAGCAGCAAAGAGGCACAATTTGATGTTTTTGCCACCTTCCAAATTTCCGTACTTTTCAATACCTATTTCCTAGTACTTCTCTCCTGGAAGAAGAGTTTTTTGAAACTCTTAGACTATTTTTGAACTGCTCATGCCTACACAAAGCCACATTCTTGGAAGGAGTACCATGTTAACAGTCATGTAAAACTCATTGATTTGGGTCTGGAGTGAAGATGATGATTCAAACACTTGATTTTTTAATTTCTTCCTGCTGATGTGGTGTGGGTGAAGTCTTCATGGTTCTCTAAAAACTATTATTGAGACCAGAATGGCTTTCCGAAATGGGCACTTCTTGTCGTGTTACCTGCAGATGTCTATCCTGTAAAAATTCACAGGGCTATTGGATTTGGATCTTTTTCAGTAGTATTACCTGTGACAAAAATAATCGTGTATTTTTAATCAGAGGGATGGTTAGTGCATTAGAATTCTCTTTTTCCTGTGTTTAATTTGGTTTCTAGTGGAGTTGCTTGGATAAAGAGTTCAAGTCAGATTTTCTTTTGGCAAGTAGCATCATAGCTCTCCTGAAGTCTTTTTTGGCACATAATTACATAATCAAACTGGGTTTAGTCAGTATCTGCCTGGTTGCCATACTGACACTTAAAAAAAAAATTAGCTGTTATTTGGCATGCAGAAAGGACAGAATAAAAACTTTTAATGCAAACCCTCTATTGTTAAAATAGGATTTTAATATGTATTCGACTTTCATTAACAACGAGTAATTAAATAGCCCCAAAATCTGTTGTTATTGAAATTCAGAGAGTTATAGCAGGTATAAATGAAGATTGTAATTATTTAGCTAACTGGAAGTATAATTGCTATGTGCTAAAACAAAATTTTTAAGCCTTTCAAAAGGAAGAAATGTAATTTCCTGACTAGTGATATCTTTTAGCATATTTTAAACTTGCAAGTTTTAAAAAGATACCTATAAACAGAAATTTAGACAAATGGAATACAAAATACAATTTTGGCTTTTTTTGTTTTCTTCTTTTTAATAACAGAACAATCCAAAGGTAGTTCTGAGGAGGTCCCAGAAAGGCAGCAAGTTAGATATTCATATACATTTATATGTAACCTACTGTACAAGAAATTAATTGTTCAATTTGTTCAAATTTCACCAGTCATTTCAGTCATTAAATTATGATTTGATAGGTTAAAGGTAATATACCAGAGCAGTGGGGTGAGGAGGACATGACCTGCCCTGTATTGGTTTACCATGAGGAATTGTTACCTGTTTCTTGCTTCTCAGATGAACAGCAAATAAGAACAGAAGAAAACTTCATACTTCCTTTTTTGTATTTGTGTCTAGTTACATGTATTACTGAAATTAAAGAATGTGGAAAGTTTTTGAAGGAAAAAAAATTCCTTTCTAACCCCCCTTTTCTTTTTAGGACAATGCTTCTGTTGATAGCTGTGAAGATGGGGAGAAATTCAATGTTGAACTCACTAAAAACAACCAGGGTTTAGGAATAACTATTGCTGGCTACATTGGAGACAAGACATCAGGTAACTGTTGATTCCTGCACTTTACTATGCAGTCTCTTGCATACTATGGTGCATGTGCATCAAAGACTTAATTTTGGTGTAGCTTCTCTTAAAAGAACCCCTAACCATCGAAAATCTATGAAATTTGTGAAGGAAAAAGAATTGTTTTCCTTTTGTAAAAAGGATAAAAGCAATTTTTTTGTTCAGAATAAAAGTAATCGATATCATCATAAAATCTCACCTCAGTATTTTTACGTCAGTTTTTATCTTCACTTTTGGCTAAACTTGGGCTTACGTGTTTCTGAAAAACAGAGGTAAAATAGGTTGAACCCTTTTTGATAGAAGTAGCCTTCTTACAAGGCAACACAATAGCATTCTGAGCAGTTTTAAGAGATGATTATTAAATTTTAAACAATGTGTTTAATGCTGCTAGTACATCACAAATTTTGTACTGACTTCATGATGTAATAAATGTTCCTTCACCTGTGGGCTGTGGCAGACAAAAAATAAGTTCATTGAAATAAATAAATGCAGAAATGTTCATAAACAGTTGCTTATTTTCACTTTGTAATTTCCAATACATTTTTCACAAAAATAATCCAGAACTCTGTTAGGCCTCCTTAGGGGAAATTTGGCAAATTCAGTATCGCTAGGAAGGGATATCTGTTAAATGTGGCATAAAGCTTCTCAAAGAGCTGTTGGTTTGACTTATATCCACGTGTATATTGTTTGAAAAATTTATGGATATTCCATAAATTCCATATTTTTGGCAATTTATAGCTCTAATCTTTTGGATTAGAGAAAAACTGAACTTCCACAGGACCAGACAGTCACAGTTTGTGGAAGTCCACTCTTTAGCAGCTTCCAGCTGAATCTCCAAAAGACAATTTAAAATGTAGAACATGTATAGATCTGAGAGCATATTTTTACTGATTTAGTGTTTGAGTATTACTAGTCTTCAGTTTGGAATTATTTTTATGTATGTTAGAGAATATTCTTGTCTCAGGAACTAGTTAGGTAACTCAATTTTGTGGTGTAGTAGTTACAGAACAACTTTGCTGTCAGAGAAGCAGCAACGAAACTACTGAAAAACAAATAGAACGGCTGATTTTTTTGTGAATGACAAATAACTTGTCATGTTATCTTACAGTTGTTAAAGGATATAAGAATGCTTGAAAGTTAGGAGGACCAGCCATGCACAAAACCTGGGGAAACTTCTTGCAAACCCCAAACCACCTCCTCCCCTCCAAAAATAACCAAACCTTGACAGAAAAAGAGAAACTTGTCAATGAGGTGACTTGAATATAGATGTAATCTTATTTTTCCTTAGCTGGATTGAGTCATTAACCTTATAACTTTTTTCATATTGAGGGCCAGTAAAAAGCTACCTTGAGGTCTGCAAGGGCTGTGACAACCTTTTAAAATGCCCTTTCTGTAGTGGATTATCTTCACATCAAGCATATTTATTAGAGTGAAAACATTTGTTGAGAGAAAGTAGATGCTATTAAGATTTCTGATACCAGAGTTACAGGCCTGAGATCAGTGGATGGGCTCAATTCTGAGACCATCAGAGTGATTTCATACTAGATTATGCTGTTGTTTTTCCTGATTTCATGTTAGCTGTGCAAAATGTGCTTGTAGGAACTCCATATATTTTCACTTTACTGAGCTGTTGAAGTTGTGTCAAAGGCAAGTGTGTTTTTCCTGAAATATCTTCTTTTAGTAAAATGTCCCTTCTGTAGGTGTTTTCTATATAGTACTTTCCTTCTGATTCAAAAGTAGTAACTAGTTAGTAACTAAAATGTTTCTGATTTGATAGGGTTATTTTTTTGTTTAATTTTGTTGTTTTGTTGGAGGTTTTAAAACTTTGTGACCTTTTTATTAAATTGTGATAACTGCAGTTATGTATTGTTCAAACATAAATTGTAGTCCTCTTTGCTTATAATTTTCTCAATTTCACAATCCAAACATGCATTTTCTTAAGTTGTTATTAAATACATGAAAAATTCAGAAATTACCAGATTCATGAATTTTCTGTCCAAATCTGGCAAAAGTCAGAGATATATTTTTTGTCTACATTGGTTTCAACATTTAGATTAAAGTAGGTTAGAATATTTCTTGTTTCGCACTAAGAATTGTGAATTTGGCATTGTAAGGTTTTGAATTAAATTTGATCAAATGCCAAAAGACATTATTCTGGCTCATTCTTTAAGACAATAATAATATATATGTTTTTTTAAAATCATTGCCTTCCTTATGATTCTCTTATTATCTTAGAGATTGTGTTTTTATTTTTTTTTTCTCTGCTTTGAGTGGTACCTTTAGTTGCATTATTTAAATTGCTTCTTAATAAATTGGTTAACTTAATTTTCTCTGTTTTTTCATTCCAGAACCTTCTGGTATTTTTGTGAAAAGCATTACAAAAGGCAGTGCTGTTGAACATGATGGCAGAATCCATGTGGGAGATCAAATTATTGTGGTAAGTAAACGCAGGAAGAAGTGAGATCGCTTGTCTACAAGACTTTGCTTCTGTATGTTGCAAAGAAATGCTCATGTAGTACTTATTTAAAATACTTAGGATCAGTGTTGCAGTTCTGAGTCCTTTTCTGACAGAGTATCTCATCACATGCTTTCTGATTATGCTACTTGCATGTAACTTGTATTTCTTAAAAAGATCTGTATTGTGTGTGAGAATATATCATTATATATCCTCCATATCAGCAGGAGGTTAGTGATTGTAAAATTTCAAAGTTTGATTCAAATTGGGCAACTGTTTTCAAAATTATTTTTAAATGTGTGTCAATAAAGTTTTAGGTGTTCAGAGAAAGAAGAACACATTTTCATCCATGAACTGTTGGTTTGTGGTGGAAATCAGTTCCTCAATGCAGGGAGTACATTTTTGTGTCTCTCATAGATCTGTTTTTGCATTTGTGTGAAGATAGCCCTATGCCTGCATGTTTGTTTGTGGAAGTATATATCTTTTTTGTAATGATTTGCATGCTGAATACAAATGGCTAAAATGGATTATTCCAAAGTTTGTTTTCTTCTTCTTCTGTGGATGCAGAAGGAGAAAATTATTAGAGTGATCACAGACACAGAATAATAATAAAAAAAAAATTAAATATGGTTTGTTTAAGTGGTGTTAACTAGTCCCACCTGATTTTTAGTTACTTTACATTTGGAAGAATTTCAGAAAAGGGCAACAAATGATTAAGCGTCCAGGGGATTAATTCTTCATTTAGAAGGACTTAAAATAATGATATATGTGTGTTGTGTAGATAGGCAGAAACAGGAGTCAAAGAGCACAGTATTGTAAGAAGTATTTGAGAAATTTAAGGCACAATAAGGGTAGATGTAGAAATAATAGAATATAATGGAGTTTGCAGGGAGAAGACTAATAAAATGTGGATGCTAGGGATAATGGGAAAGAATTGAGAAATGACAAAGTTCTGAATTTCAGAAAAAACTCAAGTTAATGAGATAATCAAATATTTTCAAACAGAGGAGACCAAAATTTTATTCTTTAAACCTTCAAAATGATAAACCAGCAATAACATCTGGTTGGTAGTGTCAGTGTTGCGTTTGGAAATTGGGCTCCATGATGTTCTTTAGTAGACTTCTCTGTATCTAAGTTTACTTGACCTCAGGATGACTGCACTCTGTGGGTCTTTCTACCACAGTGGATCGATGTGTCTCTGCTTACTCTTCTCTCTCCAGAACTAGCCATGTCTGTGTTGGTTTATTCACCCAATATTTTCTCCTTGGAGGTAGGGGTGGCTGAAATGGTTGAGTGGACAGGCTGCACAATATGCCCTGCACAGCACATTCTGTATCCTCTCCCACCTTGCAGAGCAGATCTGCCTGGCCACACTCTAGTGGGCACTCCTTCTCTCTTTGCTGTGGTGCTGGTTGTCACCTGGCCCTGGGGTACTCCAGTGGGAGTGCTTAGCATATCCAGTTATGTTAAGTTGTACAGGTTTTGTTCCTGCCCCTCCACTTGCTTGTTGCTTAGGCTAGCAGTTTCTGAGAGCTCACTGCATTGTTTTGCCCTGAACTTTTTCTTCCTGGGTGAACTGAAAAGCTGCTTAATCCTGCAGGTGGATGGAACAAATCTTCAGGGTTTTACTAACCAGCAAGCAGTTGATGTTTTGCGGCACACAGGACAAACGGTTCGGCTCACTTTGATCAGAAGAGGTCTTAAGCAGGAAAACCATATTCCACCCCAGGAGGACTTCAGTGCTCCTGTTGAAAAGGACTTACTATATCAAACTGTGGATAGTACCATAGCCAAAGGTAATTAAAACTGGCTTTGCTGTAAAGTTGGCTTGAAACATTTTTTCCTCAATTGCAAATTAAATAAAATAGGCCAGATTTATTAGGAGTAGCTATTACAGATGGCAGAGCTGCTGTACATGAGGATGGAATTTTATCTACTATGGTTTGATTAATCTTTTAGATGCAGTGGTATTATTTGCTACATTTTCAAAGTGAGTGTTGAAAGTTCTTTCCTGCATTGCACTTCTGGCTGAATTGCTTCAAGACTTTTATCCTGCAAATCTTTGAATGGTAAGAAGGTAGCAAATGTTTTATTCATGCTCAAGAGTGAGAGCTGCATTCAAAAGCAATCAGAGAAAGAACCTCCTTGATGAGCATAATCAATCTCATCCCCTTGTTACAGGGTACAGATATGAGAGGAGTAGCCTGCATTTGGGGGCTGAGAGTGTATTGATAATGCATGTGTAAAATGTTCAGAGTCCAAAGACCATTAGTAATTTTGCTGCTGACATGAGATTAGTGCAGTTTTATCTTACATATTCTGTACATATTTAAGTATATGTGCCACATCTTGAAAGTCAGTATGCTTTAATGCAAGATACCTGCACGGACACTGGAAGTGCAAAACTGCTGCTTGTGTTACAGTGAAAGCATGTCACAAGCAATCAGTGGAGGCTCAATCCCTATCTCACACAAGATTTTCAAAGAGCTGGTACCATGTTACCCATATGTCATCCTTCACTCCCACCTTTAACAAGAAATGTAGACCAAGTGTTTGGATTGCTGTTTTTTCAGTCAACAGGTGTTAAAGACATCTGACAGGCAGAAAAATACATAACAGAACCTGGTAGTGGGAGAGGTTTTCTATGTATGAGAAGTGTACCAAGTATGCAAGTCTCCAAGGCTGAAGCATTTTTGTTTTCTGCGTTGCACAAAGCAAAAAAAAAAAGAAATTGATACAAGAATGCAAAAGAATGTTATATTTAGATGTATTTTCATTCAGTCATAGAAATGCAGGTACGGATAGTTGTGCTGGGCTTTTTGTTTTGTTTTTTTTTCATTGAAAACTCACTGGAGAAAACAGAGCATTAACAGAAGACAAAATGTGTTGTTTCTTCTGGGCCACCCATATCAGATTCCATTTACCAAATATGGGTACTCTGAAGTCCAGTGAAGGAGAGAGTTGGTGCCTCAGAGCACACCTGTGAGGTTGATGAGTATTAGGACACATAAAAGAGCTAAATAGCTGAAAAAATTTATTCTTTTTTTCAGATAACAGTGAAACAGAACAGGGATCCCCATCACTGCCATGCAGTACCGGTGTGGCAAATATTGGAGATGACATGAAACAAGAGGAGACAGGTTCTCAAGGTTTAATATTTTATTTGTGTGAAAATGCACTTCTGTATGCTTACACAAAGATCAGTTGTTTTGCGTGTCTGTCCATCTTCTGTGAGCTCTGTAACTCTGAGGTACAACTAGAAGGTCAAAGTAGTCATACATTTAATCATCTACTCTTAATCTCTAAGTAGTCATACATTTAATCATGTACTCTAAGTGTTGTAGGAACAGGACTACGCTATGTGTCTGAAAATAATTATATGCTGAAGATGTCACATGAAGAAGTCTGCCTTGCCTGCTTGCTCAACCCTCTTCTAGTCTAGTTTTGCATATCTACTCTTTTTAGTCTAGTCTAGAGAAAAATTTCTTCCCATTATCTTTCCAGTTGTCTGCAGCTGCCCAGCTACATTGTCACGACTTCTACATCTTCTGATAAATTTCTTTTTCACAGATTCTTGGGCTTGTGTTTATTTTAATTAATCTCTGATAATGTCTGAAATTCAGTCAGTTCTGGTCCACTGATATTCTCCAGATTTTCCCATACTCTTTGTCAAAATTCCTGTTTTCTACTGGGCATTTTTTTCCTCCTTGATCTCCTTGAACATTGTTTGGCATTTGAGAAGTCCTGTTTAATGATATACTTTTCAGGTTCAAACACAACTTGATGTGTCAACTTGATGTGTAGCATTTTTGCACTTCCAGAGTAAAAGGGGGAATTGCAATATGTATCTTTTCATGACTCATATTTTCTGATTTTCTTGGGTAGCTGAAGGAGTTTCTTTTTAATGTCTTTCCTTCAGATACTGCTGTATCTTGGCTTTGCAGAAAGTATTGTCCTTTTTGAATGCCATGCAACATCTGACTTTATTCTTAGTAATGTCTCTGTGCAATGACTAGACTTAAAACACTGTCCGAGGCTCTTAGTAATTTTTTGAAATCAGTGGGATTTGAGAGCTTTGTAATGAAAATTCTTGTATTTGCCTGTGATGAGCTTTCAGATCCATAGAGTTTTTGATGCTTTCTGTAGACATAACCCAGACCATGTACCTTGAATATGTAGGATCCTGTTAAACGTACTATGTTTGCTGGCTGTTGTATCTAAATAATGATTTTTATTCGTTTCTGCCATAGAGCCTCAACAATGTGAATGAGGGAAAAAAAGCAGGAAGAAAGCATTTCTCTGTTTTTAAAACAGGCAAATATTTTTTCAATCAAATTAAGGCTTGCCACAGTTTGCTACCTAGCCTATCACTGTATCAGTGTACTTCTCCGCCTTCCTTCCTTTCCAAGTTCATTGCTGTTCTTTAGCTTTTAAAATTTTATGTTATTGTATGTGTGCATATATGTGAGTCTAGGAAAAAAAAATAGATAAAAAAACAGACCTTGGGCTTCTTACATTCTGTTACTTTAGAGCTTACAGTTTTAGAAAAATCTTTCACAGTTGTGCTCATGGTTTTAAAAATAAGATAAATCTCCAGACTGTGTTTTTCAGACAGTCTCTTAAAATACAGGATCTGTCCAAAAGGATCTGTGCACAGTTTACATTTTCAAGTATTTTCACCATCCCCCAAATCAGTCTGATCAACCCACATGTCTGATTTAACATGGGACTTGAATGCAACTGTTTCATTTCCTTTGTGCCTATTATCTTGAAAAATTGCAAAAACAACTCTGAGGCTAGTATGTATCCTTTCTTCCCAGCTGCATACACAAGCTATTTGACTGAACTTCATGTCTTTCAAAATACGCAGTTAGTTTTGCATGGTTGGAATCTTCATACTGCTTTAAGTGTTAGCTCTGGCAAACTCAAGCTTGCTGAGACTAAACATGCCAAGTTTTTATTCCTAAGTATTTAGGAGAGTTCTGACATCATGAGAATGATTGTGTCATTGTGCATGTTCCATATACTTCATCAATTATAGGAGATGACTAAGTTTTTTAATTCTTTGTCACAGTAATCTTAAATATAAATTTTAGATTTCCAGCTAACTAGTACAGAAGAAGCAGCTGCAAAGATAAAATGGCAGAGGATTATGGGTTCGAATTATGAAATAGTGGTAGGTAAATTTTGTTTACTATTAAATGTGCATCTATTTCATCTGTGCATATATTGTGTTGACAACATATGGAGGGAAATATGTCTGTACTCTATTTCTTCCTTCATGTTTGAAAATTGCATGTTGCGGGACCAGACTCTAATAATTACACATATGCTTCTAAGTATGTTGGGATTATTTTAATTATAGACTTTGAATATAGATGTGTAATTTTCTGTATTTTATCAAAAACATAACAGACTTGTTAGATTACTGTGCCCATTACTATTGTTTCACTGATTTTCTAGCTTCAGGAGGATAAATATGCATTAGAGAAAAAAAAAAAAATTAACATGAACTTCAAAGCTCTCTTCATTAGCTAGATCTTGAAACTTCATTCTCATTCTGCATCCTGAATAAATGATTTCACATAATGATGTAAATAATGCATAGAACATATACTGTAGGTATAGAAGAAAAGTAGTATCTCGGTTTCAGGTGTACTGCAAAATTGCATGTCTGCTGTAGTGTCTGCAGAAGTATGTATAATTAAATATAATTGTTGTCATAAGCAGTTCCCACTTGTGTATTGCAAAGTGGCATGTGGTCAATGAGTCAGTTTTTACCTGACTGTCACCATTGCACAATAGCACTTCTGGTTTTGCACTTCTGGAATTTTGACCTCATTGCATGTAAATTCAAACAGAAAGCAACAGATCTGGCTGTAAATATGATAAATGTAACCATTTCTTCATCTTATTTTAGGTGGCTGTGGTTAACAAATTTAGTGAGAGCAGTGGGTTAGGGATAAGCCTTGAAGCTACAGTGGGTCACCATTTCATCCGATCTATCTTACCTGAAGGGCCAGTTGGACGAAGCGGCAAGCTATTCAGTGGAGATGAGCTGCTAGAAGTAAGATAAAATATTAGTTTATCTTAGTCTGCATTTGGTAAAGTTTTTGAGCAGTAAGTTCGTTCTCATAGGTTATGACCATGGGAGTGATATATATCTAACAGCAGGCCAGTTAGTAGTTGAGTAGTCGCTTCATATGTACTTATATATATTTATGTGAGTATATATGCTTATATACATTTCTCAGCTGGTAGCTGATTTTTTGATACAGTCCAAGGTCTCCAGCATGGTCTAAGCTCAGCTGGGAAGTAAGCACCATGCAGCTACTTGCTTACCTACCCTACTCACCCTGAGCCTAGTGGGATGAGGAGAATCAAAAGTAAAACCTTGTAAGTTGAGATAATGGCAGTTTAATAATTGAAAAAGAAGGTATAATAATAATCATAGTAAAAAGGAAAAAAAAAAACCCTCAAGTCATGCACAATGCAAATATTCACCACCTGCTGGCCAATGCCAGACCCTGTCTCCAAGCCCTGATGAGTGCACCTTCCACTTCCCCATTTTATATACTGGGGGCATGATGCTCTCGGGTGTGGAATATCCATTTGGCAGATTTTATCCCAGCTGTGTTCCTTCATAGCCTTTTTTTCTTCTTTTGTACCTCCTCACTGGCTGAGCATGAGACACCAAAAAGTCCTTGATTCAACTTAGCAGCAATCAAAACATTGGTGTGTTATCAAAGTTATTCTCATACTGAATCCAAAACACAGCACAGCTACTGAGAATAAATGAACTCTATCCCAGCTGAAACCAAGACAGTCACCAAAAAAGAATATGTAGTGCAACCATTAAGATTGAATAGGATTATCCCAACTCAGTCAATGGACAAAACACCTAATTACTTTTCTAAATTATTTTCTTAGAATTAAGATATGAATTTGGTTTACATGAATTCAGGAAACATGAAGCTGCAGTGTATGTGGTGTTTGTGAGGTGGTGTCATGCAATTTAAAAGACTATACATTCAGCTCAATACTACCTTGCTGCTGAGCACCAAACTGAGTAGAAATTAAGGGTTGAAAGTGTATTAGCATAGGGATTTTTGTTGCTTTTATTTTACTTTTTTTTAAATGAGGTGATTAGTGAGTTGGGATTTACTTGGGGTTTTTTTACTCATTTTTTTATTGTGCTTATAAATACTCTGTAGTCCTAACCACTGTGTATTCTTTATTTATTTAGGTTAATGAGATCTCTCTGCTTGGAGAAAACCACAAGGATGTGGTCAGTATCTTGAAAGAGCTGCCTATTAAGGTGACAATGGTGTGCTGTCGTCCAGTAGCTCCACCTGTCACTCAGCCAGAAACGCTAGAGAGCCTAAGCCTATCAGAGGTTCAGCTCACAGAAAAGGTATTTTGTCTTTAAATAATCACTGAGAATAAGTTTACTTGAGAAAAAAAAAACAACAAAAAAACAAGTGAAGTTCTTCTACAAGATTAGAAATATATTTTAATATTTTTGGAATTGGAGCCAGACAAATAGGAAAGAGCAAATGATGTTTATTCTCTGTTTTTTATACCACCAGAAGATATGAATCCTGGCTGGTCATTTCTAGAATGTGGCGCTATCTCCAATCTAGTTTTGAACTTTGCTTTCTGGGTTTGCATTTTGCATAGCTGTGTTTGATTCCTTGACTGACCCTTCTGTCACTCATAAGTGCACATCTCTGTGCAGCCTGGTGATCTAAACATGTAGGAATGGCCTAGGGTGTATTATGCATCATAATGCTATTAATACAATAGCATTTGTATGAAAAAAGAAGCAGTTAATTCTGAGTTCTGAGCAAGGCACCTAACTCAGCTTATAGTTTTAAACTTCTCTATGAAACCAACTGAAAAACAGACTGAAGAGCAGTCTATGTATGTATGTATGTATGTGTGTGTTTGTTTTTACTTTTATTAAATATTCTGGCTACTGTCAGAATTTAATGAAGGCATATTTTAGACATACCATTTAATAACATATTTCTTGTATATTTGGATGCATATGCTAATAAAGTTTTTTGAAGATGTTTGTTTGACAGAAATATAATTTTATAAAAATTTTTCTAGTGAGTAGTTTAATATACTTTCAGCTTAGCTATAAAGGATATTTGAATTTTGTGCTAGGTTTATTGTAGTTCATTAAATCTCCCGAGTGCTTGAATTTCTTCTGTGTTTAGAGATAAATCACTTAGATTTTATCTTGTTTTTTGTAAGCAGGATTTTTTCTCTAAAGATTCTCAAGTGTTTACATTTTATTGGTGAATGTTTACTGTTTTTCTCAGGGTCACATAGAACTTGGATTCATTGGCTCCTCAGACACAGAGGGAACAACTTTGGAAACAGCTGATGAGGGTCAGAGTATGGAAGAGGTGCAAAGCTCATCTCTGGCAATGTGGGAAACAGAAGTACAGCACATTGAGCTGGAGAAAGGGAGTATGGGGCTTGGATTTAGCATATTAGACTATCAGGTAACTTCTGCATTTCTTTGGATGAAGGACAAAATACTTCATATTGTTTGTCTCTTGCAGTATGTTATGTATATTTTCGGGATAAACATTAATTGAAACCCATCAATAGAGTAGAACTAATCACAGCTAATAGGCATTCCAGTAATTATATTATGTATTCCTCTCATTGTATTAAGCCTACAGATTCTAATGATGATGGTAATACTGGTTCAGAAAAACAGATAATCCATTATATACTAGGGTTTTTAGAAAGCTGTCTTCTAGTGACCCAGGGACAATGAATGATGTAGACAGCATATTTAGGTATTTAGCTATGTATTTTGCACCTGCAGTGAGGTGTTTAGGGCAAGATCCAATAAAGGACTTAAATGCTTAAAGCAGGATTTACTAAAATCCAGAACTGTAATTCTGAAATCCCTTGCTTAGCTGCTGTCTGTCGGGGACATGCTTAAACATCCCCATTCATTTTGTGTTTTACTTCAGAACTTGTGAATATCTAAACTATGTTTCTTGGTGTGTCCCAACAAACAGCTCAGTGCCTCCCTCTTGTCTTCACTTGATCAGGATGCTAGAACAAGTATTCCTCCTGTTTCCTGTTTTTCAGTGGATAATTTTTAATTGAACATCAAGTAATTTCTCCATGAGGTCAATATAGGCTTTTGCTGAGCCGTTTTGTGGTGCTGTAGGGATCAGTCTTTTTCCAGGTTTCTGCTGGATCTTGACCATAAGAGTATATGCATTTACATCTGGAGATAATTTCCAGGTGGAAAATATGGCCCCAGGGCACTACTTACGATTAAGCTATGGCTTAGATTTTGCATTTGTACACTGATAAGATAAAGACCAGAGTAGTGTAATAATGGCAAGGATAAAGACATAGTCAAGTGTCAAGTGTTTTGAAGTGGACTGCTCTTTATAGTGTTGCTCTTTTTAGTGTTGCTCATGATGCTCTGCAGTGGGATGTCACAGATGAGCCTGTGTGTTTCAAGTCCATGTCAGCACACAGTAGAATATATTTTCACGTCAGCCTCTTCTGAGCATTAACACTAGTGGTGGGGTGCATATGTGGTCATTTACTGAATTTTATTTATGGATAATAGTATTAAAGGCTTGTGGGAAGTGCCTTAAGTTGGTTAATATATTTTTCAAATATTAATTAGTCTTTCAGCTTCAGTCAGCTTCCTGAAACTTAGCACTTATGTTATATTTGTGTATTGTCATATGTTCTATCCTTTGATATACAGTAAAAAAGAAATTCAGTCACCAAAGTTTTGCTTTCTTATAAGACTGTGAACAGTAAATTTACAGGGAGACTTATATTTGTATGTTGCTGTTTCCATCAAGTTTCGAATTCATTTTCTATGAACAGTGACTAAACTTCAGGAGAATTATATTTGTACTAATACATCCTTCATGGTGTATACAATGGCAGGCCTGTAGAAAGGTCTACATAATTTCTAACCCTAAGGAAGACTATCACATAGACTAGAGAGGCTTGTTTCTTTTTTTTTTTTCCCAAAAAATGTGTCATGCAGTGCCATCTAAAGTGACATGTAAGTATTTGTTGTTAAAATAATGAGGAAGATGTCAATGCTCAGGCTCAAGCACTATTCACAGCACTGCTAGTTATATTTTCACTTGGGAAGTGTTTTATTGCTCCATGGCATTCTTTTTACTTCACTACCTGTCATCAAGTTTTAAGNAGCAGCTCTCTCCCACATCAGCTTTCAGCATCTCCCTATTCCTGTGGCTTTTTCATGTTTGTTTGATGGTGTCTGTCCTTTCAGATGTACATTTGACATGGAAACTTGTTATAGCTGCATGCTGGTTTGTAGATGTTTGCTTTTCTGTACTTTTGCTATCAGTAAAACTGTTACATGGTCACAGTTTTTGAGGTTTTTTTTCTGTTCATACACTCAAATGAACTGTGTTTTGGAAGTAGTAGCATGATGTTCCTTGCGAATGTAGCTCTGTAAGAATCACACAAATATTTTGAATGTGTGATGTTACAGCAGAATTGTGTGTTCCTGTTACTAGTATTTGATGCTACCTTTTTTTTAGAAAAATCAATATATAGGAGGATTGTCACTTAAAAGCAAACATTTTGTTTTGACTTGTTGATTAGAGTCCTATATTGGTATATTCCTCTCTCAAGTATTTAATTAGGCATGCACAAGACTTTGCCTCTTGAAAACTGCTTTCTCAGTTGAGCAAGAACATGAAGTATAAGAGAGTTATTGAAAACAGGTAACTAGAGTGTATGTGCTACATTTGCCCCAGTCTACGTTGCCCACCTGTGTCCTCAAACCTCTGAGTGTAAGGGAGGATGGAGTTTGCAACCCTGTTGTTGCAGTAGGAAGTAAATTAATTTCTGATACATGTGGACAATTAAGTAGTATTTTATATTGGTATATGATGGAACACCAACTAGAAAGGAGTAATTATTTTCACATTTAAGAATTAAAAATAAGTAGAGATTTGAATGTATGGACAGTATAGACAGGACGGTTTGCTGCTACTGAAGGTTCATGTACAGGAGAGCAGCACTTCTTAACAGCACAACTCTAGTTAATAAAACCTCACTAATAAAAATGCTCCTCTCAGGATACAAAAGAGTAAAAAAAATTAAAATCTTTTCTTCCCTTTATTTAACTAGGATCCTGTTGATCCAGCCAACACTGTAATTGTGATTCGCTCATTAGTTCCTGGGGGTGTGGCAGAGCAAGATGGCAGACTTCTTCCTGGAGATCGGCTTATGTTTGTCAACGATATCAACTTGGAAAATGGCAGCCTGGAGGAAGCTGTGCAAGCACTGAAAGGAGCCCCAACAGGAACAGTTAAAATAGGAGTTGCCAAACCATTGCCTGTAAGGATTTGGGAATTCAGTGTGTACTTTTCATGTCACTGAAGCTGGTACATGCTGACTTCTCCATAGATTTTGTGTGTTTTGGGGTACAGCTGGGTGACCCATCTATTACCTGGCATATAGGAGTGGCCTGGATAGTATAAGACTGATGTGGTGATTGCAGGACCTAGCACACCTGTCTTGAAGCTGAGAAAACAGCAAAGCACCTTGCAACTATCAGAGTCTTTTAGGGCTGAAAGTTTTCAAGCACAATATTGTACACTATACACTTTACATGGTTCTCTGAATGTGTGAGATGGTGGCATAAAGTTGTTTTTATTTGATTTGTGTGGAATTTACCAATTCCTTTACTTTACAAGGTATAATATTGTTATGCCTGTTATTCTGCTCAGGGAGGTTGTTTGATTTATTCTGAGTGGTGTGTGGAAGAAACAACAAAAATTCAAGAGGTTCAATAACCTCTTGAATAAATAAAAATAAAGTTTTGCTTGCAAACTTTAGAACATTAAGATAGAATAACACTTAGCAAATTTTAAAATGCGGCATTTTGGTTAGAAATGCAACAATACAAAAACATAAAAATTACTCTTCAGAAAATGTACATGGAAAAAGGAAGGGAAAAAGAAAGGATAAGGGTAGAAAGGTATTTTCTTACTCATCACCTGTGGATCCAGTGACAAGACTTGATCGTTGCAATATCAATGCCCCTTCAAAGTGCTGATCACAGTGTTGATCTGCCAAGGATGGGGAAACACATGAAACGCCAAGTTCAATGAGTCAATATACACTCAGGCTGGATGAGGATGCCCAAGTACCTCCCATGTGGTGGACAGTTTTACGCTCTCACACGTAGAGCCACAGATCACGAGGCATTTCTGTCTTTGATGGTTTATGACACCCAAGATGCTACAGCTTCTTCTCAGGTTAGCATAGTTGAGCCAATAGTCCATGAGAAGGCATGAATACCTTCGGGTTTCATGTGAGTGTCCCAGTATCCCTATACCTTTCCAGAGGGGGGGATTCACACCTGAGTCACTTGTGTAAGGATATGGACATGAAAAAAAGTGTTATCCCACTTTGCAAGATTTCCTTTTTACGAGCCTCTTCCCTTACCTGGCTCAAAACCCAGCTTGTTGCCTTGGGTGGTAGGTGTGCAGCTCCTCTGCAGCTGGGTGGTTTCTCTGTGCATGGTCAGCAAAGCACCTGCTGCTTCTGCAACTCTTTGACACATTGACCATTAACAGTCCAGTCCCTCACAAGTATATATGCAATTTTTCTATTTAAACAGTACGCTTTGTTTATGTAATAGTGTGTAGTCTTATACATCTAGCTGGTTATTTCAGGCTTGGTTTTATAAGGTAGTTGGGAACAATTTGATAAAAGAGATTAAAAGGAGACCTGTGGTCACTGAGATAGTGTAGCAGAAAGAATGTTAGTGAATGAGTATCCCTGATGGGTTAAATTCAAATCAGAAGAATGGCATTAGTTCATGTATACACGAGGATATCTCTCTCTATATTTATAAGCCCAAGCACAGTTTTAGGTGTTCATTTTTGCTTTTCTTGTAATTGATAATCTTGTAACCCTTGTGGTTGTAGATACCAAATTTTCATTCTTTGTAGATGTTTGTGGGGAGAATGGAAGGGAATGTCTGTTGTTTAAGTTCCTAGAAACTTTGCTTTTTATAGTAAGAGAGTACATTTTAAGTTGCTCTGCTAATTTTTTTTTATTGGAGACTCCATATTAATTACAATCAAAACTTTCATACTCCAGAAGATTTCTCTCTGAAAGAAAAAATGCGTTTGGATTTTGTTTCTGTTCTCAAAAATTGTAAGCATATGGCATTTGCACTTCAATATTTCATGTATTATGCTTGCCAAGTAATTAAATGTTGCAAATAATCCCTGCTTTTTTTGCAGTACTGGACAAATTCACCTACTATCAAATTGTGTTGAAAAAAGCTATTAGTTTATAGTCAAAATTATGTTTTGTCCTCTAGAGACTGACAGATACAATCATAAAACACAGAGAATACATGAAATCTTCCTGCCTGCAAGCAAGATTGCTCTGTCCTAGCAAGATTATAAAGATCTGTGCTGTTAGGCTCTTTCTCTGTTGGCAGCTGTGATGGCACTTTTAGTATATCTTTATTAAGACCAGAAATTGAAAATGAGCTTAGACTAAGGTGTGGGCTTTGTGGTATATGTGGACAGGCCTTTTTCATTATTTGGGGTTTCAGAAGAAGTGTGAAGCTGAATCAATTGAGGGAAATTTGAAAAAAAAAATATGTCTCTTTACTCTCTGAATACTGTGACTGTGATTGAAATGATCTCTTTGCTGCATTTGGAATCCATTTGCCTTTCTAAACAGCCCCCTGCCCCTCTCGCAGAATGCACTCTGCACCTGCTCTGTCCAGGCCACTCATCCGACTCAGAGCTTCGTTCTTTCTGCAGCTTTCACCTGAGGAGGGCTATGTCTCTGCTAAGGAAGATTGTTTTTTCTACACTGCCCAGTCACTTGAGGAGGAGGGGCCAGCTGATGCAGCCCTCTTCCATGCTGAGCTGGCTCTGGTTAGTGGCCCAACTTACCACAGATTTCTTCAGTCTTTGCATTTTGTAGTGAAAGGAGTTGCCTTGTCACTGTCCGTGCTTATTTTTTGGTGTTTGCTGTCTCCACGTAACTCATCCACCATAGATGGGATGGATTCTGACATTGTAGAAACCGGAATCTAGAGACTGACTTTTTGCATGAGCTGTGAATCTGGGCTGTGATATGTTAATTGCTGAGGAAAAAAAAAAAAAAAGTATTTTGCTGATGTTTTCGAAAGTGCATGGCTATCCACTTGTCCTTGCATGCACTGAGAGGCCTTTTGGAAACCTCACCTTTTTAGAGAAATATTCATGTGCTTATTTTTCTCTGTATCATAATACATCACTTTTCTGTTGTGGAAAGTTTTTGATATTCCCTTTTTGCATGTAATCCTCCCTTTCAAGGAACACTGTCTGTCTTCAAAAGCTGCAAATACTTCCTCCTAATAATATTCTTCAGCCTTCAACATCAATCACTGATTATGAGATTTACAGGGTCAAAAGGTATTCACTTGTACAAACAGTGCAGCTTACCTGAGCATTCAGTGCCTTACATAGCCCAGAAGTTACCAATAAGATTTCAGATTAAAAAGAGACAGGAACTAGGGCACTACAAAAACCAAAAAAATCCCCCAACCACTCCTCTCACAAAATGAAAAAAACAAAACCAAAACAACCCTGAATACATATGTATATGTATGTATTCCAAGTGTGTATTTTCATGGTTGGTTGTTCTGGTCTGGGTCTGATGTTGGAATTCTTAGGCCCTCATTTTCTGGGGACTTGAACAGGGAAGCTGCTTCTAAACACCAGAACTTAGTTCATTAGAGAAGAACTTAAAACCCTGAAAGGGATCCTGTCAAGGTGAAAATTCTCTGCATTACTGCTTCCAGCAGATTTGCTGTTTTTTCACGTGTGCAGATGACACACTGGCTTAATAACCTGCCTTTAAACAGGACTGCATGTTTTTAATTTTTCAGTTTGTTATCTTTAGCAGTTAGATAACAGTATTTATCTTACTCCATGCATTGAAAAGAAGCATGAGTTTTATATTCTAAATAAACTTTAATTTAAGATATAGTTAAATGATCGGATTAAAACTATCTAAAAAATTTTACTTCTATCTCTGGTTCCTATAAGAAAAAAACTTGTGAATAAAAGCAATGAAAATATGTGACATAATAAAATTGTCAATCAGGTTTGCCAGTTGTCTAATTAAATGTGCAAAACAGGAAACTAAATATGCAGTCACTCAACTGAAGATATGTTTTGAGTGTGCACATGCAAGATACTGTTTTTCTTAAACAGTTCTGTACTCAGATTTTACTCAGATATGTCCTGAATTTTCACAATACTTTTTTTTAGGACGTAGCTTTGGTGAAATAAATATGTATTTTCAAGAAGATGAACCGTGAGAGTAAGTTACACCAAAGAAGCAGTTTGGATTAGTAGTTAAGTCTGTAGGCTTGAAATAATAAAAAAAGTAATCCTTTTTACCCTGAAAAGGAATCAATGTTTTGAATTACTGCAGATTGTTGCTACTGCTGTAATGGATTCATAATATGATTAACCACAGGGGCTGAAAAACAAGTTGGAGCCCATCTCTGTAGATGGGTGCACTCATCTGCTTCGTAAAGTTTATGATATGGGCATGGCTTTTAACCAATTGATCATTTTTGTTAGCTTACACTCTGTTCTTGAGCGCTAGCAGGGAGATGAAATAATAATCAAAGTGTAGTGTATGAAGCACCATAAATTAGAGGTTTTGGGGCTTAATTTTATTCTAGTATTTAAAAGGATATGAGTCTTGGAAAACATATATTTCATTAAAAAAAGGCAAAAATACTACCTATGTCAATGTTTGAAACTCTTGAAGATTTTATTTCTCATGTAAGAGAAATAGAAATATAGGAATACTCATAGTAATTATAATATTCATAAGTAATGGCAAAAGCAAAATAATTTAAATTCTATTAAAAAAATCATGTAATGAATTTTTCATATAAATATGCTACAAAACACTGCAGTTTCCAGATTGTTTTTAAAAGAGTGTAAAACACCTGAGTCTAAGAAGTTGAATCAAGGGAACATTCCTGATATGTGGCACCAAGTGAAGCTCATTATTTTTTCCCTGTTAATTTTTGTAACAGAAAAGAAAGAATTCACAAAGAAATCAAAGTATAGACACCAAAAAGTACAGGCAAATTCTCCCAAAACTTTGTACTTCTATCAATAGGTATGAGTGTGCCTCAGCCCTGTGACTTACTCTGGTTCAGGCTCTTGCTTTACTTCAGATATTCTTTGCAACCTTTGAAGAAATAGTAACACAGATTTACTAGAAGCAGAAAAATTTCCTACTGTGCTGTGCAAATGTAATTTCAATGTAAAACATGGAATGAAAAAGAAGAAAATTATCAGTATGTAGTGGCTGGTGTGCATGTGTTTGGGGCTTATGTGGTGTGATGGCAACAGCCTGGCTGATTGAATTGCTTTTGTTGTTAGGTGGACTCTGGCGAGGCAGATCTAGCGGATGAGTCCACCTTTGAATCACAGTATTCTCTAGAGAGGGACGTCTTCCAGGATTCAGTGACAGCTCTGCATGACAGTGCCTGTAGTGGTGAGGTGAACGACAGCTTCTCTCTTCCGTTATCAACTCTGAAGGTAAGGTCAATACTTACTGATGGCAAACTTTGATTTCAAGTGTGAACAGGCTGTATTGTCAGGTATAAATGTTTTGTGTCATCCTGGTTCAAAATGCTTGATTTGTTACCAGGGTAAAATTTTGTTTAAAATAGTGCTGATGTCTTGGAGATCTCTTTGTTGAAGAGAGAGGCAGATAGATGGCACAAAGCTTGGAATTTTGGCTAGATAAAGCATGATTTAGCCAGAGTATGTTGTCGTGTTTGTAGTATTAAAGGTGTGGTGAGCAATCTGCAAGAAAAATATAATTGTTATTCAAAGCAGAGTAAAGTATGGTAACACAAAATTATTCTGTTGCTTTATATTTTAGAATGAAAAGCAAGAGTAAATTTTCATCCTGAGTTTTGCTTTTATGCTTCATAATTAGTATGTTTCTGTAGTTTTGAATGAAATTTTCAAAATGATGCTGTAATTAAAAGTAAATCTGTATATATGAAAACTCTGCTAATAATTTTTATGTAAAGGAATAAATGAAGATTTATTTAAGAGTATTAAGAAGATCAGTAACATTTTTGATTGTTGGTCACATACCCATAATGACCTGATTGTGTTTTCTTTCTTTCCATGGTTTTTTATGTTCTTTTCTTCTTTTAAATCTTTAGATTTATTTCACTAACCTAGAACTTTCTAATTCCATTCTCTTAGCAGTCTTCATTGAAAACCACTGGGTTTGCAATCTGTGGTCTTGAATAGAGTAGCTGCTGCTTTTTCTGCAACACCTGAGCTGCAGTAATTCCCGTTAACCTTTCTGGAATATGTTTAGCCCTTATGAGGTGCTGGTTAGAAAGCTAGATTCATCTTCTAATGGTTTTTCCTAATCCACAGAAGAGCACATCTCTGCTGTGCCAGTGGGACAGCTTGTGTTGTTTAACTCTGTAATTGTTACTTAAATGGATTATGCATTTTACATGCTTATGCGTATTTTGTGAGATAGAGACTGGATTTACGTTATATATCACGTTGAGGTTCTAGAAAGTCTTTAGTTATTTTCACCATTTACTTAAAGATAGCTTTAGTTTACATACTCTTTTAAAATATCATGGTCCTGACTTTTCAGTGTTCATCGCTGTACATGAGTACAGAGTGAGTATCAAGTTCTCAGCAAGTAAACTATTCATGATTCAAAAAACATAGTGGGAAAATCTGTTGATTAATGAAGACTTTTGAAGCAAGTGAAATGCAGTAGAAATTAAAACAGCATTATTTGTTGCTGTGAGGAATGCAGAACTACAGGGCAGTTTTAAGTGTCACTTTGGTGTCAAATTTAAAATAGGTGTTAAAAGCAAAATAATGCAGAGGCTCTAGTGAGACCACATGTTACTGTAGTCACAAATTCCTGGAACTGTGTTTGTCCTAAAAAAATTACTGCATTGGCTTTTCTTTCAGTGAACCAAAAATAAAAATGAGTATATGATGCAACTCTTAATATGTATTTATGGCATATCTTGAGTATGATTTGATGCTTGTTTTCACTTATCTGGAAATGGATACAAAACAGACCTAAAAGTAGATGTCCCAGCTGTATTTGAAACTTTCAAAATAATTTAAATAGAGTATCGTGTTCTATTCTCAAAAAGGTAGGAAATTATGTCATTGATTATATCATGCAGATTAGTTGTATTTAGGCTCTGCTCAATTATCTTCTCAGCTGTTACTTAAACCACTTATTTACTGGTAATCCTTTTTTGATTCTTTTCTGGGGACAGAACAAGCATTTACTCACTTCATGAAAGTTGACAGAAAAATGAATTATAAGACTCTTCAGACAAAATGTTGCAAAATATCCCCAAATCCTGGGAAGCATGTCTCTCCAGCTTTTTGGAGAAACAATACAACAATTAATAGGACCAGTAGATAACAACTAAGACAGATGGATGTGGTTGATTTTGAGTTCTTTTATTGCATTTTGGAAAAATATCCTTAATATTGATAGACAGCCTCTAAATCGAACTTCTAAGTCCTTGATGTATTTTTTTTAAATCTAATGGCCTGCATGTTTTTAAAGTAAGTTACTTTAAGGTCAGCTAGAGAATATTAGAAGTTTGTTTTTTTTTCCAGAATGCTGTGATTATTGAAATTCTTTGAAAAATTTCAAAGGCAGGGCTTTATAATTTTGGAAGTCTAAGCAAATATGTAGAGAACTTAGCCCTAGTACTGCAGCCATAATTGGTAGATTTTCAATAATTATTAACTGATAGGCTTTTGTAATTGCACTATTGTATTTCATTGTTGTATTTCTCTTCAAATCCTCCATATTCATCTTTTGTTGAGGTTTGACCAAGTTTTTATTTGTCACTCTTTGTGAGGAAATCTTTATATGTTTCTGCTCAGTTAAATGGATGATAACATTGCATTCTTGTTATCTGAGCTGCTTGAAATTCCTCTTTGCTTGCTAAGTGTGCTGAAAGTAACTTTGGTCTTGCAAAGTTCTTTCACCTGAGAAAAACAACAGGATGCTTGAATTTCAAAAACTTACTGGCGTTTTTCAAATTAGAGTTAGTAACTTATTTTACTGATTTCTGGTATTAAAAAGCAGAAGAAATGGTCTGAGAAATCAGGTTCACTTTATAATAGAATGAATACCTGTAGAGAACTGCTGATGAAGTTGATATTGCTGATCTTACAACAGTATGTTTAAATTCTATGAGATTAGTTTTTGTTTAAGGTTTTAGCATGAAATGTGGTTTTGAATTATGCTAGAAATGAATGGTGATTTTTCATTGTCTCCTGTGTTGAACAGTCAGTTGGAGAGGAATGTCCAAATGCTGCAGCTGATTTCCATGTATCTGAGAAGAATCTGTACAATATGAATCTGAATCAAAGACTGAGAGATGAAAAGTCTATAGTGGACAGTAGCCTGGAAACTGCAAGTGATTTTACTAAAACAGATCTTCTGACTCTGGACGTTTCAGATATCAACCAAAATGAAAGTGAAAATATAGCAACATGGACTGGATCTCAGACAGCATCAGAAATTCTACTAAATGCAAGCCTTGCTACTACCACACAGCTTGATTCCAATGAAAATGTAAAGTTATTTGCCTTTATTTTTAATAATAGTTTAAAAAAATACAGAAAGCCTGTAATTAGACCAAAGAATTTCCTGCAGAAATTATCACAGGCCAGTAGCCTTTTATTTCTCTGATTATTAATGTCCTGCAGATGCATTAGCTCACATCAAAACTTTGAGATATAGACCTTTCCAAAACAGGACATAGTTTATGTCATCAAGATAGTATTTTCTCAGAGTTTGGTGGTACAAAGGTATATACAGATCTTCTCAAGACTCACATAATTAGATACTGCTGAAGCACAGTGTACCTGCTGGGCAGGACAGGGGAGTTTTCTTAGCCCTTGTTAACCTTCACAGAGGCATGAGTGCTAATAGGAGGCTCACAGCTGGAATTGGGCCCAGGAGGCCACGGGTGGGTAGTGTGAATATCTTGCCATCATGGTGTTCTTGTCAGCCTGTGCAGTTCAGCTCACAAACTGACCTGTGATGCTGCAGTGTGCAAACATAATTTTCCTTTTTATGATAGTCACTGTGGCATGTGTTTCTTATTTATTCTGTTCAGTGATTTTTTAAGGAATTCTTAAAAGAGCTGCAATTTCTTACAAGACTTGTTACTTTAGTACTGGCAAATTTTGAGACATCTGTGATGAATGAATCTGAAGCCCTTGAATTTATTCTACTAATTTTGATGTCCCTAAATTAAAAGCATGCTTTGTGATAGATTTGATATATTGCCTGAATGAACACAGAAATCATGGTGTTAGTTTGATCTTTGATGAACTGACTTTTCCAATGTCTATATAAGGAATCTGACTTAATTATGTGCATGGCTTTTGGATAAGTAGTTGAGATCAGTATGACCATATAAAAATCATATTTTTTTCTTAGTAATCTGAACTGGTATTGTCTTCCCTTATGTTAGGATCAATTGCTTTTAATGGAAAAGAGATGCCCAGTATCTTTGGAGGGAAGTTCCACACCCCCAAATTCAATCAAAAACATGTATGAGAAGACTATCACTATTGCAAAAGGCAATTCAAGTCTAGGTAAGTTAGCAAATTTTTTTATAAAGTTTTCAGGAATATGGCTGATGGTGTCTCTTGTACGTTCCCTGTTTTATTAGTAAAAACTAAATATTTTCCGTTTAGTAGGGGCAGGATATTCATTCTTTACTGCTTTTGCCTTGTTTGACTGTGATGGCACTGGATCCATTTGCTGCCACTGTGAACACAAAAATGAAATGTGCAGTCTCACTGAGAGTTTGTTTTCCCACAAAGGCGTTTAGTCTTTCCTAAATGTTAACAAAAATTTTTAATGCGTTGTTTTTCAATGTACTAATACAGTGGAAAGTAATGCTGTAGAAAAACACGATGTTCAAAGAGCTACAAATGAGACTTTCAAATATTTATAAACACAATGTGGTCTTGCTTCAAAAGGGAGTGAAGAATCTGTATGCATTCTTGGCTCAAATTTATACTTGAATCNCTTATCCTGCTCTCAGGTGTGGCCCTGGGCAGTGTGAGGGGAGAACAAGAATAGAGCCCTCCCAGAGCCCACACTGGGAAGGCTTTGTGTTGAAAGGCAGTGATGCGTCCCTCTTGTTCGTGGTTTGTGTGTTTGCTTGGTTTGAATTACATTCCTGATGCTGTTTCTTCCA
>VZTB01007834.1:468590-519887 GCA_013397245.1 Thryothorus ludovicianus | reverse complement strand
TGGTGTGCAGTCTTCTCCTGTCTGCTGTGTGGGGATGGCACAGCCTGGGGACACAGCTCACCAGTTCTCAGGGTACATCACTTCCCCAGGACACGGGGAGGGTTTGGTGCTGTCCTCAGCTGGGGCAGAGCTGCCCAGAGCCCCCCTCACGTGGAGCCAGCAGCTGAACAGCATGGGCAGGACTGGGGGCACAGCTGGCCACAGCTGGGCACTGGCTGGCAGGGCAGGATCTGCTGCTTAGGCTTGGCTGATAATTGCTGTCTTCAGTCTCACTGTTGGGTTGGTGTAGCCTGGAACAACCCATGCAGTGTGTTCTTGCCGAGTGAGGAGCGCACTGTGAAGTTGTATCTTTGTTTATCCCACAGGAATAACTTCCTTGATTCCATCCTTAATGATTCTGTGATTTTTTTTTCCCCCCCCTCAAATGTACCAGAGTAACTTTGCTTACAGCTGCCCAGCCAGTGAAGAACTCCACTCTTTTGCTCTGAGCTATTAAGGTGCCATCTGTATGTTGTCTCACAGCCCTTGTAAAGCCTGCCTGCACTGCTTCCTATTCCTCCAGTTTCTATGGGAATCAGTTTTATCTTCCTGTCTGGGCTTGCCCCCACTTGTAAGCAGTAGTAACAGAATGGGGATGGAAGTTGAAACTGGCAAATTGCGCAATTTTTGCTGAGTATAAAGGGTGCTCTGTGTGGATGAACTTTAAATACGGTGTGGGAAGGGGGTGTTGCTGAATTGCAAACCTTTTTGGCAAAGTTTTCAAGCTTGTGCTGGGCTTGGCCTTAAAGTTTGAGATATGGGGTGTAAATGGGTGATTTAAGCTTCACCTTATAAGCGAGCAGACCCTTAAAAGCTTGGAGTGGGATTCTGAAAAAGAATGGTGCCCTAACTCCTTTTAACTTTCAATGGGATTTGTTCTCTTTTGTGCCTCAGGGGTGTAGATATGTTTTATATGGACTCAGCAGTGAAGCTGGTTAGTGAAATTCTCACTCCCATCTGTTTCCTCCCACTTTGGTGTTGGTGTTTGCCCTTCCCACCTGCTTTAATGCACCTATTCTTGAACTGCAATGTAAATCACGTTTGAATTGAAAGTATCCCTACTTGTTTTGTTTGGTTTTTTCCCCTTTTCACAACCGGAGTAATTTCAATGACATTGATAAAATGAGATCCCCATGCATTTATGGTAAGTATATGTTCAGAATTGGTGGACTACAGCATGGAGGCAGAGGAACTGGACAGGGGAGTCAGGAAATCCCCCAGCTAATTTTGTGATTAGGCCCAGTGTTCCATGCTCAGATGCTTTTAACATTCCCACCCTTAAGCTGTGTTCAGTTAGATACTCTTTTAAAGGTATCTCATCAAAAGAGTTTGAGGTTAGTATAATGAGCATATAAATTATTCAATATTTTTCATGTGGGTGTTTTTTAGCAGTGAGTTTTTCACAAGCAAGAAGATGATAATATTTCAGAAATCACTTCAGCATCTGTTGAAATGCAGCCATGGTGGAAATACAGAGCTTTTGGTAATGCTATACAATCCTTCCTGCCAGGAAATGAAGGGTGGTGTATTCATTTGTAACCCAAGGGGGGCACTTCACTATCCAGCCTATAGTTTGTGAATGGAATTTGGTCATCTTACCACTAAAATTACACAATGGGTCTTATTAACTCTCTTTCTTATATTGCTCTGAAGACAGCATCTCTTATTAATACAGAGTCTGTGAGCAAATTTGTGTAGTTAGGGAGAATAGTTAAGGATTATTCCCTATTATAAGGAGCTTTCATTTTGTTTACTCTGTCAAAATTTTATCTGAGCTCTCCTGGTACTGCTTCACAAAGCAAGTGTTAACAGCCCCAAAAGAAGAAAAGGCCAGATGTATTGCCTGATGCTTTAGTTATGAAAGAATATCTAGGGTTTTGCTTTTTCTGTTGTTTACTACAAAAAGTTGAGCTAAAATACCAGTAAATTTACCAAAGAACCAATAAAATGATCTATTGCATAATGACAACATTGCTTTATTGTTTAATTCTCTGTTTTCAGCAAATTATGTTGGTGGTGTTCAATAATTAGCTTAGTGCACCTTCTGACAGGAGGAATAGGTTAAATGCGAAAAGAGTTAAAATAAGAAATAAAAAACAAATACCTAACTCAGACAGACCCTTAACAGGTGAAAAGTCATTTTTCCATGCTTCTTCAGAACATCAAAGGAAACAAAACCTTTATCTTTTATTCATTAGCTAGGAATAATACAAGTTGGGATAGCTTAGGTTTCTCCTTAAAGTTGCATTTGTAAGAGTAATTCACTAATCATGGCATTCACTTTTGGGGTTCTTTTTCATTAAGGACCACTGGCCGTGAAATGTCATGCAGAGGTTTGAAAATGGGACATTCACCTCACTAAAGAATGAGCTGCAACGACAGAAGTTTCTTTTTATTACCTTCTGGCAGCAAATGTAGGAATCAAAGCCCCAGATAAGTGATAGAATAACATCCAATATCATCTAACAATGCTGGTAGCTGTGGATGGTGATTGCTCAGTGTAACCACACTGTGTTTGGTTTACATCTTTTAGTTATTGTTTATTCTGTTGCATTCAGCCTTTGAAACTCCAGTGTGCAAACTCCAGAGTTTATCTGTGTGCTTGTCTGTGGCAAGCAGAATTGGATTTCTAGGTGTGATTTCTCCCTCTCCTCCCACTGTGGTTAGGTTTTACTGCAACAAAAAAAACCATTTGTTTTCTTGTTTATATTTTACAGTTATATCCAAGTAGTATTCCTGGTAAAAGCTGTCATCTCTACTGGAAGTGAAACTTGATGATCTTTGGATCTGCTTCTCTATTTACTGCAATAATGTGATTGTATTTTATATCTTCCTGTTCAGTGTTTTAGGATTAGCTATGTATATGTTCAGTTTAATGCTGATAGAAAGAAGTCAAGTGAAAGTTTGTGAGAAATACAGACTCAATTTCACTTTTTAATTTGTGCATTTAAATACTATCTTGAAACTTACATTGAATTCTGGCTTCTTAAGTAAGATGAATGCCAGAAGACAACTTGTTCATTGTCATTTTGTAAAGGAACTTCATTTCTTAGAAGTGACTCCTTCCTTCAGGAAAAGATCAGTTAGTGTGTGTATCTTGAAAAATAAAAGGTTAAACAATTAGTGTAAGTGCTTTTCCAAGCATTTTTAAATTCAGATGAATTTTTGTCATAATTTGATCAAAGTCACATAACCTGTGGCTCTGTTTTTGTTACACATGCTGATGGTCTGTGGATAACATTACATTTTTTCAGCATGAAACTGAACACTTCAAATCCCTAAAGCAGGCTCAAATTTATGGTTAATAAAAGAATATATTGTACGGGATGTCATCTGTTATATCACTCTGGGAACAGAAACTGGCAGTGAGTGGACAGGAAATATTTCCATTTCAAATCACTTCAGTCTATGGTCTGGGGTGAGTGTCTGATTTCAGGAAAATCACTGTGAATATCCACGTAATAGAAATATTTAAGAAGAGTATAAGCTTTTTCAAATATGTTTTTTTGCTTTATAATATTTTATGGACAGATACTGCTTATTAATCTCACGTATTTTGTATTTTCTTTATTTCAGTCTTGATCCCTTAACCTTTTCAAGGCAGAAGGAGCAGTAGAAATGTGTGTTCAGGTACCTCTGTGTGCCAAGTAAGCAGCAATTTGATGAGTTGCTGTGCAGTGGCCAAAGTGCTTCAAAGTCTCAGAGCTTTGTGTTTGTAATTGGTTGGGTTTTTAAGAGTGTGAATTCCTATGTGTTGGTTGGGTTCTTCCAGCCCAATTAATTTCTTCAGGTTGTCTGCTCTTCAAATGTATTTTAAGGTGTGAGGTCCATGGACTGTAACTTTATTAATGGAAACTTCAAGCAGTCAGGTTGAAATTTTGGTATGTTTTTCATGTGTTAAGTAGTACTTCAACAGCTCTATGTTTTGAAGTATTTAAAGCATTTCAAATAACTACATTTTTAATGGGCATGTTTGTCCAGGGAACATGAAAATTAGCAAAAAAAAAAATTAAAAATTTTTATCTTTATCATGTCTTAGCACCCTGAAATACTCAGCCCTACATCAAGTTATATGGGTGTGTGGAATTTTTCTCAGCTTTGCAGGAACACAAAATAGGAAACAAACCTTAATAGGGTGAAGATTTATTACTTAATTTGGGCAGTTCAGAAAAGTTTTATTATCTGTGGTATGAGCTAAAAAAAGAATTAATTAAATCTGTATGTAAAAGCAGGGCACCTCTTGTCTTCAAGGAAAGTTTAATCCAAGGATTCCTTGTGAAAGAATCCCTGTTAGCTCCTGTCTCCCTGAAGGCCATGAACTGAAGCCTGCCTGGAGTGCTGTGCTTGATGTAGGATGCTAAAAGGATTTTTTTTTCTATGTTTTTATAATTTTAGTGAGATGGGTGTAATGACAGTTTGGGATACTCCCCTTTCAGGTTCCTCTGACTTGTAAGGACAATGTGGAATGAGTCTGGATCTCATTGGTGCTGTTTGTGTGGAAAGCAGAGGTATTTCTTTAGTGCAGCTCAGCAGGGGTGTTTCTCCTGAGGCTGAATTGACTTTGTACCTTTCCTGCATCTTGTCAGAGTAGGCCAAGGCAGAGCAGACCCATATGCCAAGCCTACATTTGTACCTCAGACATCTGATTTTAGAGTTCGTGTAATTTTTCCCACAGTATGATTTCCTATTATTATTTATCAGTGAGTATTGAAATATATAATTCCCAAATATTTAATTTGACTGAAGAAATAAATGTTCTCGAGATATGGATGTTCTTTGTCATGGGTTTGTGCTGTTTTGGGTTTTTTTTGTTTTGTTTTTTTTGTTTGGTTTTTTTTTTGTTATTGTTGTTGTTTGTTAGGTTTGATTTTTTAGTCAGATATTCCAATTTTAACCAGTAATACAAGAACAAAAAGTGTTCCAAGGTTCTAGAAAAAGATTGAGAATGAAAATCTTGCAAGAGCTTAAGCAGTAGTTAAGCAAATGGCACCAATGAAGTAATTTAAAGCCCAAGCAGGTTGTGGTACAGGTGTGTCAGGGTTTTAACAGATATCACATTTCATGTCAACTACTGTATTAATGAGTATGAAAAGGGCAGTTAGGAACTTGCCATGTCCCATACAGGTAGGATGTGTAACCTTTGCTTTGGCCAGCTTTCAAAAGCACTTAACATGAAATACTCAGGAAAAATGGATCTCCTCAAGTGTTGAACTTGATCAAGTCTCTTATAAAGTGGGTTATGCATAGGGTGTGATTTTCAGTAGTGGAAACTGAATGCAGTCAGACTGGAGTTTCAATACCATTTCAAACCTAAGGCTCTCTTTTAAATATTGTATCTAAATTCTCTTTCATAGTAGTTAAACACTGCATGGGACTTGATAGCACAGAATGCCTGAAGAGTTTGCCAGTACAGATATACTTAAAACAGACATATTTCATATTTCCCTGATTTTTTTTTTTCCAACAGTAAAATCTAGCAATACCTAATGCTTTTTGAATTTAGCTACTGAAGATATGTGAGCACACAGGAAAATTGGAATATATTCTGTCTTCTCTTCATCCTTTTGTTCATTGTGAAAAGCCTCAACAATGCTGATGGCAGAAACTATTCAGTGTGGAGGAGTGGTTGAATCACGAGGTGAACTTCATTCAAGGTTGGCAGTTCTCAGAAACAATCTCATGGGTGTTTCCTCAGAAAACTGTGTTTTGGATGGTTTTATTTTGCTGGTGTTGGTTTTTTGGTGGAGCTTTTCCTACTGGTCTATAAGTGGGGGAGTTCCAGTTTGCCTGCAGAGGTGAGCTGCTACAGTTGGAATATTTTTACTACTATTTCTTCCAAGTATCCTTCAGGTGAGCAAGAAGTGTTTGTGCAGCTTTGTGTATGTTTCTGACACTTCCAAATGGAGTTTTATTGGCTGCAGACATGATGGCTGTACTCCGTAGGGGGCAACCAGGGGTGTAAAAATTCCCTGGCAGCCAAAGCTTTAAATCTGCAGCCACCAAATGTCTCTGAAGTTCAGCCATGTACATCAGTACACAGCAAGCACTGGACCTTCTAATCCTGTCCCTTGAATGTATTACTGCTTAAGCTGTGGAGTAATTTTCATCTCCTCTGTGGACCTGGACTAGACAGAGGCTTTGAGAAGGAATTATTTCCTAAAAGTGCCTAGTTCAGCAGTAGGAATCTCTCTTGGCAGAGATTTTGGGGAGGTGGGAGTAGCACAAGAAGCAAAGCCTGTCTGCATAACCCAGCTGAAGGAAAGGCAGCAGGATCAGGCTCGAGTCTGCTGCAGGAAGCAGCTTCTGCAGCTTGTCCTTTGATTGAGGGGAGGGAAGAAAGGCAGGAGTGCTTGATTTTTTCCTGGGCTTTGTAGGGAAAGGCAATTGGTTTTATTAGCACAGTTGATGTACAAGAGCACTTACTTCTAACCCAGAAGTATTTTTAGTCACTGTGTTTGACACGATGGCCCTCCATTCTTCTGGCTTGTTTTTTTTCTGCTGATCCACAGTAAAAAAGTCTGGAGCAGCCATCATGGTGTGTTCTGAAACTGCAGCAATCTGCCCCTCACTTCTGATGAGCAGATTGTATAACAGCTGTACATGGAATAAATGTAGCACCTCTTGTGTCCCTCCTGATACAGGACTTGGTGTCAAAGGCACCTTTTCATTGCTACTATCACATTTCTAGTCCTGGCTTCTCACTGCCCAAGGCTTTTTCAGTTCTGTAGCTCACAAGGATGTGAACTTTGGGAGGAGATGCTTGTGTTATTTTAAGGAAAGTTGTTTTTTTTTTTTTTGCTTCGTCCCCTATAAAAACAAGATTCATGTGAACTGTTAAAAACACTATTGGTGGAATGGTAAATGATTCTTTAAAGCTAGAACATGGGGGTTTGGCAAGTAAATAATTGGTTATTCCTGGGCTAGAACTATACTGCTTATGAATTCAGTTCTAAAATCTCATGGATGAGTGTGTGTTTCTAAACAATTGTGTGTTTCTAAATCCCTAAGAATAGGTTTTTATGTCCAAAATAATTGTGTTATTTCAAAGGGAGGGATTAAGATGGAAGAATCCCAAATCCTATCCACTTTAAAAGTTTTATGAGTTCTGTGGCACTTTAATCAGTGCAGCTGTTGCTAAATTACCTAGCCACCATATCCTCCTGAGCCCAGGCTTTGGTCTATTTATATGTTGGTCCTACAAAACCAATGTGCATTAATATTCTTTGCAGTCGTGGTCTCTTGTGAATATGTAATGCTTTCTGTACTTGTGCCTGTATGTTTCATTCATGTAAGTAAGAACTAAAGTGAACTTTCTAAGAATATGCATTTCATATTTTCTGACAGCAAACTCTCAAAGAACTTGTGATTTTCAAAGAGTGCAGAAATATCTGAGAGGAAACATTGTCTGAATACACCAATACAAAATAGATGTTCTATATCAATTTTTTCACATTCCAGCCTTTATGTGATCTTCTTCTTTAGATTTCCTTGCAAGCAGCTGTTCTTACCATTTTCAGAAGTTACAAATTGGATAAACTCACCTTGTACTGCAAATAGAGTATTTGTAGTCTTCTTGCTTGAGGTTGTTTGCAATGAAAATGTCCAACATTACAGTAAATTTCAATTAGAATTTTTTGTAGGTTAAGCAGTTATTAATAAAGCAATTAATCCACATTTGATGACAGTTTCCTGAGGGGTGTGTGTATGTGTGTGAGCTTTGGCATTATATTGAGAAATGAAGAGTAAAAAACTCACCCTGAATTAGTCATAATTGTGAATTGTGCTCTGGCTGAAGCTTAAAACTGAACCTCTCAAGTCAGTGCTAGTTACTTTTACAGATTTTCTGTTCCTTTGGATGAAACCTGAAATCAAACAAAGAGCTTGTGCTAGGAGTTTCCAGATTGAAAGGTAGGAATCTGGCAGCAAAACATTGTTAGGAAACCAGTTATGATTTTGGACATAAGCTCCTTTAGTTGTTTTCCAGGTGCTATTGCATTTGCTCAGCTTTAAGGGCAAAGATTTCTGGATTTGTCTCACTTGGAAGAACTTACTCATTTAGGAAAAGCAGCAAACTTTTATATGCCTAAAATCTTGAAAGATACAATTTGTAACTCTGAAGTATTTTTCTTTGCTTTCTTTTTTCCCCGATGTTCTATCATTTGAAAGCTATATAATTTCTTAATGTGGTAAGCAAAATGAATGAATGAACACACCCATATATATGATATACATGTTAATATAGATAACATATATCCATTGATCTATCGTGCTTCAGTCACTTCTTGAAACCTTTTCTTGTTTGTCTTCTAGCTGTGTTTGAACATCTTTATGAGGCAAAGACTGTGCCTCTCAGCTTATGGCTCTGTGTGCACAATAAAATGAATGAAAATAGATTGTTAAATTGTTTCATGGATGGGTTAGTTTAGATGTGCTTGGGCTTAAGCTAAAATTCAGTGCTCATGCAATCATTCCAATACTGTGAGGAACCCTGTGGGCTCATTGAGGTTGTGGATAACTTCCTACCAGAAGAAGAAGGATTCTGTCTGAGTGGAATAGTCAGCTTGATTTGGCACTATGCTCTGCAGTGTGCTAAGCAGTAAACATTCACTCCAGGTTTCATTCATTTCTCCTCCATTATTTCAGATATGTGTTACTCTGTTTGTTGTTTAGAGCACAAGTCAGTGTTTCTCAAACTATTTTGTCTTGGGTCCCTCTAAAAGCAATTTTACCATTTGTAGCCCCTTTCCTTCCCAGTCATAATCACTGCTCCTGCACCTGTCTTGGCATTGCTTTTTCTCCCCCTTCCCCTTCCCAAACACCTCTTTGCTCGGAATTCTCCTGCCAGGGGTCATGTCCCACAATTAAGAGAGTTCTGCTTTGGCTACAGACTTTTGGCTTTTGTCCAAATATCTTTAGACCAGCACATTTCAATATTGTTTGTGAGAAATGGGCTGTATTTGAAAATATTTATTCTGTTAACTTCTGGGGGGTTTTGTTTGTTTTTAGAATGCTTTTGATTTACCAAACATAATTTGCACAACAATGTTGGAAAAAATAAACTTTGTCAGTGCAAACAATAGAAAACTTCTTAGGCAAAGTTTCAAATTGCATGAGAGAAATCAGAGCTGATACTGCCTGTTCTGTGCCATGCTTTGCTGCAATAAATTCCTGAGTTTGACTCAGAGATTTAAGATTTTCACGGTAGGTGGTGAACAGTGTAGATTAAACTTGCTTCCTCTGTTGTTAGATTGTGCCCCTAATAACTGCCTGTTCCTTAAAGAAACCAGTTCACATCATTTCAGAGCAGCTGCTCTCAATTGTTGTGCTGTAGATACTCCTGCTTGTGTTTCTCCTCACAATGGTTTCTCACTTCTCTGTCAGACAGACTCGTGGAAGGTAACCTCCCACACTGCCTTTTTAAAATAGCAACTAAACCTGGCAGGAATGGGGCATAATCAAAAGGCATTTTTACTGGTTTGGTGGGTTTTCTGTTTTCTTTTGTTCAGATGGGATATACTGTGGCTCATGCTCTGCAGCCAGCATGTTTCACCTCAAAAATCCCCAAAGACCCCATGAAGTGAGTATCCATGAATACCTTTCAGGACCAGCACCTTCCCTGGTGAGATTTAAGCCAGCAGCTGTTCAATTCAATATTTTTTCTTGATGGGAGGACATTGAGAAAACCATATCTAGTTGAAATGGCAGAGGGACTGTTCAGACAAAATGTAATTGCAAAATGTAGGAAGTCAACCATAAAACCATGGATAATGTCATAGAGATTTAATGGTCACAAAAGGTCAGGACAGTTCAAGGGGAGTATGAATTCCTTTGTTTGGTTTAGGAAAATAAGTATTGCATGTTCTTCCAAGTAAGTTTTATCTCATGGATTTTTACTTAAAATGGCTTTTTTTCGGTTATACCTGGATTATAGCTCACTTTGCAATATGATATTATATAATTTAATTCCTCACTCTGAGGCTTCTATACAGTCCTGGTTTTGAATTTCTTACTTCTTAGCAGGTTTTAACTGTTGGTTAAATCAGTTAGCATACTTTTAAAAAAAGGCTATTATGATGTTTCATGGTGTGTTTCCAAGTCCTAGGGCTCAAACTGGGGTGAAAAGCTGTGTTCTGGGGGATGAAGGACTATGCTAAATGTGAACATTTAGCCTGACAGCTTTAAAACAAAGACATGTGTATTGTGCCTGCCTCTGGTCACCAGGCATCTTCTCCCTGGAAGGTTGAGTGTGCTGAGGAAACCAAAGCTTAAGGAATGTTCACATGAAAGGAGGGTTCTTCCAGATCAGAGGAAGGGCCTGACTGATCTACCAGACAGCCTGAGTGTGTGCATATGATGTGATACCACCACTGAATGTTCTCAACATGGGAACAAAACTGGGATCTTTGCACATGACAGGCTGTTATTGACAAGGATGTGTTAGGGAAGAACCAGATGAGCAGCTCCTGAAACAGAACAATTGAGGATTTTGGGGCCCTCTCTACAGAAAAGGTGCTGGAGTGCCTCCAGAGGTGGGCAGGGAAGCTGGTGCAGGGGCTGGAGCACAAGTCTGATGAGGAGGAGCTGAGGGAGTTGGGGGTGTTTAACCTTCACAAAAGAGGCTCAGGGGGACCTGATCACTCTAAAACACCTGAGAGGAGAGTGTAGCCAGGTGGGGATTGGGCTCTTCTCCCAGGTAACGAGTGACAGGACAAGAGGAAGCAGCCTCAAGTCATGCCAGGGCATGTTTTGTTTGGGTTTTAGGGAAATTTTCCAAACCAAGAGAGTTGTCCATCACTGGCCCAGGTCAGTGGTGGGTTCACCATCCCTGGGGGCATTTGAAGGTGTGTAGCTGTGGCACTGAGCCACACAGGTTAGTGTTGGCTTGGCAGTGCTGGGTTGGTGGTTGGATTCAAAAATCTAAAAGTATTTTCCAGCCTGAATGCTTCTCCTATTCGAAGGTGTTCCTTCATGCTCAGAAGTGATGGTTTTCTTTCCCAGCCAATACATAATTTACAGTGAAGTAAAAGCAGTGCCTTTTGTGTCTCAGGTGGAATTCGAGGTGCTCTGAAGACTTTCAGCTCCTCTGAGCTGGATTGTGTGCAGTGGCTCTAGAGAGGAAACACTGAAATACTAAATAGCCACCAACAAAGAACCAGCCAAAATCTGTGAGCTTCTTGTAAATTGTGTTGCTTACATAAGAACAAACACAAAAGATGCCAACTTAGTAAAAGAAGTTAAAACCAACCTATTTAGAAGAGTCTAGGTTCCTCTTTAAAATACACAATAGACACAAATAAGTCTGTTGCTCCAGTAATTCACTTTAATTCACTAAAATGAAAACTTATTTCTTCTGTGTCACTGAAATGTTTTTGAAATGCTATTGCCATAGTTTGTGCACACAAACAACGTTCAGGAATATATTTGAAAAGAGGTAAATCTGAACAAAATTCATGGATGCAGTTGTCAGTCACACCAAGTTTATAAATAATAACAGTACAAACCCATCCACCCAGGGCTTCATTCTGCAGTCAATGGAGTACACACAGCTTATATAGCAAACATCAACATGGATTATGTATTTTTTTCTGTTTTCTTGAAAGAAATCCAAAATGCAGACATCTAAATACTACAGATAATTCATCATTTTACTGAGGACTCTAGAAATAGAAAATATTTTTACTTGCTTGAAAGCAATAATAAAGCTCAATAAAGCTTTAAAACAAGAAGAGCAGATGTCAAATATAAAGCCCTTGTTTCACTGAGCAACGAGTATGATAAACATTTATTATTCATCTTGATGCTAAAGTTCAAAAACAATTGTCCCTTCAGCTTGCCTCTTGGGAGTGTGAAATTAGGACCATGTGTGTGTTGATGAACAACATATGAGAGATGAATCATGATTACTGTTTTGGTCTGCTGCACAAGGCTGTGCTTGAGGGGCAGTGATTTCCTACCTCCTTTACCAGATTGCTGTAATTAGTGCAAGCATCTCTCTCTGTTTCCCAGTATTTGTGTTCAAGTGGCTGCCTGACAGTACCAGTCACACACATAAATTGGCTGAATGAATGAAAGAATGTTTGCTCAACAGAAGAATGTTGGAGTATATTTCAATATTTTTTTGTAATAAAGATTAGTTATAGAACTATTTTGAAATCACCCATCCATTTCTATCATCAGTGCTATCTCTGGCAGGAATTGCCAGATAAAAAAAAAATAGATGTTTCTTTCAAATATGAAACACAATATGTTCTAGGTTAAAAAGAAGAGGGAAAAGTTCAATAAAATCAAACAGAGTTTTCATTTCTTTCAATTATATTTAATTTATGCCTCTGACAGCAGACATTACTTAGATTTAACTTCTCTTGGAGGCACAATTAGTTCCTGTGGTTACAAATTTCATTTTAGCTTTATTTCTGGATATGTAATCCTAACTTTGTTTCTCTCTGGCCTAGTAATGGGTGAAAGAATTACTTAGCTGTTACTATAAATGAGGGTTGGGTGTTAGAAAAACATTAAAAACAGGATAGAGATTAACTTCATATAATAGTCTTTGTCCTTTATTAATACTCGTGCTCTTTCAGGATGAAAGAGGGATGTTTAAATAAAATGAAATGCCTGTACATGCCTTGAACATCCAAATGAGCTCTTAATTCTTCAGGAGATGATGTGTGTTGGTCTTATTTACATCTGTGCTGACTTAGGATATCTGGGGATCTTTACCTTATTCATTTGGGCTGTTTATATGGATTGAGGAACAGACCCAGCATTGATCTCTGTGATTTGGGGTGTGTGATGTGTGGTAGAAATTCCTCCTGCCTTTCCTGCCCAATAGAGATACAGGATTTGGGTTTTAGCTTTTCATGTTTTCTGTGGAGTTCTGTGCTTTGAGCTCACACAGTGTGAGATTTGATGTGGGTAATGCCTCCTCTGCTCCCCCAGCTTTGTCACAAATAAGATTATTTGTAACTTAGTATGTGTGCATGTCAGCTTGGATTTTCTGTTCAGAGATCAGTGATCTAGAGTTCTTCAGAACAGATGTTTTTGCAGTATTCTTTTCTATGTATTTCTTCTCAGTCCACGTGTATAGAAGTATATAGACCACAGGGATTTTGTAGGCAAAGCTCCAGCACACAAAGACTTGCTTTCTAGTAAAGTTCAGAATAAACTAAATTAAACAAATAGAAATTCAACAAATGTTTGTGGTTAATTAATGATAGAATCACAGAATAGTTTGGGTAGGAAGGAACCTTCAGGATCATCTTCTTCCAACCCCTGCCATGGCAGGGACAATTAACTGAGAATTCAGAGCCCTGAGGCCATGACATCAGTATTTATATGAAATAAGATGCTCTAAACAAGTTCTCCTACCTCTAAGCCACCTAAATAGCATAATTACTTTAATTCAAAACCAAGGGACTGCTTCCTGGAAGAAAATATTTTTAAACTCACAGCAGTAAGTGCTTGAGGGATTAGTTCTGCAGTTGAGCATGGTGAAATTATCTTACATGTTTTAACTTATAACTGATACAACTAATATTTAGTTCCAGTACTTTGGGGTGACTCTAATTCTCTCAGTAATTACTGCAGCCTTTTTGTACCTTATCTACATTTAGGAGCAAATTTTTGCCTCTAGTAAGTCTTGTGTGCTGCATAAGTTCAGCAGGGTTTGATTTATGTTTTGTCTCTCTTTGCATCTAAATTATCAATGCTTGTGGTAAATTTATTTATGTTTATAGTGGTAGATATTTTGTTGTGTCACCATAATCCCAGTAGAAATGCAATTAAAGGAGAAGTGTTGCCTTTTTATTTTAATATAGGATATAAAAATCCTATCTAATGAATTAAAATACATGTGCTAATTTTCTGTGGTGTTTGGTAAAATTTGTGTCTCCCAAAACTTCAGACAAAAGGAAGACAAGTGCCAATTGATTTGATGGTTAATCTCCCTTTATAAAAAGTCAGTAGTTACTTTTCTGTGATTTTTTTTTTTAAATCAAATAAATCATGTCTTTGTTTTGCTATAAGTTAAATGATATTTAATAAAGATTAGAGAAACAGAAAGTGAGTCAGACTAGAACAGGTATTAATAGAAAAGTCACAACTCAAGAGAAAGACTCCTTCCTGTTTCAGGAAGCTTTTTTGTATGGCTGGTTCAATGCCAAACTAAGTCAAACTTCAACAATTAAAAACCACCTAAGAAAGTGAGATTACAAATTTAACTTGTAACAATACTATCAACGTCTGAATTGCTTTAATCCTTTAGGAAGTGTTTTAGGGGTTGTTTTTTTTTGACTTGACAACTCCCACCTTGTTTTCCTTTGTACATACCTGGGTCTGGCTGTGGACACACACAGTGAGTGCTCATGATCCTGCAGCATCCCATCACTGCTGCAGCCTTTTATACTGATGGTGCTTGCTGCTTGCATTGTAGCAGTGAACCCAGACACAATTCTGTGTAAGTGGGTGGTATTTTTTTAAAGCTGATGGTAAATATGATGTATTTTGCCTTTCAGGGAATGATATTGTATCTTAAGAATCAGGATTCCAGTTTTCAGCTTTGTGTCTTGTGAGAGTGATTCTACATTTTGTGTTTCAAAACAATTTCAGTGCTGTCTGAAGGGGAAGGTATTGCATATCTGAGGGCCAAAGTTCTTTTCTGTAAGTAGAGAAGAGTCAGCAGACTTATCAACCTGGATTTCTCCCTGACAGAGCAGTTCTCTGGTTGGTCTTCAGTTTGCAGTGTCTGCCTTAATAATATTTGATAAAAGAACAGGGTGTCTGAGGTGGCAGAATGGCTCTCTCTTGTCTCCTGGAACCCAATTTAATATGTCATCAAACCTTGATTAAAGATGTAGTTTTTGTACATGTACAATTTACCTATATGGTGGAAATTGAGAATGTCACATAATTTTCTTCCAAAAATATGCTTCTGTGATTCCCATCTACCACTTCAGTCACAATTTCATGTCTTCATGCAAATACTGCATTCAGACTTTGCTTTCTCTTTTGCTCTGCAGGGGCTGTCATCAGTCACAAAGAACAATGGACTACTCAACATCACCTTTAAATATGACAGTAAGTTGAAAATCTGCACTATATTCACAGAAATCAAGGACTCCACCACAGTTGTCAATATATAGCAACGTGTCTCTTAAAATGGTTCTGAGAATGGCATAAGCTCTTCAATATTGACTTAATTTTAAAATCTAGAAAATTTGTGTCAGGCTGAGTCTGGTAGATCTTTTTCTGTGTCTCACTGATAATAAAACTATGTATTTTCCTTTGTACATATCTCTTTCAGGTTGGCCTACATAATTTGCCTGGTATTTGACTGGAACATTATAGAAAATTATTTTATTCTGTGAAGAAATATAGTCACTGAAAAATACAGTGACTGAAAGGTTCAGTACACACGAAGACATAGGAAAGGATTATTTTGAGCTTTGTGCATCTTTTCTCTGATGTGTAATTTTGGGTGGAAATGGCATAATGTGTCTCAAGGTAGAAAATGTGTAATTTCTTTGTATACAGGTAATATATTAAAAAATTGGTCTTTGCAAGGATTATATTGAATATGATTATCGAATATTGAATAGCTTCTCCTTATTTAGTTGAATCAGTGGGAATTTTTCATGTAGCTACAATCTTCAAGGCCCAGGCAATGGAAAACTGCTGACTACATTTGCAGTGCAGGCAGGTGGTTTCAGAGTGCAGTAGATGTGGTATTTTGCTGCTAAATTAAGAATAAAGTATTCTCTGGCATATTAACAGTGATAAAATGGTAATTTTAGATGTTTTATCATCTCTCCTATCTAGTTGTCAAAGCAGGACTGCTGACTGCATTAAGAATTTATCCTTCTGTGGGCAGCTAGTGGCCATCATCAACATAAACTCAATGTACAGTCTAGACAAAGTCCTGATTTACATTAAAACAATGTTTGTTTTAATGCCAGTGCAAGTCATAGGTGTTTTTTTCTGCCTGCCCAGAGAAATTACCTGAGATGCAGAGTGTAGATAAAGTTTCATCATTGAGAGCATGAGGAAACCTAACAATAGTGATTTGTTTCATTCTGATCATCCTTTTCTTCCTCTATTTTTATGTTAATTTCTGAATTTGCAATCCTTCACTGTGATTTTTTTAAATCTAATTTGATTTTAATACTTAAAATGAGCAAAGCTTAAGTGTGTCAGATTGTACAAGATGTAGGTGGTCACTAAAAAGAAGTGATTTTTTTCTTTCATTTACATAAAGAAAACTAGGAAATGGTACCAGTCAGAACAGAGATCCCCACGTTTAGTTAACACAATGAGTCTGTTTGAATCCCAGTGTGTGTCATGTTTTTTCCATTAATTCTGGCACTAGAAACTGTTTAACCAATAAGAAGTATTAATTCCCAATTCTGCTGGCACTCTGTGCTTCCTGGACAAAGGAGTTGTTTGAGTTCTGCAGGACTGGGAAAAGAGTTTGCTGATATGAAGACTAAGAAGCTCACGTGGTCTGGAAATATGTATTTGCCTTTAATAAGCTAGCACAAAAGAGAATTTGGCTTGCTGGCTGTGGTTTAAAGGCTCTTATTTTGCCACAGAGCAACCCTAGGAGACGGTTTTATGATGCTAAATTAGTTGGTTAGATTATTTATTCAGATGAAAAAGAAATGTCTGTGTTTTTTAGTATGTCACTTGTATTCAAGTAAAAGAAGTAGTTTCCTCAGAAGTGTGATTTCTCCATGCTGTTTTCTTCCTAAAGCTGTTGTTCTTTATAACTGTCAATCAGTGACTTGCAGTCATCTTCAGGCTTCAGTTTGTGCTATATTCCATTTTGGCAAATTGTCATTTGACCATAAAATTCTAGTAACCAGGATCCAAAATCTTGGCCTTGCTATTAATTAGATCCAGACCTAGCAAAAACCAGTTACTTCAAACTTTCCATTGAAAGAGATCCTCTGTCCTCCTAAGAAGAAGTTCATGCTGTCCCTGAGTTCACTCACAGCAACTGAGTTCTCCAAACAGTGGGATCAGAACCAACCACCCAGCTTTTGTAAAAGGTGGTGCTGTACAGAGTGTTCTATTCCTATGTCTGTGATAGTTACAGAAAAAGACCCCTTGCCATGGTTATTCATAGCAAAAAGCCATTTTCTAAATCTCCTTTACAGTTAATATTTTTTCTTTCCTTGCCTTTAAGGTCACACCTCTGAATTAAATTCAAATTTCCTGTGCTGGCATATAATAGCACTTGATTTTTCATGGTTTTATACAAGCTCTATATAGATTAATATATAGCATATAAATGATTTCAGGTTTTTTTTATTTAATCATCATTAATATACAATCTACTGATCAATTTCTTCTGGATTTTGTTGCTTTCACTAGTTCAGAAACAGAATGTTTGTTTTTGTACACCCATCTTCATTGTATACTGTGCTCCAGAGCTAGTGAATTCCCTGCCTGCTACTTCTCTTCCTGCCACAAAATATGAGCCTAAATATTGTAAAACTTCAAAAATAATAAAATTCAGGATTGTTTTCTTCTTTTGGAAACAAAAAGACATGGTAAAGTTAAACAACAAACTCAGAAATCTTTAGTTTACCTTTTGTTTTTTTTTTAATTAAAGCTAAAGCTGTGGTGCTGTAGTTTTAGGGAATCCACTGTGTTTTGTGAGGATAGCAGGACCAAACCAGTCCTGAGTGAGCCCATTTGCAGTTGAGTGGTCTGTGGGATGTGGCTGCAGAGTGGAAGCAGAGAGAGGTGGATTGAAGCAGGAGGTTCTTTGTGGTCAGGATCAAGCAGTGTCATGGTTAAAAGCACTTCTTGAGCAGCTCTCAGGCTCCACATGGCTTATTGTTCTCATTTGTGCCTGAACATTCTCTTGCTATGAGCACTGTACATGAACAAAATGAATGTCAGTCTTTGTGTTATTTTGAACAACTACAAGGAAAAAGAAGGATTTTTGGAGTCCCAGTACATGTGATGTGGTACAGGTTGTACTAGTGGTATAAACTGGTAATATCCTTGGGAGTCCTGTGAGCTATGGGTTGGCAACCAGTGAAAGTGCTCAATGATTTGTGAAGTTTTGTGGGTTTTTGGGTATTGAGACAAAAACTTCATCTAGATTTGCTGTGCAGTACTCACAGAAAATAATGCACTGGCACTTTTACTTTGCTCAGTCTTGAAGACGTGTTAGGGAATTTATGTCAGCTGGAATGTTTTTCTTAAAGTGTTTATTTGTCCATATTTTTAGACTGCACTCCTTACTTGAGTTCAGTGGGAAGACACCTGATTGGGGATGTGCAGAACATCACTATCAGTCAGTTTGCATGCCAGGAGCAGGTGGCTGTGATGATCCTTTGGACAGCAAATGCCATTGGTAAGTTCTAGAGGGAAATGGACTCACTGATCATGGGCTGGGTAATAACTTCCTGCTCATAAGTATTAAGGCAAATAATTAAATTATGCTTGGAATCATTGATGCAAACTGCCTAAGAAAGGAATTTCCAACACCTTTGCAAAGCTCCTATGTTTTCTATCTTGCCTCAAAAGCACCCTTCAAAACTAGGACGTTCTCTGCAGCCATACAGGGCTTTTTACTATCCCATTTTGCTTAATTCCTGCTCTCCAGAACTGTGCAACTGTCCTTGGTTTTATTTTCTGCCCTAAGGCTTTGGTGCATTTCAGTGGCATTCATTGACTTTAGTTCCTGATACCCTTAAAGGTTCTTGAAGGTGCAGATTATCTTACAGGTGGAAAACATTATTTAATCACAGATATACAAACTTGAAAGAGTTTCCTTGCCAGGTCTGGTCATTAAGAGTATTCCTCAATTACTTCAGTGCCACTGCAAGTGCCTTGTTGCCCACGGGAACAGTAGTGTCCAAAACTGAGGATGTGCAGAAATCCATTTCCACTGAAAAACTTATTTCTGGGCTTTAAAAATATGAAAATTCCACTGAATTCTGCAGAGCTGTGCAGTTGAAGGCATTTGGTAATCTCCAGCTGCAGACTGGATGAATCAAACATCCATGGGAAGCAGAGCCTGGTGTTCTTCCTTGTAATCACCAGAGGTTAATCCTTTGGGCAGTGTGAGGACAGAGCTGCTGTTCAGACAGCTCGGGTAACATGGGAACTGGAGACTTTCTCTTTCAGGGCCTTTGTGTAAGAACAAATAGTGCTTTTGTTCCACAGAGTGCTAAGAACACGTTGGGCAACACTATCTTCTACAAAATTATAAAATATTAATCAAAACACACAAACCTGTGGAAACTAGTGAGCCAGAGGAGGTGGTGGCAAATGTGGAAACGATACATTTGGGATTTTATTTTTTGGGTTGACAAGCATAGCATAAACTGAAACGAGTCCATTTTGATTTATGTAGCATTTAGCTTACAAAGGCTGTGTCTGTGTCATTGATAAATATGTGTAATGCTGTTGAAGAGGTGCAATTAATTAGGTGGAGTAGTGAGAGTTAAGGAGCTCTGCAGTGCCTTTGAAACCTGAGCCACAGAACTGTCACACTGGCATTTTTCTGGGATGTTCACATCACTGTGACTCATTTTAGTCATATCATGAAGTAATTCTGTGATGAGAACATTGTAATGACACTCTGCTAAGTTGTAGTAGAGTAACTGGAACAAAATGGGTGTAATTCTGGCAGCAGTCATTAATAACTGGAAGTATACATGCACTGAAATAAATTCCATTCCATTTAAGTCAAGTTTTCTGTTAGCCCTTACTGTGCTAGAACTAAAGAAGCTTTAACAATTGTTACCATTTTCATCTGGTAGTCTCAGAGATGATAGTAAAATTTATAAAGGAGTATTTCTATAATTTGCCAGCAAAAATGTTATATTTGATTGTTAAAATGGAAACGTGAAGTTGCTATAAAATATTTCTGAAGGTGAAGAAGGTACTGATAACTGATATTGCAGTGATAATTTGGAAGCACCATAGGCCCCTCTCTTTCAAGCATTACACAAGTATGCAGTGATTGTAGCCTTTGCCAAAGACTGAATTCTAGATAGGCAAGGTAGAATATGCAGAACAGACATATAGCAACAGGCATTAAATACAAACATATTTCATATGACAGATAAGTTTTATTTCTAAAGACGAAATATATTCAAATTACATAAAATACCACATTATTCATTTTGAAATATTAATCTTCTGTTTAAATGTCCTGCTGTTTGCAGGGATTGAATACCTGAAGGGATTTCGTGTGATACTTGAGGAGTTAAAATCAGAGGGAAGACAATGCCAGCAGATGGTTTTAAAAGATCCAAAGCAGCTCAGCCCCGGTTTTAAACGAACAGTAAGTGCTTTGTTTCAAGACAAGTTTTGGTGTTGTTAGACTGTGTGAGTAGTCTTGAAAGTGTTTATCATCCTGGAATGGTTTGGGTCGTTGAAGGTGATCCAGTTCCAACCCCTTGCAGTTCCAATTGGGATGGCTCCCACTATCCCAGCTTGCTCCCAGCCCCATCCAGCCTGGCCTGGAACACTGCCAGGGATGGGGCATTCCCAGCTTCTCTGGGCAGCCTGTGCCAGGGCCTCACTTCCTTCACACTGAAGAATTTCTTCCCAATATCAAATCTAATCTAACCCTACCCTCGTTCAGTTTGGAACCATTCCCCCTTGTCCTATTGCTTCATGCCCTTGTGGAAAAGTTGGTTGTTTCCCAAAAGTGTTATTGGTGAAATTAATGATAGTTGTTGCTTTAGAGATAGATCTTGTTCCTTTTGATAGAAACTTTCCTGAAGTTGGGAACTGTCATTTTGGTGGCTGGATTACAGATATACATCTCTAATAATCTACATCCAACTATGTATTGAGATTCCTCATGTCAGTTTGGAATAAAGGGGTAGAGAAAGGACTCTTAATGTACTAATTTCAGCCTTTGATTGCAAAATTGTGGGCAAAATACTTTCAGCTATGATAGTTGATTTTAAAATATGTTGCAATCTTGTCTTTTTTTGTAGGGGATGGAGTCCCAGCCCTTTGTAAACTTGAAGTTTGAAACAGATTACTTTGTAAAGATTGTTCCTTTTCCTTCCATTAAAAATGAAAGTAATTATCACCCATTTTTCTTCCGAACTAGATGTAAGTATTGCATATAGTGTTGCAAATGATACAATATTGCATTTTATATAGCATTGCATATCATCTCTTCAGTGGGCCTCCCTTCCCCTCAATGTTTTGGTTTTCCCAGCAGAGGAATGGAGTGGATGGTGATGTTGGATGAGCCTGGGTTGAGTGGTTACTGATGTTGTGGATCTGGGTGTTAAGCAGAAGGAATTTGCATGCCATAGATAAATCTGTGGTGTGTGATCATAAATGTCAGGCAGCAACCAGAAGAAAAGTCTCAGGTAGGCCTGAGATGATATCAGGTTTGCCTAGAGCAGGGTTGTTCCTGTGGTTCTCAGTTAACTCCTGAAGATAGTTTGCTCCTCTCTGGACATTGTGAAGAAGGGCAGGTTGTTTTTTGCTTTTGAGATTACAATTTAAAAGCAGCTGCATAAAGACAGATGTGGAGGAGGACATCTAAAATTACATAGCAGCAAAATAAGTTGAATTTCTTCCAATTACTTAGCAATTCTCATTGGAGGTAGAAGAAATTTGAATAAGCTCCTCAATGCTCACACAGTATGGTGAGAAACTGCAAGTACCCTCTGAGGTGAACTGTTGATGCTTGTCCTGCTAAGGGTTTTTTTTCCTCTAAAAACTTGTTTAAGATATTTTCAAGCCTGTCTGTTAACATAGACTGCAGTACCATTGGTATTAGTGCTCAGTATACTTCCTTATTCTGAGTAAATATATTTAATAATTACTTATATAACTATTTATAGTTTTTATTTGTTTTATTATCTATTTATAGTTTTAGCTTTCTCTCTTGACGTGCTGTGCCTGGTGTTATCCCTTTGGTCTCACTAAGAAATGTGATATTCAAATTAATGGATCTCTGTTTCTCTTATAAAGATGAGAAGGGACTTGCAATCATAACAAAGGAGTTAAGTTTGCAAAATGCATTTAGTCCAGGCATATTAGAGTCTGGGAAAGAAGTGGGGGTATTCAAAATGATGAACTCCCTACTTTTGCCTGTGTTCTTTTTCTGTTTAAATAGCATAGCAGTTTGATACTTTATAATTAATATTTTTTCTGTATATTTGTAGCATGTGAATTGTTGCTACAGCCAGAAAACCTTGTCTGCAAACCTTGTAAGTAAAATGTAATATTTATATGTATTAATCTTAAAAAAAAGTTACTGTACTTGAAGAGTCATTTTGCAATTCATGAATTTCTCCTCTGACAGACTGGAAGCCAAGGAATGTGAATGTTACCCAGCAAGGTTTTAACATGCAAGTGTCCTTTGATCATGCCCCTCACAACTTTGGGTTTAGGTACTACTTTCTTCACTACAAACTGAAGCATGAAGGGCCCTTCAAGCAAAAAACCTGCAAACAGGTACGTGGCTGAGTTTTGCAGCTCTTAAAAGCACAAAACCTATGAATATGACATGTTCTAAGGTCTTACAGAAACTATAAACCTGATGTAAAATAGTATCAGTTTTAAAATTGTAAAGCTGCTTGGAACTGTTTATGGAAATGACAGTTGTGCTGTGGTTGCACTTATCAGCCAAAACCAGGCTTGAGGATTCCCTTGGACCTGGATAACACAAGTGAGTTCTGCAGGCAGGTGGTTGTGTAAATCCAGGCTTAGTTTTGCTGGTTGAAGGTGTGTTAATACAAGAGGGCACTGCCTATTCCTAAATCAGTGTGAATTCTTTGTTAGATTTTACAAGTATGTGAATTGCTTGCAAAGTATTCTTTCTTTGATGTAGGAGCAGAACACAGACACTACAAGTTGTGTTCTTCAGAACGTATCTCCAGGGGATTATATCATTGAGGTAATACTTCTAAACAGTCTTTTGTACAACACCTAAGTGAGTATGTTAATGGGAAAATGGAGGAAAATTAAAATTTAATGGGAAAATGGAGGAAAATTAAAATACTTCAAATCACTCTGGTAGAATTGAACTTCGGGTAAACCAACTAAAGTAGCTTGGGCAAGTAAATTTTCTAGAATGGTGCTTTTTTGGGCTTACCTAGAAACAGAGGCAAGACAGAGTTAGAAGAATAAAAGCAGATATATTTAATGAAGGGCCTTCTGGTATATTAAAGGCAGATGGAGCCTCCCCAGGGGGCTACACCCAAAATGGATGATGATCATGAGTTTTTTCACATAGATGTAAGTTTGGTCCATTTACATATCAGGATTAAGCCTCTAATTACAGCTTCAGGTGACAAAGTCTTATTTCCCCAGCTTGCTCACCCCCAATTCACTTCTGTTTATACTTCTTGGGGCCTGAGGCTGTAGGGTATCTTTGAGTTAGAGGCCCAGAGGGAATGTTTTGTCTAAGCAAAATGTGAAGACAGTTAACCAGCACTTTATATGGAGTTTAGAGTTAGGCACAAATGCAGTACAGGATTTGGAAAACACAAAGGCTGAAGTCTTAAGGCATCAGAATGTTCTTGACCTTTCCATAGTTTTGCTTCCCTGAGTGCACAGCACTTTGATCTGCACCTTAAACTGAAGTTGTGGGTCCACATAGTTCCTGGACCTTGATTTTTATTTTTTTTAATTGGAATTCTATTTCTTGATGAATTTTTATTACACTAGTTTGTGCTGCTCTTTAGTTTTAACTATTTGAACAGTAACTTCATGGTTTGTCACAAAAGCTGTTAGTTATTTTCATATTATAGAAAATAAAATGAATCTTTTACTTTTCCAAGCTGGTTGATGACACTAACACAACAAGGAAAACAATGCACTATGCACTCAAACCAGGTATGACATCTATTTTTTAAGCAGTATACTGTATTTACTGTATTAATTTAGATTCAGTTTTAATTGTGTTGGAAATAGGTCTCTATTTGACCTTTTGTCTGTTTGCCATAATGTAGACTATTGGCATAATTGTGCTGTGCTTTTTTGACCTAGTGCAAAAAGAGCAGAGAGGCACGCTTGATCATATACATGGGCATGTCTGTACATTTATATTTAGTGGGGTCTGGATCAATCCATCATTGGAAATCTTTGGGGGAAAGAGGCTTTTGTTGTATCTGTGGGTATGAGGAATGATAACATTAACTGCATACAGCTGAGAGTGCAGTGTGGGAACAGTGCAGTGAGACTGTGGGAGCAGCCTGAGCACATCCCCTGTGTCCCTCAGCCCTGGGAACAAATTGGGTGGTCTGAGAGCCTGTCAGGTGAAGGCTTCATGTGCCTGTGGGTCAGACCTGTTTGTGAGAAGCTGAACAGGGGTTTCAGATGTAACTGCAGCCTCAAAACACAGATGGAGGCAGGATAAGATGCATGAATCCTAATGCACATTGCTAAGGGTGATCTCTGCAGGAAGGCAGTTCTTTCTAAGTGGCAAGTTCAGCACTCTGGAACCAAAACACATCAGGTCTAAATGACCACTGCATCAAAATTTTTTGCCATGGGCTTGTTCTGGGGCTGGTGTGAGTTGCAGCTCTTGTTGCTTGTGAGAGTCACTCTGATGCTGTGGCAGTGGGGCAACCACCATAAAACCTAATTTGAAATGGAGCAGAACATGATATTTGAGCCTCCTGTATCTTTGACAATTACCGATAACAGAGTACTGCAGCAGTTTTGCACTCCCAGCATGAAGATTTGTTTAGATAATTGTAATACAGCTTATTTACATGTGGCTAATTCTGCTTTCTTTTTCCAAGTGCACTCCCCATGGGCTGGCCCCATCAGAGCCATTGCCATTACTGTCCCTTTGGTTGTCATCTCTGCATTTGCCACCCTTTTCACAGTGATGTGCCGTAAGAAGCAGCAAGGTAAGAGGGTTTGTTCAGTAAAAGTCCCATCTAAAGAGATGCTTTTGCAGCCAAAACAGTCTAATTGATAGGTTAGCTCCAGAAATACCTTTATCTGAAAAGCTTTCTTGTCTATTTATTTCTCTTTCCTTCTTCCCCTCAGCTTTTTGTGTGTTAAAACTTGTAGCAAATTCTTCATCAGTGCTTGATGGTAATTGGTTGCCTAGACAGTATTGTATCATAGATCAAGACTTCACTGTAGAAAGGAGAGAACAAAAGCAATATTGGAAAATACTTTTTATTTCATGTTTCTTTTTCTTTGAGAAAGTACTACGTGACTATGTAGATTACAAACAGATTTGTAAATGGATATGTTTTAAACTTTCCCTTATTTTACTCAGAAATATCTAATTCATATTTATTTTAAATCAGAAGGAAAGTAAAGCCATGTGATGCCAATACAATCCCAGTTCTGTCTGGAATGCTACCTACAGCTGCTATTTCAGATTTGCTCACTTTCCTGGAAGTTGCCTTTACCTTTCATTCTAAGCCATCTTCCTAAATTTACTCTAAGCCCTGCTTGCAGATGTTTTTAAATTCCACCCCTCCTTGCTGACTTCTCCTCTGTATCCAGGAGCTGGCAAGCAACACTCAAGAGTCGATTTAAATGTTAAAAATACGTTGGCTTTTTATATCAAATGTACAGAATCATGTGGTTTCATGAATAATGGAAAAAGAGATTACTTCTCCACATCTCACAGATCTGTGTTATCCACCTGAATTTTGGCACTGAGATGTACTGCAAGTCCTACATGCCAGCTGGGTTAAATCCTTTTACCTTCTGGTCTTCTTCCCTTTGCTCACAGCTAGCACAGTTCCAGCAAAAAACCCAGACAAATCACTGGGGATTTGTCTACAGAGAGAGTTGTTCCAGAACAGTTATTCCTGATGAATTGTTCTGAATTGAATCCCTAGCTGGATATTTGTATTTTGAAATACTCATACTTTATTCCAAATTAGCTTAATCAGCTGTAGAACTAGATTGAATTAGTCTGGCATAAGACCAGACTTACATGTTCCAGCATAAAAGCATCTATGCAAGGAAAGAAACACTAATAGCTATTCTGATTTAAATTAATCGTATCTTAATTCAAATTAATGTCAAATTCATGTCCAAACATGGATGTGTATATATACACTAGAGAAATCTTGTATGATAGCCTGAAAGAGACTGTGGACCTGGAGTTTAATATTCTTGCCTGGCTTATGTTGGGGTTTGGGGTTTTTTAACAAGAGACTTTGTTAGACAGGAAACTCTTGAAGATGATACATCTTTCAGGCTTACAGTATTTGAAAAGAGATTTGAAGACTGTTGAAGCTGAATAAAAGTAAAACAACCTCAGCTGAAAACCTTGCAGTATTCTGTCTATAAAATAAACCTTCCTTGTGTTTTCTGAGTTGGACAGGAATATCTGCACATTTGACTTTGAAAGTGTGTTCCACATGCAGCAGCTCCTAAGCTGGATAAAAAGAGTGTGTACAATTTTCTTTTTCACGATGGAAAGGAGGGGAAAATCTTTAGGAAAAAACTCACAAACTTTACTATATGCATTAGTGAAGAGCCTACAAAAGTAATAAAAAGCCCAAATAAAATCAAGCTTTTTATGGTGTGAACTCTTTTTTTCTCTTGCACTTTAGAAAATATATATTCCCATCTAGATGAGGAGAGCTCAGAATCTTCAGCATATGCTGCAGGTCTCCATGTGGAAAGACTTCGTCCCCGGCCAAAAGTGTTCATCTGCTATTCCAGTAAAGACTGCCAGAAACACATTAATGTCATCCAGTGCTTTGCTTATTTTCTTCAGGACTTTTGTGGCTGTGAGGTAAACTCAACATTTCATATGTAAACAACTTCTCCTTAATTGAAACAGCACTCCCAAAATTCTGTGCTTGAAAAGTAGGTATTTCAGTCACTCCTTTCCACAGAGATAACTTGTGGTTTTTTTCTAAATATTGGCTGGTTACATTTTCTTTACTTGGGAAAATGAAGTGTAAAAAAAACCAAAACAACCCAGACCAGCAGAATAGTGGAAGATCATGATTTTAGGACTTTCATTCAGTCATGTTTAGCTTGCTTTGAATTAAGTGTTTTTTCTGTTTAGTAGGTCATACATCTTTATAGTCAGCAGCCACAAAGAGGTATTGTTGTCTACTTGGTGTACTTTGGTATTCCTAAAGTCTGTTTTGTATTGTAATTTAAAAGAAATTGAATCTATCAAGATTTCTCCTCATAGAGCAAAATCTGCATTATTAGTATTACTTGTTGACAGCATGTATTTACTAATTGATTTTTGTTTTTTTGCTTCCCTTCTGTTCTCTTAATACTGTAAGATCAGCAACTCTTTTTTCTTGGTTTTGTTTCAAAGATATGAGAGAAACATTTGAATTGCTACTTTGAATGAGCAGGCTTAGAATCTCATCCTGCTGCCTGCAATAGCATCAATATTGTCACTTTTCAGCTGGAGAAAGGCAGGACAATTGCTGGGCTCCTTGTGCTGCATTTTTGCTGCCAGCCCCGGGATAAGAACGGGGTGAGCTGGAGCTGCCTTTCCTTACAGCAACTCTGCTCTCTGGTGACCAAACACAGAAACACAGCCGAGCTCTTGTGTTTGGTGGGGATGGTCACAACTTTTTAATCTGTTTAAAATGGTTCAGGATGTACTATTTTATAAGGAACTTGCTTGAAACCCCTTTTAGGGATGTACTTTGGCCCTACCACACTGCTCCTCTTGGGAATAATGCTGAGATGAGCTCTTCTTGCTCTATCCATAGAATACATGGTCTTGGGCATCATACAAAGTTTATATAACAAAGTATTGATGGCACCTATGTACAGAAAAAATACATGTTGTTATTAAAGTTGTGGAGTTTAATATAAAAAGTGATCCTCAATGCATAACAGAAAGGTTGCACAAGTATTTTTTGTATGGAATTGGAATATTTTCTCATAAAGGATAAAACCAGTGGCATTTAATAGCCATTTAAAATAATAGCTATTATTTTGTCCATATCAAAAATCCTTTCTCACAGATAGCAGGTCACACAGGATTTTGAAGAACAGAAACAAAAGCAGGCACAAAACTACCTGCATCTCCCAAGCAGCAGTAAAATGACCTCTCTTGTCAGTTTGGAAGGAACTGACAGTGATCATCCAGTCCAGCTGACTTCAGGCAGGATCACTTTGTTCCTGTAGCCAGCTGTGTGGCAGCAGCTTTCAGGAGTCCTTGTGTTCTGGGCACTGACCTCCTCTACCTTCTGATGGGGCAAAGTTTTCCACTGTGCTGTGGGTGGCACAGCAGAGCAAAAATTGTTCTCTGGAAGAATGCTTCAAAGAAGATTTTATAAGTGGTTTTGATGTGTGTCTGTTATGCAAGTTTTTTACATCTTTTTTTTTTCTCTTATCCTATTACTCATTTCCTCTGTGAGATAAAGCATTGTGTTTGTGTTTGTGTTAAGCATTTCAGATCATGTGGAGTGGTCAGAAAGCTTGACAAAGTACAAAATAAAATAACTCCTAGAATAAAATTTCCAGAGCTTTCTCATCAGATAAGACTGTTGTTTTGCATCTTAACTGGAAGGTCTTGATATTATACGCACTAATTATGTTTCTATCTAGATATGAAAATTCTTCATTAATATGCAAGGCTGATAAGTGAATATGGCACTTAGGGGCACAGTTTAGTGGCAGACTTGGCAGGGCTGGGTGAATGATTGGGCTTGGCCTTAAAGGTCTTTTTCAATCTCAACAATCCTGTGGTTCTGCTACCTTCAGCACATTATGGACCCAGACATACAAAGGGAAATTGTTTGAGGGAAGCACAATTGTTTATTGTGGATTGATGATACCAACTTTGATTACATAAGTTAATTGTAATTTACTTGATCCAGCCACGTTTTCTGTGTTCTTGTTATTCCCCAAGAAATACTCCTATGTATCAAATCCATAGTGCTTTTTATTTTTTAAGGAACCGCTTGGATTTATATACATAAAACTTAATATCAATCAGAATTTTTTTTTCTTTTTTAGGTGGCTTTAGATTTGTGGGAAGATCTGAAAAACTGTAAAGAAGATCAGAAGGAGTGGCTTGTTAAAAAAATAAATGAGTCCCAGTTTATCATCATTGTGTGTTCTAAAGGAATGAAATACTTTGTTGAAAAAAAGAACTGGAAGCACAGAGGAGTAACCAAAGATGCAGGAAAAGGAGAACCCTTTCTCTTTGCTGTGTTGACTGTTGCAGAGAAGCTTCGTCAGGCAAAGCAGAATTCAGCTGAGCTCTGCAAGTTCATTGCAGTCTACTTTGATTACTCCTGTGAGGGAGACATCCCTGCTATTCTGGATCTGAGCACAAAATACAAACTCATGGACAATCTCCCCCAGCTCTATTCACACTTACACTCCAGAGATCTCAGTGTACAGGATTCAGAGGGGTTTCCTGTTAACATTAGTAAAAGGAATTATTTCAGGAGCAAATCTGGGAGGTCCCTTTATGTTGCTATTTGCAATATGCACCAGTTCATTGATCAGGAACCAGATTGGTTTGAGAAACAATTTATTCCCTTCCCTCCACCTTCTTTACACTACTCAGAGCCTGTCATGGAAAAATTTGATTCAGGCTTGGTTTTAAATGACTTGGTGAATAAACAGGTGATGGATGGTGATTTTTACCTGAAAACAGATCTAAACATTTCAGTGGGGAATTCAGACTCTCACTGTATAATTCAGCACTTAAACCTTGGAGAAGATATAGAAACTGAGGACATTCAAGGTGGTGGCAGCTCTGTCCTTCAGCCATTGTTACACGTTGTCAAAGCTTCAAATCTGAAAGACATGCCTCGAGATTCTGGAATCTATGATTCATCTGTCCCTTCATCTGAATTATCTTTACCTTTAATGGAAGGACTATTGACAGACCAAATGGAAACGTCTTCCATTACAGGAAGTGTTTCTTCATCATCAGGTTTAGGTAAGATGCAGCAGTGTTTCAAAACTTAGATTCAGTTACTGTGCATATTTCTGCTGTCCCCAAATAGGTGAGAAAATACATGAGGAGCCAATAGAAGGCTGCAGAGAAAGGTAAATATACATTGTATAAAGATGGTAAAACAGGTAGAGTAACTTTGGAAAAATGAATCTTTTTTAAACTTACAGTGTGTGGAAAAAATCTTAGCTAGGTAAGATTTCACCAATATTCTATTAATAAGTCAGTGCTTATTAATTGACCTATTCTTGGAGAGAGAACTTCTTCCTTTCAGGGATTCCTTGGCAGCTGGGATTTCAGCTGACAGCTGTGTGCTGTAATCAAGGGGGTGATGTGGTGAAGCATTCTCACAGACAGCCATAAATCCAAACCTGTCATCCTATTTTGCCCCAGCACACACTGGATCCTTTAGAGATCTCATCTGTGATGTGGTTAACTCAAGTTTCAGAATGACATCAGGCTTCTCAGCAGATACAGGGCTGGGGAATGAACAAATGGGTTTCAGTGGAATAATTGAAATCCTTGGAAGACATTCTCCAGAAGAGATACCCAGGTGACATGCCTTCAGCTAGAAGGTGTAAATTTTGCCTCAGGCTGTATAAAAAAATTGCTCTAACCTTACTAGTTACAGGATATTGAACTGTATCACAGCTANAAAATTCTTCATTAATATGCAAGGCTGATAAGTGAATATGGCACTTAGGGGCACAGTTTAGTGGCAGACTTGGCAGGGCTGGGTGAATGATTGGGCTTGGCCTTAAAGGTCTTTTTCAATCTAAACAATCCTGTGGTTCTGCTACCTTCAGCACATTATGGACCCAGACATACAAAGGGAAATTGTTTGAGGGAAGCACAATTGTTTATTGTGGATTGATGATACCAACTTTGATTACATAAGTTAATTGTAATTTACTTGATCCAGCCATGTTTTCTGTGTTCTTGTTATTCCCCAAGAAATACTGTTATGTATCAAATCCATAGTGCTTTTTATTTTTTAAGGAACCGCTTGGATTTATATACATAAAACTTAATATCAATCAGAATTTTTTTTTCTTTTCTAGGTGGCTTTAGATTTGTGGGAAGATCTGAAAAACTGTAAAGAAGATCAGAAGGAGTGGCTTGTTAAAAAAATAAATGAGTCCCAGTTTATCATCATTGTGTGTTCTAAAGGAATGAAATACTTTGTTGAAAAAAAGAACTGGAAGCACAGAGGAGTAACCAAAGATGCAGGAAAAGGAGAACCCTTTCTCTTTGCTGTGTTGACTGTTGCAGAGAAGCTTCGTCAGGCAAAGCAGAATTCAGCTGAGCTCTGCAAGTTCATTGCAGTCTACTTTGATTACTCCTGTGAGGGAGACATCCCTGCTATTCTGGATCTGAGCACAAAATACAAACTCATGGACAATCTCCCCCAGCTCTATTCACACTTACACTCCAGAGATCTCAGTGTACAGGATTCAGAGGGGTTTCCTGTTAACATTAGTAAAAGGAATTATTTCAGGAGCAAATCTGGGAGGTCCCTTTATGTTGCTATTTGCAATATGCACCAGTTCATTGATCAGGAACCAGATTGGTTTGAGAAACAATTTATTCCCTTCCCTCCACCTTCTTTACACTACTCAGAGCCTGTCATGGAAAAATTTGATTCAGGCTTGGTTTTAAATGACTTGGTGAATAAACAGGTGATGGATGGTGATTTTTACCTGAAAACAGATCTAAACATTTCAGTGGGGAATTCAGACTCTCACTGTATAATTCAGCACTTAAACCTTGGAGAAGATATAGAAACTGAGGACATTCAAGGTGGTGGCAGCTCTGTCCTTCAGCCATTGTTACACGTTGTCAAAGCTTCAAATCTGAAAGACATGCCTCGAGATTCTGGAATCTATGATTCATCTGTCCCTTCATCTGAATTATCTTTACCTTTAATGGAAGGACTATTGACAGACCAAATGGAAACGTCTTCCATTACAGGAAGTGTTTCTTCATCATCAGGTTTAGGTAAGATGCAGCAGTGTTTCAAAACTTAGATTCAGTTACTGTGCATATTTCTGCTGTCCCCAAATAGGTGAGAAAATACATGAGGAGCCAATAGAAGGCTGCAGAGAAAGGTAAATATACATTGTATAAAGATGGTAAAACAGGTAGAGTAACTTTGGAAAAATGAATCTTTTTTAAACTTACAGTGTGTGGAAAAAATCTTAGCTAGGTAAGATTTCACCAGTATTCTATTAATAAGTCAGTGCTTATTAATTGACCTATTCTTGGAGAGATAAGTTCTTCCTTTCAGGGATTCCTTGGCAGCTGGGATTTCAGCTGACAGCTGTGTGCTGTAATCAAGGGGGTGATGTGGTGAAGCATTCTCACAGACAGCCATAAATCCAAACCTGTCATCCTATTTTGCCCCAGCACACACTGGATCCTTTAGAGATCTCATCTGTGATGTGGTTAACTCAAGTTTCAGAATGACATCAGGCTTCTCAGCAGATACAGGGCTGGGGAATGAACAAATGGGTTTCAGTGGAATAATTGAAATCCTTGGAAGACATTCTCCAGAAGAGATACCCAGGTGACATGCCTTCAGCTAGAAGGTGTAAATTTTGCCTCAGGCTGTATAAAAAAATTGCTCTAACCTTACTAGTTACAGGATATTGAACTGTATCACAGCTACCTCAGTGTGGAACGTTCCAGCAATTGTATTGATAAAACTGCTCTTTGCTGAGATTTTCCTTAGGCAGCTACAACAGGTGAATATTGCATTCTGATGGTTGTATGCTGTCCTGCTTTCTGGAATGAGTGTTGACAGTGTGTTAACTAGACTTTTCTCTTGGGTAAATGAATTTTTTATTCTTAGGATAATTCAAAACTAATATTTGATGCCAAAATTATCTTGGAGGAAGAGAATACAAATGCTGATTTACAGATATAGCACCTGTATTTATCAGCTAGACAGTCTATATGACTAAACAGTTAAAATAAAAAAGCAACTTAAGGTGGAAAAAAAATACAGATTTACTGATTTAATTAATTAATTAAGCCACAGTTGTTCTGTTGTCAAAATAAAAACTATATTTTTTAGTTTCCTGCTATCTTCTAACTTGGTCTTTTCTCACATTTGTGGGAGGAATTGCAGATGGTGTCTGTGAAGGTTCTAGTGAAAGTAGGATGCTAGTTGAAAATGTATGGCCTCCCTGTAAGAATGCTTTCCAGTGTCCCCCTCCTGATTCATTGCTGAGCTGTCAGCTGGGTGTCCCAGCTGCAAGGAGGCACTGGAAGAAAGAGGCAGTCTTTGCAGTAATTAATTCTCCAGTCACATACCCCCTTGTTAACATGCTTCAGTGTAGAGGTTAAATGTTACAGCTCTTGCTGATAGGGCTGGACCTTAACACTGATGTTCCAACATCTTAAACCACAATAATTTCTGCCATTTTCCCACTTGCTGTCCTCATCCAAAAGCAGCACCCTGACTGACTCTCCCCCACACCACAGTCCTGATGGGGTACAGTGTACAAAGGAGACAGTATCTGGAACTGAGCATCTTCTGCCTTTTAGAGTGCAAAAAAACACATTTAATTTCTTTAGTGTCCCCAACATAAAACATTTATAGCCCTAAAATGCATGCTAATGAGAGGAGTAAATAGGATTTTTTAGCATTTATTCTTGTGCTGAGAGATAGACATGTCCAAATTATTGCTCTGAATTCACACTACATTTCAGATTTTTACCTACTTTACCTGTCACTTGGTCAGAACAGGTGTGAATAGCTCTGACATTCAGCATCTCAAAAGAAGAGCTTTCCTTTCTTCCTAAAGGACAGTTTGATACCATATTTTGAATAAAAATCCTAAATCACATAATTTATAATCCTAGTTTTCAGTGCAGTACTTGAGCACTCGACTACTGGTCTGCAAAGTAAAGATTCTCAAAGAGATCATCACATTTGGCATCCTCAACGGGAGTTCAAACCAGTTTAATTTTGAGGAAGTACCAACAACCAAACCTTTACTAGGTCCATTCACTAATAAGGTCTTCCCTAGGAAGTCCTGCCTGGGAAGAAAGTCAGTATTGTATCTCTAGATAACATTTTGCTGAACATGATAATTCAGCCTTCAGGAGTGTACAACAAGATGGTGCAGAGACATTTCATAAGTTTTCTTTGTATTGTTTCTAAAGTGTTGACTGAGCACAAAATCACTGTTTCAATCAATGAACTTCACTTTTTTTTTCTTTCCCTTTTGTAGGGGAAGAAGAGCTTCCTGGAATGACTGCTACAAAGTTCTTAGTGCCTGGAATATGTAAAGCAGAACTTCATTGCCACATCCACACTGATGAACTGCAGGCAATTGCTCCTCTATAATACATTCCAACGTTGTCATGCATTGCCACTTTATCAACAGCCTCTGTTTGTGCTTTAACTACCACACTGTCTCAGCACCACGTCTGCTTGAAGGAACAAACAGCCCCTGAAGATCTGTTATTCCATTTTTTGTGGCCAGTAAATTTGAATCTGTTGGTCTTTTTCTAAAAACTCTTTCATGATTTGAAAAATGTAGCATGGAAAAATAGAAGAGCATACATTTAAAATTATTCCTGTTATAATTTAAATGTCATAATATTTACACTGTTTACAGATGCCATAATCAAAATTTACTATATTTTTGCTAGGAACAACGTTGTGACTGGACATAAAATAGCTTGGAACATTAAGCCTTAGGAAATTTTGTAGTCCAGCCTCTAGTTTTAAGTGCTGATGTACTTGATGGCAGGAGTGTTGTAGTGAATGAGAACAGGATTTTTTTCAGAAACAAGATAAAATGCCAAAGGTGAGATAAAGAAGTTCTCCACCAGAAGAAATAATTTTTTTTCCAAAATGTTTGAGCTCTCCTCCTCAGTGTTCTTTTCCCAGATGTTAATGTGCCTCAGTATTTAATTTCAGGGCATGTCTCCCTCTTGTGCATGGATCTCCTGTCTCTCCTGTGCAGTCTGGCTGTGGTGACTCCCAAGCAGCACCATCCTGAGGCTGAAGGATCATTCCTGCAAGAGACAAAAATACAGGCCCTCTGTATGCTGAGTGATACCATGGAAACAAAGTCTCCTGTATTCTTCCTGAAGGGCTAATGTAAAGAGTAAAGAGATGGAGAAGGAAAACCATGTTTTATATTGAAGATATTCTAGGTTTGTTCAGCCATGAGAGGAGTGTGCTTTATAGGGGGCTCATATTATTTGAGGACGTGGTGCTACAAAACCAGCTGGGGTAAAACAGGCAGGAATACTTTGTCTTGAGCCAAGCAGTACACACAGTGTACTGTGAGTTACTTTGCAGTTTACACTACTTATTGTCACTTAGTGATTAGGATTGTGTACTGTCACTAGTGTTACATTAAGGAAAGATGCAAAAACTGCTGCTGGCTGTGTTTCTGTGCTGACACAGAGCACACATGTCCTGTCTCCTGCAGTGACCAGGTGGGTAAATCTGTCTCATGTCCAATCCAAAATGTCCCTCCTGTTTCCAAGGAGCAACTTTCCCAAAGTTAAACACATCTATGTAACTGCATTCCAGGCACTATTACAGTAAGCATGGAAATACTAAAGGACACCTTACCAATGTGCCTTTGCTCATTCTGGTCATGGAGCCAAATTCTGTCTCATTTAACCTGTATTCACATTCCACTAGCAGGAGGTTACTTTCAAGAGAATTAAGGGAGAACTCAAATACCTCAGATATTCTCTTAGTTTTAATAGATGAGAATTAGACATTGTTAACTGTTACATTTTATTATCCATTTTTATAGCATGAGATAGAACTGTTAAGTGATGATTTTGGCTAACTGAGTAGCTATGAAGCTCATGGGTTGTTTTCTTAATTTGTTTTTGTTTTGTTTCGGGTTTCTTTGTGTCAGTTTATATTTAATCATTGGAATTTCCAAACAAAAGACTCTTTGATATTGTTATCACAGATGGAGTAAGAAAGTGCTGTAACAATTACTTGTGTATAACCATTAATGGCAGGACTCTGACATGCTTTGGAATTGTAATATGGAATTCTGTGATCATTTGGATCAGCATGTGTTGGATCTGGAGGGCCTTGTCCATTTATGAAACGTTCCTTATTCTCTCTGCTTTCTGAATTTCAAAGAACTCTACCTGGAAAACTTCAAAACTTGCAATATCTAAGTAAGTTAGGTAATTTTACACACAGAGTGAATCATCTGCGCCTTTGATGATTTTCTTTTTAAGGCTGTACCTTGGACCCTATTGAAGGCAAAATTCTCCTTTTTTTCCCATTGCTTGATGGTCAGGCCAGGCAAAATCATTTACAGGTAAATGCTCCTCCACTAAATCCAGCTATGAGGGATATTATTTGGTGCAATTCTGGTTATTTTACTGAAGAAAGGGTTCAGAAAAGGCAGAAAGGTGTCACAGTCTGTGTGCTGAAGATCTGCTGTGCATAGAAATGCCAAAGCTGCACAACATGAAAAGGAGGAGGAGGCAATTTCATAGCAGTGAGCTGGTGAAGGTAATGCTGCTTTCATCCATGGGAAGTCCCAGCTCACTTCCTGTTATTTAATGCTGGGCTAAAGATTGGGAAGATTTACTTGTTCCATTAAATTCAGTGGCAGAATTGGTACTATGAAATGAAATTAAGTTTTCATTTTGAGCTCTAGAAAAGCTGTGTGTTGAAAAGGGATGAAGGCAGTTGAACAAAGAATCACTTGTCATTAATTTTTTTTAATTTGTTCAAAATTTGCTGTACAATCTTGCAAAATTTATTTCTTCATTATGAAAAGTCTATGCAGATGACAGTCAAATCTAGAGGTGGGAGGGAAGAAAAACTCCTTTATTCCTTCTTAGCTTAAGGTGGAAGCAGCATATTGTATGTACTCAGAAGACAATATAAATAAGTGAAAATATAGATTAGGATGGCCCACACCTAAAGTTTACAAAAGTAAGAGAAGTAATACTTAATCTAACTTAGTATAGCTTTTTTAGAAAGCTGCAGTTCTTAAAAGAATTAGATACTGTGTATATTGAGATGCTGGAAGGACATAGTGCTGAATTGGCAAGAGTTCTTTATGCTGGGAATAGCAGCAAAAATCCTTGTAAAAATTATTTTTTAAAAGATGTGTTAACACATACTAGAGGCTAGCTTACTACTGTTTTCAAGTATTAGTAAATTCTAAACATCTTGTTAATGGTGAAAGGATCCCTTTAATTTCTGCTACACTCAGGTGTGCAGACACTGGATATTTTATAGCGTATTTTTGTGGGAGGGTGAAAAAACATTGGAAAGCTGAAGGCTCAAGATGTGACAGCATGTTCAGCATTTTGAATGAGGAGTGTCATTGTTGCCATCATTTGTACCTGTGTCCATCAGCTGTTGAAAATAGAATGCACCTGACATTTGCAGAAATAATGTTTTATCATACTTTAATTTAGAAGTTAAATACCAAAATAAAATATTTTTGTTCCATTTCATTCATTGGGCTTTTCTTATGCTATTAAGAAGAAATAGTTTAAAAATGCTATGGTTTTATCCTGCACACTTGGGGTGCAGTTCCACACAGCACACACTCAGCCAGACCTGCTAGCTGCTGTTCATGCCCTGCAGCTGGGAGGGGAGCAGCTGTTCTGAGGGGTATTTGTTGTAATCAAGCTACTCTTAAGAAATTTTAACTTCTAAAACTTCTGTATGGGATGGACTGGAACATATTTTATTTTTTAATAAAATTGCATTGATATGATTTTATGTCATTTTTTTCCTGTATCCTCCCTGAAGGTCTCCTAGCAGTACATGGTTTTTCTGCATGCCAAGTGAAACCTGTCCACATCAAGGAAACTGTAATAACCCAGACTGGATTCATTCTGTCAAAGAGGATGTGATAAATACTTAAGATCTATATGTGGAGTTTTTTATCCAGCTGATTTCAAAGCACTGTTTCAGTCAGTGAACCTTGCAGACTGTAATTTTAGGGGTAAGCCTTGAAACCACTCTGATTCCTTATGCTGCTCAGGTAAATGAAGGGAATCCAGTTATATTACATTAGATATAATAATTTATAATATAATAGACTTAATAGTTATAATAGTAAAAACCCATGCAAGAAGAATCAACATCTGGAGAATTTTCTTCATTGGATAATAAAAGGACTTAAAGCTGTAACAGTCAGGGCTGATTTACAAAAACCAAACTTTTTTCCAGGCTCTCCTGGTAGGCTCACAGGCCTTGGCAATAGATGGCAGAAGGAAGGAGTGTGAGTGTATGGAATGCTCTCCTGTTGGGCTGATACTCTTGGAATTGTAACTATCTAGTTGCTACTGGTGTGCAAAAAGAGCTGCTTGAAGAGAGGCAGTCTTGATTATGTGAGTCAGGTAAGTTTGTTTCATGGCAGCCCATCAATTTAGCATTTTTTCTCATGTCAGGAAGTGTGTGTCTGTGGTTTCACGTAATTCTAAACTCTCTTAACACATCTGCTCCCTGTGCAAATTCTGTATTAACCCTTTAACTGTAAATCAACATCAAATTGCTCACCAAACTTGCTCTGAATTTCTTGTAATAGCCAAGTTTAGATGAGATTTTACTCAGCCTAAAATACTTTGCTATTGATAATCATAATGCATTTTCCTAGGAACACAACATTTCTTCCATTTCTTCAATACTACATTTCTTAATAGCCATAGAACCCTGGATTATACCAAGGGCTTGAGAAACTGATAGTCTTTGTTCTATTTTAAACTAAATTAACCTTTAGAGGCTCTCTTTCATTGGAATATTGACTACAAATAACTGCAAACCAGGAGTTCTTCATTACTTTTGACACTAGAATAAAAAATACAGATCAAACCTAAAAACAGAAGTCACTTTCTTCATGGTTAAAAAAAAATTATTTCTAAACTAATTAAAGAGGATTAAACTTCTCAAATTGGATGCCTTGCACAGTAAAAGGGAAAATCAAACACTTGGAGAATGGTTTTGTTTATTTATTTTTCACACAGTTGCCAAACTAAACTGTGTTTTAAAGAAAAAAGATTCCCAGAAGGATTTTACATTGAGGAAACCAGTGCCAGGAATATTTTCAGGGCAGCAAGCTACTGCCTGGTGAAAATAATTTCCGGTGCAAGTTGTAGAACTATAATCACAATATAGAAGTGTTTTTTGGCTACATTCTTTAGGCCTTTCCAGAAGGCAATGGCCACACCCTTTTTAGTAATTCTTTATTTCTCAGGTGATTCAACCAATCTCAGTGGGTCTGGTTATGAAATCAGATACTGATGATGGGAGTGAGACATAGATTTTTTTTTTATAAATGCACAAGTGGTCACATACAGGTCATGAGCAAGTGTTATTGTCATGCTGCATGAGAACTGGGTGGGAACTGGGTAAGTTTAGGAAATAGATCACTTGGGAGCAGAGGGGGGCTGGTGTCAGCTGAAGGCAGAACTCAGGGTTTCATGTCTTCCCTTGAGCTATAATGGTGATTCTTTGAGCACTCTGTGACCCATCAGTGTATTTGGCTGGAGATTATTGTTGCAGCTTTGGTGTTTTGCAGTAATTTGTGTGATGGAACTGCAGGGCACTGGTTCATGTCCCAGAGTTCAGCAGCACCACAGCAGCAAATCATCTGCTGGCAGAGCATGGTGGGAAACAGCAAGAGCTGCAGGAGAAGGAAGAGGCAGGTTTGGGGCAGATGTTAAGCAATGCTTTATTTGCTTTTCAGCACCCACAGAGACCTCTGAAGTGTGAGTACCTTGGGGCAGACTCTGCAGGGGCCTGTTTCAGCCCCATAGCACTCCTTGGTACTGTTCCTCTGGAAGTGCATTGCTTGATGAGAACCTGGTTTGCAAGAATGACTCCTTTATAATTTTGATGGAAATCTGGAGTGGTTTAATTGCTGTCAGTTACATCATACTTATTTCAAAATAATTAAAAGAGAATAGAATTAGACCTGCTTGTCTTTAGTAATGTCTAATAGAGGGGATGTACCCTTAAAAGCCCTGAGTCATCAGCAGAAAGGAAACTGTCTGCTCTTTATTGTAGCTTTTGCAAACATGCCAAGGTGTGTTTAGGTGTTAGGAAGGAAGTCACCATGTCTTTGCTGAAGAGTTGGACGATGCTCAGCTACTGAGGGTGGAGTGGGAATACCAGTGACAGTGAATCAGGAAAACAGGGCAGGATTTGTGTTTCTGAACTTCCTCCTCTTTGCTTAGACTGCCTCCAAACCTGACAAATACCACTACATTTATTAGAATATTCATGTTTTTACCCTTGAATTGTCTTGCTAAACATTTTTTTTAAAGTATAACAGCCAGATATCACCGTGTTTTTAAGATAATGTTTTGAACTGACGTAATAATAGAATTAACATTTGAATTTTATATTTTGCATACTGAAGGAAATTCCATGCTTGCTATGCTATGATTTTAAAGTGCTAAACATACAACAGTTACAAATTACATTATGTAATAATTTGTCTTTAAACCCAGGAAATACAAATTAGTAATTACTGAAAAGTGTTCAGTCTCCCTGGACAATGCTTTTAGTTGATGTGTTTGAGTAGACTCCATTATATAATTATAAATGTTACATCAACTAATTGTTCATTCCTTGTGTGCATAAGGAAGTGGAAATTTTGGGGACATATACTGTAAAAGTTAAAGGTCTTTAAACATTATCTTCCTGATAATGAGTATCAAATTAAGCTTTAAAACAGGGGTGACTTTCTGCGACAGACACGGTGAGTCCTGGATTCAAAATGGACATGCACTTACAGCCTGTGCATCCCTGCTTTTGTGACAGGCTCTGCCCAGGCAGGGGTGGGGTGTCGTTTTCCACTTACCTTGGCTGCAGCTATGACAAAGGCTCAGTTTCAGGAGCCCATCAGAAATTATCAGATTGAGCAACCTCACAGATTTCTCCATACTGCTAATTATATCAAGGCTGCTGGGAGCCCAGTTTTTGCCCATAACCTGGTGTTGCTTAAAACACAAATCCTTGACTTTGCCATGGGGCAAGAGGAGTGCCAAGTCTCCGCACACCTGTGTAATTTATGTGAATTGCTACTTTAGAAGCAGAAAAAACTCCTTCTGTAAACTACTATGTAAAACTACTATGACATCTTGATGCCTGTTATCCACTTGGATTGTTCCTAGTTTAAAAATAATTCACCATAGAAACCAATTTCTTTAAATATTATTTTAATTCCAGAATATTTTCATACAGTGTGAAGTTTAGATATTACTTTAGTATTTCAACCTGAAGAAATGACATGGAATTAGAGACTTTTACTTAAAGCAAGGTTTGATGTCCATATGTTTCTTCCATTCCACATTCCTATCAGCAAATAGAAACAACTGAGAGATAAAATCTTGCAAGATGTTGGTTTAGAAAGTAAGGCCAGACCATAGTTAATTATTAGTTATACTGCTGTGTAGTGTTTCTGGTGTCTGGGCTACAAAACGTGATGACTTTCTTTATTATTGTTTTTCCATTGGCAATGCTACTACTGTGAGAGACCTGCCACCTACATTTCATTTGAATTTGTATTTGTTTTAAGTGATGTAATTGTTAGTATTTATTATTATTATACTGACTTCGGTCACAGAAAATAAGATCTTTACCAGGCACAGACTAGAAAGAGTCTCTCATCTAAAGTGCTCATCATCTACCTCCATCTTCACCTCCCTATATTTTTCCAGGTCAGCAGGACTTTAGAGTGTATTTCCATAGTGCTATTTTATCTAAAACACACGTCTGTTACCATCTGTACATTATTTGCCGCTGTTTTCCCCGCGTTTTTAACCCAATGGGACCTGCTCCTGGTCGCTTACTCTTCGTCTCGTTTGAGACTCTTAGCGTGGCGCGGTGTCCTTCGCCTTTCTCTGTTTCTCTCCTTCGCCTCCTGAGCTGTTCCCGACCCCAGCTTGGCTTCCTTCACCTTCCGCGGGCGGGAGGAGGGCTGGGGGAGGCCGGGGCAGCGCAGCCCGGAGCCCCGGCAGAGGCAGGGGCCGGCCGGGGCTGCGGGGCCGCTGCTGTGGGCCAGAGCAGCCGGGATGAACGGAAGGGGACAGGACACAGAACCGAGGAGCAGATTGGAGCCGGGAAAGGAGCCGGGGCGGGGAGCCGGGCGGGGCGAGGCGAACACACACACACAGAGCCGGAGCCATCCGCTCCCTCCGCCCGCCGTGACAGCCGCCCGCAGCCCCGGCACCGCGTCCCGCCCACGGCTCCCCGTGCCCACCCTCCGCAGGCGCTGCCGCCGGGCCAGGGCGGCCGCTCCGCATGCCCGGAGCGGAGCCGGACCAGGACGGCGCCAGGTGAGTGCTGTCCCTTGGGGCTGGGCAGGCGGGCGCTGCCCCGCAGAGCTGGCTCGGCTCGGCTCGGCTCTCCTGGGGCAGCCGGAGGCGGCAGTGGCGGAGCTGAGCGGGCATCGCTCCGAGGGGACCCGCCGCGCCTTACGGGACTGGGGAGGGAGCGGTAGCGGCGGTGCCACGGCGGGTCGGGAGGGGAGTCCCGGCAGCTCCTGCTGGGTGGGACGGGGCTCGTCCTGCTGCAGCTCCTCGCCCCGCTCCGCGGTGCCCGCGCAGGGGAGGCCGCGGCTCCGCGCTGCCCCGGTCGGTGCGGGACGCGCGGGCTCCGCCGTGAGGGGCTCTGAGGGGGCGGCTCCGGGCCCGGCGGGCGCTCGACCCGCTCCCTCTCGGGTGCCTTTATTAGTTTATACTTTTGAAGAACTTCCAGCGTTTGTTTAGTGGCAAATCTTACAGGAGCGTCGGTTTGGAGGGAAGGGCCGCGGTGCCCGGAGCCGGCCGCCTGCCCTGAGCCCCGCGGTGGCTGTCGCGGAGCGGCTGTGCCCCCGCTGCTGTTTGCCTTGGCGGGGCCCGGAGCCGGCCCTCGGCCCTGCCCTCCGCCTCCCTCGGGGGAGGAGGTGAGGGAGGCTCGGGCCGGAGGGAAAGTGAAGAAGCAGACAGGGTTTGCAGTGAGTTCCCGTGTGGAGCAGGCTCCGGACCCGCAGCCAGGCTCTGCGGCTCGCAGGTGGACGCGCGGGGCCGTTCGTGCCGGGGCACCGCGCTACCGCTCATCTCTGTGCCGCCCTCGGCAGCTGGGATTTACTGCGGAACCTTTTACCTTCAGGAAAGAAATTCAACTCTGGTAAATTCTTTTTCTCCCTGAATTTTATTTTTTAAATTTAGTTTTTATATAGTTCTTAAATCTTATGACTGTATAAACGCTCTGGTATACACCTCCCATGTACACCTACATTTATTAATGCAATTTCTAGTTAAATGTTATCTTTTAGTACATTTTCACAGTTAAAGGGCAGGGGAAATTGCCTCATTTTCAAACGCTGTGGAACTACTTTGGTTGCATGCTTGGTTCTGTAGATATATATGGAGGTCTACCAAGTGCAACAAGTTTTGAGGTGGATGTTGTATCTGTACAGAGTTTGAGTTCAGAATAGGAGAACCCATGGAATTTGGAAACAAATGGAGCTAAATATTTATTGCAGGGTAATAACAGTGCTTGCAGAATGTAGGTAGTAGAGTGTGTGAAACAGCTGCCCTGGTGCAGATGAACCAAGGCAATGCACAGGTATACATCTCGCTAGTCATTTAGTGGATTCTGTCTATTTAAATTTTTCATGTGTATGATATGTATGTACCTGTTCTTGGTAAACATTTGTTAGCCAGTTTCTGTGAATAAAACAGAGATCCCTTTGGCTTTCGGGTGGGAGCTGTGTGACAAGGCCCCGTGAAGGCACTGTGACACTCAGTATCATTCCCTGCACATTCTCACAGGCCTCCGCTCTGTTTTGAATAGCTCGCTTCTTCTCAGGACTGTTTTTGTGTAGACAGTTGTTCTGGCGTGATTCCAAGCTGTGGGAGTCGTATGTGCACATAATTTGGAGGTGTATTATGGGGAGTTGCTTCCAGCAAGTGGCCGGTGGGACCACATGGCCTTAAACAAAACTGGTTTGTTTTGCTGCTCATGAATTGAAGTGGGTGATACCTGCTTCTGCTCAGGAGTTTATGTGTAACACCTTCCTATTGACTTAGGAGCTTTTTCCCGTGTTAAAAAGTTCCTAAGTGTTTCTTTTTTCCTATCTTAAATCTTTTACTTTAAGTGTTAAAGAAAATTAACCTGACCTCTTAAATTTTGTTTATCCTGGAGTTTTATTTGTATGTTTTCAGTGGTTTAGGTTTTTGAACAATGTCTTTGATGGAAGGATTTTTTTTGTAAATTTTTTTTTGTGGGAACATCTGCCTGCTGCTACAAATGCTGTAATGAATGCATTTAGAATCCTTCTGGAGTGCTTTGTGTAGGTGCTGTGTTTTATTGAAGACGACTTATACTCAGTATATGAGGGAGAAATAATGAGAGTTATGTGTTTGGAGAAATAATTTGTTGCTGTTTTCTTCCTGTGAAATACAGAGGGAAACTGGCGAATGGTGTGTTTGTTGAAGATTATCTTGTTTAACTCAACTAGCCTCTTTAAGAGCCTTTGCTTTGTTATCAAAATGTGCCTCTCAACCTGTGGGGGTGTGTTGTGGATTCCAGTTGTTCGGGTCACATGAAATCAGGAATTAACAAATGGCTGAAGTCTTGCATAAGTCTTTAGGGTATGTAAAATCACTGTAGTGTAGTAGCTAAAAAAAATTGGAAAATAAAGGACTTGGTAAATACACTCCAGTAATGTGTGATGAACATGCACTTCCTGCTTTGCTTTTGACTGTAACAGCTATAAAGTGGCTGTTGTGAAAGAAAGGGTTATTTAGCAGGTGGCTGTGGTGGTCTGTACCCCCAGATGTACCAAGGGGATGTGCAGACACACACAGACTGTTCCCCTCGAGAGGCAGCAGCGCTGGGCCGTGCAGGGCTGTGCTGTCAGGTCCCGAAATTCGGGCAATGATTAACTCAAGGTGCCGGGCACAGCCCGGGCTCAGCTGGGAGGGCTCCTGGCCGAAGGATGGGGCTGGAAATGCCCGAGCACAGGGCTCTGGGTACATTCATTCACTTCCTAATCGTGATGGGGAGGCTGGAGCAGGTCATTTGCACACACCTGTGTTACCCAGACCACTGCTGGGCAGAGCTCGAAGGGGTGCTCAGCAGTAAAATGTTGCAGCAATTCCCTCCAAAAGAAATTGTTTTAAGTGGATGAGAAGCAGAAGCTTTATGTCCTTGACAATGAAAGGGGATTTTTGCCTTTTGTGTTAAATCATTATATATGTAATCAGAAATGTAACTAGAAAGGTGCCACATACTATTGTTTTTACTTTTTCCCTTTCTATAGAGTTAATTACCCTCAGTCCTTTAGCTGCCCTCATAGCTCTGTTAATGAATGTATGGTACAACTTGCATTCAAAAACGTTTATTGGCTTTTACACCACCGAAGCTGGCATAAACTTGGAAAGTTGGCAAGAATTGTCTGGGCTTTTGTCTGGACAGCTGCTCTGCTGGTGTCATCTCAGACATTTTTGTTGTTAAAGAGAAGTGCAGCTTTTTTTAGTTCATTTTAAACATGTCACCATTTCTCCTAAATTAATTTTCAGTATTATAACTAGAAGAATATGTCCATTACACTGTGTGTACTGTATCAGGAATCCTACTGGTTTTATTTTAAATTCAACACTGTGCCCATGTCGTGGTCTTTCAGAATGTTTTGTCTGGACCATCACTCATATCCTGAAGATGACAACCAGCTGTTTGGACAGGGTGTATTTTGGGGGTGACTGACTTTTTCTGCTTGGCCTTTATTTGGGAGAGGTTAAAAGCTCTTAGGAATTGCAGCACCAGCACGTCTGTATGAACATGTGCAGTGATGAGGGCATCCCAGGGCTGGCATCCCCTGCCAACAGTGAGGTTCTGAGGTGAGGATGAGCCCCAAAATGCTTTGCTGACAGAAGTAGGTGCTGTCAAAATTAACACTTGTTGATGCTCCATAGATAAGTAATTAATAGCCAAGAAAAAAACTCTCTCAAGTGAGTTGATTGTTGTGTGGAGGGATGGTCTTGCAAACTTTCCCATGTAGGCTTGGATTCTGGCTGTGCTTAGCAATTGCAGGTGAAAAGCTGTAAACATTCAATTTTAGAGCAGTACAACTCTTCATCTGCCTTTCAATATTTTAAATAACCAAGAATATAAATGCAAGGCAAGCCTGACAAACTTCAATTAAGTGTGTTAAACAATAATCCTGAATGAAATAATCATGATTATTAAGACAGTAAGCTGAAAGCATCATCATTATGACACCCTTCCAGGCAGATAAAATTTTAACCTGCTGCCATTTCCTGGCAGCAATGATTCTGGTAAAGGGAAAAATGTGTTGTGTTTGTCTCAGCTGTGGTGGTATTTGTCTTGGTTTTCATTTGTTCTCAATGTATTTTTGTTGAGGATAAATCTTTTTATTATGAGGGCAGCAGGAATATTCTGAAAGGATGAGAAGAATATGAAGAAAAGATTGCATTCATTTTATACTGGGCATGCATGCTGTATATTATTTTTCTTTTATTTTTTTTTCTGAGTCTACCTTTATCACAAAAAAAGTTTAATTTCAATGCTAATTTCAGAAAATGTATCTTTTTTGTTTAGTAAGTTGTTCCTTAAATTGACTTAGCTTTGTATAGCCCTCATAATTTTCTTTACAGAAACAGTAAAAAGATTTTCTGGAAATAGTTTTCCTATATATAAAATCTAGATTTAAAAAAATATAGGAAAAAAATTTTGTGTTTTATTGATACAACTTTTGAATAGAGACTTAGTTCTTGCTTTCAAATACTGAAGTTTGAAGAGGACAGAGTTAAATAAATCTCAAATTGCTGGTTGTATGAGTCACTAAATTGGGAACATAAATACTCATATTCTTTGGAAAGTACCTCTCAACATTGTTTTCCTGCATAATGTCAACTGCAAAACACAATGCAATATTAAAGCAGTTGTATTTGCATTTGAAATCATGGTTTATGATAACAGCCAGATAACCTTTAGCATGTTAAACTGACCAAAGGCTAGCACTGTCTCCAGTGGAAGCTGCATTATTACACTCTTGTGTTTTGTTGGCTTGTTTTGCTGGAAAGAAATAAAAACTTGGAGAGGGGTAAAGGGTAGAGAAGTGGGCAGTGCTGGGGAAATCTCCCTGCATGCTGATAGAAGGGATAGGTTGTTTTGTTTGCTGTCTGCTGCTGAAGCCAGAGACTTGAAATAGGAACATCTGGATCTTTTAGTCCAGAGAGAAACAAATTTGTCTCAGGATGATGTTTGTAGTTTCAACATCAATGTCAAAAAAGATTCTTGATATCTATGTGTCTTGAATAGAGTGTAGTACTTAGTGTTCTCTGTATTCTGCTTAAACAGTATATTTCATTTTATGTGTGTATCTTCTGCATTTTAAACCTTCTCTTTAAAATGCTTTGTTGAAATCTTTTCAAATGTTTCATTATATTAAATTTAGTCCTAATCAGATGAGAGGTTTGATTGCACGTTCTAAGATCCAAGAGTACTGAAGCCTTAAATTTGTTTTATTGTTATGACAATCAACTACAATGTCTAAAAGTGACAACAAAGCTCACAAACATTCCCTGTTGTGCCCTGCACTGTTCAAATTTGACTCGAAACTGCTGGCAGCTCCTGGTCAGTGCAGACTGGAGAGTGAGGATGGATCCTTGTACATACTGATGGACAGTGTTGTACAACATGCTGATGTGCAGGGCAGACTAAACCAGCATTCTCGATTCTTTCTTGTTCTTTCCTGAGCAATAACCTTTCCTTTTTGGTTAGGAAAATCAGTGTTTATGTTTTGGGAGTAGAATGTGTGCATGTTCCTGCCTGTGGTGTCCCTGATGTTGCTGTCCTACCATATAAATGTAATTAAATGTATCTGAAAGCTGTCTGAGATGTAACCCTGTCCTCTCCTTGATGCTGGGAAACTTCTCCAGGGGCTTTCATTGATGGTAATGTTAAATGGATTACCATGTAATTGGTTGCCTTCCATTTCTTTTGTTATTTTTGGGGAGCAAAGCTAAGGCTTAGTTGACCAAAGGACTGGTTCTATTGACAGTCTCATACAGGGGCTGTATTTCTCCAGCATGGAGCTCTTTTCACATCAGTGCTTTGACTTCAGCCTGGAATTAACTTTTATCTATTTATTTATTTAATAATTATCTCTTGCCTTTTAATGTACTATGTGCTGGGAATAAGGACAACATTCATGCTATCTCAGAACTAAATATTGTCTTTTCTATAAGCTGGATAGACTGTCTTGCTGTCTATGGCATCTGTGTGTCTATGGGAGAGGGGGCCAAACTCAACACTTGTGAATCAGGATCATCCCATTACTTTAAAGCTGCTTCTCTGTCACCTTGAAGAGTTCTGACAGATTCACCAAAATGTGCAGCATCTGTGGCTCTCTGAACTGCTGCCTTCAAATATCTGTATATATGCCTCTCTAAAGTACCTGTATAAAATTCAGCTGCACTTCTAAAGAGGACAGAAGGCATATATTTTTAATAGGATGCCTTCAGAACAGGAATAAAAACTCTCAAAAATAGGTATTTTTATCCAAAACATCATTCCTTAGCACATCAGGTGCATTTTATAGACTCTAAGAGGGTAAGTAATAATATACCACATGTGTTCATTAGGTCAAAACTTGAAATAACCATGGTGTGTGTGAAACCAAGTTTCTGGTATGCTGCGTGGCTGACTTGGATTGAAGCAGTCATACAAAGAGGAATTCTCAGCACTGGCTGCTACTTTGAAATAATCTTCAAGAGCTTCTTGAGTTTTCACCTGGTTTCACTGAAGTGTGCTGTAGCGGCATAAAAATGTTTTGCAACTGCCATATCTGAGAGTCTTAGAAAAACAATTTGAAGAAAAGATCGCTTTTAGAATTTCTTGTTATTCAGTTAAATAGTGAAGTTTGGTTTAAAGTTTAAATGTGCCCTTGAACAAACTGTTTGCCTAAGGCGGTAGCTGGTTGGGAGCTGAGTGCTATCGAGATGGGAGATACCTGTGTTTGCAGACTTTGGGTGTGGAAACGTGGCTTTTCACACAGCAATGCAAGGGCAAATATGTTCATTTACTAGAAACAGCAGATTTCAGGCAGTTAGTAAGGAAATGGCCTCTGGAGATGTTACACTGCACCTGCTAACTGGTAATCAGCTCCTCAGGCTTTGTGAGCAGAAAGACATTTGATTCAGAGATTTTTCCTTGGGGTAGTTGCACATTATTGCCTATTACATAGTGATGCTACTGCCTTCTTTTTCATTGAAAAGAATAACAGTTTCTGCATTGAGGGTTCTTAAAATTCAGGAAAGATTTTTTCTCCTCACAGTTTTCCTATCAACTAAGTATAACACGATACTATTTCAACAATGCAAAGCATTTTAGTGAGGGTGAGGAACTGTGGGAACATGTTTCATCAGAAGGTATTAATTATTTTTGCTTTAACTGTAGTGAACAGCTGTTGAATGATATGTTATTTTTTAACTACTGCTACTGTGGATATCTTGTCTAGAGATACAAGTAGGGTGTGGAGGGAAAGGCAAAAAATATTTTTAGCCTGAGGATCAAAGTGTATCTACACTTAGTAACACAAGGGGAGGTGAAAAAAAAGGTGGAGGAGAAAATGGGCTTTGTGTAGGGAATCACTTTTAGCAAGATTGGCTATTACTTACCCCATTCTTCCAGATATAAGTCAGGTTTGAGCCTGTGGGGTGTAGTGACTTCAATACTTGAACCTTCTCTTGTTTTTCTGTTCAAGGATCCTGCAGTGCTGTTCTGTGCAGATGTTCAGAGGCTTGAGTGCTGTGCTACACTAGAGCCTTTCCCCTGGCTTTGTTTTTGTCCACTTAAGGGCAATTGCAGAACTCCCAAAATTAAATACAAATTAATAAAATATACTTAGGCATAACACACTTGTCAATATTTGAGCTAGTGGCTTACCACTGCTAGTCTTTTCTCTGCCATTATGTGGTGCAAGAATCTACTCTAAGGCAGATGGACTGATAAAGCTTCAGATAAACAGACTTAATATTTTTAATGGAAGCATAGAAGAGATAGCATGAGAGAATTTTAGGGTTAATGTTTCCCTCTGGGGACTCCAGTGTTAAGTAACCCATACTTGGTCGTAGAAGGCTAAGTATTTTGAATCTGAGATGTCTCATCAAAACCAGCAAGGATGTTTCTTCAAGTTTCCTCAGTAAGACAGAGAAAGTAGTGATAAACTTAGTTGCTATAAATAAACTCTCTGGCATTGTTTTCCTATGTTTTTGTTCTGCAGTTGAGTTTTGCCCACTTCCTGCTATTGCAGCACAGCACGATCTCCAGGACAGCCCCTGATTCAAGAGTGAGTCCCTTATCTGGAACAGGCAAGGTTCAGTGTGCAGAGGCTGAGGAACAGAATGCATCTGAGCAGACTCTTAAATTAATATTCATTGACTTGTCTTGGCATCTGGCCTCAAGTTATTAAGAGGGAAGATGATAGATTTATTTTCCTCCTTCAAGTTTCATCATGAACCTTGCCTATGCCACAAAGTTCAAGTCCAAACAAGAGTTGGATGGTGATACAGAGAGAGGCACCTGTGAACAGCATATTTTTTATCTGAACATTGTTTTTTTTCATTCTAAGATGTTGTTGTTACTGCAGGCTGATTTTTGAGGATCGTGGTAGTATTCTGATTGTGTGCATATATATATATCTTCCTAAACATATACAAAATTTTCCTTTCCTTTCATTTTGTGTGGCTCACTTTGAATATGAACAATATTTTTTAGAGAATATAAGCCTTACAATTTTCTTTCCACAAAAAAAAAAATCAGTTTTATTTTAGAACTACTGAGGCATTATATGTTCATTGGAAATACATTCATAAACTATTCTTAATGCATGAAAAAGTATATTCCCCTTGTACATATTAAAATTTACTTTACTAAAAAAAATATTTATTCTCAAGAAAGAGCCCCAAGGGAATTTTGTGGCACATGAATAAGGAGAGAATCTTCAGGCAGAGAATTTTTCTCTGACGTGACTTTCAAGTAAGAGAAGTAGTGGTAATGTTTGGTATCCCTGGCTTTGTAAAGTGTTGACAGATACCAATTTTCTGTTTGCCATTTAGCAACTGAAAAACCTTTGGTGTTTTGACAAGGCCATAAAACTTGTCAGCATTGTGAGGATCAGCAGTTTAATTACCTGTTGCTCCTGGTAGAGAGAGAACAAGGCCCTGTGGAGACCTGCTGGGAGGAACACTGTGACAAAAGTGTGTCCCTGGAGCGTGTCTGCCTCACTGCTGTCCAGGTGTGGCTGGGGAGAGCTGCTGCAGGGCAATCCTGCCAGTGCCCCCAGAGCCTGCCAGTGCCCCCAGAGCCTGCCAGTGCCCCCCAGAGCCTGCCAGTGCCC
>VZTB01007834.1:382492-467232 GCA_013397245.1 Thryothorus ludovicianus | reverse complement strand
CCAGAGCCTGCCAGTGCCCCCAGAGCCTGCCAGTGCCCCCAGAGCCTGCCAGTGTCCCCAGATCCTGCCAGTGCCCCCAAACCCTGCCCGTGCCCTCCATCTCCACACGGAGCAGCCAAGGAGTGGGATCTGAAGGAAGCTGATGGAGACAGCTGATCCAGGCTCACACAGACAGAAGGCACTCGAGGTGCACAGGGTGCTGCCATTGTTCTCAGATATCAGGCTGGGAATGTGAGGGAGTTGAGGAGCTGGACAAGATGTATTCTTTTCTGTATGACTTCATGTGGTTTTCTTTTGCAGAGTATCTCAGAACATAAATTAGGTTAATGCCATATTTAATTTATTTTCTGTTAGATCCATGTCAGCCTTTATCACCAATTGTTCACAGAATAACACAGTAACTTTCATCACTTCTGGCCTCTGTTTTTGCTCTAGTTTGTGTGTGAAAGTCTCAGTGTAGAGATATGTATGGAGTGTTGGCTTGGATATTTCCAAGGGTGGGGAGCAGAGTCCTAAAAACGCTTTATTTTTTTAATCACACATTGAACAGTTGTAATGCCCTAGTACCAGCTCACAAGGAAACTGGAAGTTGTACCTTCTTTGCTGGAATGGCCACCTTGTGGTTTTGTAATAATTATCTTTGACCTTCCAACTTTGAGAGTTAATGGTCTGCTTCTAACCTTGCCCTGGACTCTTGATCTTGCTGGTACAGGTGACTGTAAGAGGAGGTAAAACTCCTGTTGCCATAACTTGTGTGATCACTGAAGAACCTGAGCTTTCCCCAGCTTAGGAAATTGCTTCCTCAAAAAGGGGAACTTTGCAGAAGATGTTGAGTATGGACTCATGCAATATTACTTTAACTTGTATTTAAGAAAAACTCTCTTCTTCCTGTGCTAATATAGACTAGAGAGGCAAGTAATAATTAAGTTTTCAACATGTATTGCTGCTGAGCCACTTTGAGAATTAAAAATGTTTTTGGTGTAGATTTGTTTGGTGAGAATTTTGTGTTGTTGCTTTGGTTTGAGGTTTTTTTTTTTTCTCCTTTACTTTGTGGCATTTTTGTTTGTTTTTTCTTACTTTTTATTTCTTCTGAAATGATCCCCTTGAGAATCAGGAGTAAATTTGAGGTCAGGCACTGATCCAGAAAGAGGTCAGATGGCTGAGTCTCTGTTCCTGCCCTCACAGAGGTGAGACTTTTGTTGTTTTCCCATTCAGAATAGGTTTTTTGATGATTTAAACAAGATTTCAAGAAATGAATTTGCCCAAAAATAGACTTTTATCCCTCTCTATTATGAGGGATGTTTAAAAAATGCAAGATTAAGGACCTTTTCTTGCACATCCCTTCTGTTTGCTCTGAAGGGTCAGTGCCACAGGCTCTGATCACAGCAAGGGGCAGACAAAAACAAGACATTAATGTCAGTAAGGAACAAAGTTTGGTTGCTGGTCCTGGGACTTCTGTGTGATAAACAGGGCTTTGCCAGGGCTGTTTATCCACTCTTGCATGGGCAAAGTTTTGAAACCAAGATGGGCATTCCCATCAGAGCACTTGGTTTGTGCAGGTTTGCCTTATCTACCTGCCAGGGCTGGGATGTGTGCCCTGTACTCAGCTTCTCATGCTGTCAAGTCAGATTTTGACCCAGGTTTCACACAGGTTGAACCAGCTTTTTAATGGTTCTTTGTACCTACTTGAAAAAAAAGTAAGGGATTATTATCTTGACAAGCACAGCCTATTTTCTGGTTGTATAGTAGTAGGTATTAATTAATACACAGCTGAGCCTGATTTCTGTTAATCAGTTAGGTCTTGTGCTGATGTTAATGCAAACCAGGTGTCAAATCAACTAGAATAAGATGACTGGTAGCTAAAAATATCCTCTCCCCCCTAAAAGAATGTGGGAGTGGGTAGAGAAGTTATAGGACTCAAAAGTTTCAGGTTAACATTGCGGGTCCTGTTACTAAAAAATGATTGCTGTTTCATGGTGCAATTAACTTGCATTATGTAGAGTCTTCATTTGTTCTTGCTGTGCAAATCATTTACTGGAAGCTTATTTCACCATGTAGCCCTTCAGTAAGTGGTGTAACTTGGGAATTACTATTGCAATTGGAATATGTCTGTGCTGTTTTAGAGAGGGACTTCAGCCACGAATGAATTGTTATTTTCTGCAAATTGATGAAGTATGATCTTCAGTAACTAAAATCTGCTAAAAATCTTCTGTAAATCTTTCCATGTTGGAAATGGGAATTTTCTTCCCCCATGTTGTGTGTGTGGATCATTCCACAGCAGTGCTGGCTGTGGCTGCTGCTCTGCATTAACAGAGCTGCCAGGATGCACAGCCCTGGATACAGGCTGCTGACATCAACTCTCTTGGCTGGTGTTCAGAAAAGTAAACAGAAGACAATCAGTGTTGGGTTTGGCAAAACTAGCAAGTCCATAAAACTGCCAAATTCTTCTCAGGGTATTCATCCAATTAATCACCTTGATGTAGGACATTTAATAAATGAGTAAAACATACTGTATTTGGTTTTTTAAAAGTTCTTATCTTAAAGTTTCCATTTTCTACTTAATTAGTAACCACAATCTTTACTTAAATAGCATTTTTCTTGTTGATATTGTTCTTTTGTAGAAAAAAAATGAATTCTGAAAGCTCAGCCCTTACCATGAGTAGCCCTGCTGTAATAAACCAGTGTGCCAGAGGAGGAATGGAACAAGCAAAAATTTGGTAAGCTTTATTTCTGATTTTCTAAGAGGTTAGTAGACAGCAATATTGGGAGGTGTAGTTTGAAAATTAAGTAAAATAATTATTTGTTATAACTGGTGCATTAAGTCTGCATTATTTAACACCAGAGAAGAAAAAAGGGAATTTTATATTTTGCTTCTGAGATTTTAGCAGATGACATGGTACAGGGTGTCACGGGGGATGGGCTGTGGAAAAACTCCTGTTCACTTCAGCAGTGCAGCAGTTGTGCTCAGGGAATCTTTCACATATGGCAAATGTTTTAATCTCCCAAAACTGCTGCCATGCTGGTACCAGGACCTTCAGTGCTCTGAGGCTCCCGAGACTCCTGCCCTAGGAGACATTACAAAGTCAATAGTTTCTACTTTGTGTATAGGAAAAAAAAATGTACTCTGTGCTGGAGGAAAAAAGCAATTGCAATGTTAAATAGTAAATGTGGACAAATGCTTACACATCCTAACAATTTTTTGGTGAAAATTGCTACATATCATACAATTTTTTGCACCTGGTTTGTGTTTTCGTGAAGAGAACAGGGTGTTGAAAAGGCTTTGAGACTGTTGCACCTGGGTTAATGAGAGCCATTTATTGAGAGCCTGCTGGTTTTTACTTAGTGTTTTTTGCTTGGGGTTTTTTACATTATTTATTTATCATGTGGCAAACAAGCAGTAAATTCATTACAGGAAGCATGACATCTATATGGACAAAAGCCTACCTTAGATTGTTTTTATAGTCTGAGAAATTCTCTTAAAAAGCTAAAGAATTAAAGAAATATTACAAAATGAATATTCTCTTTCCTGTGGCATGCCTGTCAGGAAATCACATAAAATATATTTTTTGCTTTGGTTTTTATGTAATATTAAATTAACAGCATAATTGTACCAGAAAGTAGTTTCTTTTAAACATTTTTCCTGGAACATTCTCAACAAAATCTTTGGATGAAAGGGCAGGATGAGGAAGAACTGTGGGCTTCCCTCCTGACTCAAAAATCTACTGAGGGGTGAGAAACTGACACAAGCACTTTTTTTTGTCCTCTTTTGGTGGTTTTTATATCCTGCTTGTGGCATTGATCAGGGGACTGTTCTGTTTGATATCTGGGTGAGGGGATTTAAGGGCACTCAGTAAATTTGCAGATTGCACCCCAAGTTGAGTGGGAGTGTTGATCTGCTGGAGGGTAGGAGGGATCTGCAGAGGGATCTGGACAGGCTGGATCAATGGGCCAGGACCAGTGGTGTGAGGCTCAACAAGGTAAAGGTGCATCCTGCCTTTGGGTCACAACCCCCTGCATCTCCAGGCTGGGGGCAGAGTGGCTGGAAAGCTGCCTGGCAGGAAAAGATCTGAGGGTGCTGGCTGAGAGCAGCTGAACACGAGCCCAGGTGGCCAAGAAGGCCAGTGGCAGCCTGGCTGCATCAGCAATGGTGTGGCCAGCAGGACCAGGGCAGTGATTGTCCCCTGCACTGGGCACTGTTGGGGCCTCAGCTCAAATCCTGGGCTCAGTTTTGGGCCCCTCACTGCACAAAAGACATTGAGGTGCTGGAGTGTGTCCAGGGCAGGGCAGTGGAGCTGGGGAAGGGGCTGGAGCTCAGGGCTGATGAGGAGCAGCTGAGGGAATTGAGATTGTTTAACCTGGAGAAAAGGGGGCCCAGGGAGGACTTTATCAATAGCAGTGTGATGCAGTCTGGTTAGGTTTCTAAAATACTGTGTTTTATTCTGGGGTTCTGTGAATCCTATAGCTGAATGAACATTATTTTTCTCAGACAGTGTGATGGTGCACTGCCTTACTGCATTGTTCATTTATTGCTGTTTATTCATTGTCTGATTCTTGGAACTTTTTTACATTCTGGTGGTTCTGGGTTTCTTTTCATGAAAATGTGAGTATTGGTAAGGACTTATGCTAGTCATAGGAAGAGTAGAAATGTTTTTTGTTAAAAGTATACTGTGACAGGGTGATACATTCAATTAAGTCAGAAGTGTTCACAGAGAAAAGCCCTGGGCAAGACCTTATCTTGCATTTAAACATCACTTAGGATGCATGTGAAAGGCTTTGATGTTGCATAAGGCCCCCTAGAAACAGAGGGGAGAGTAAATAATTGACTGAACCCCAGTTACCTTGTACAGCCATTTACCAAGTCTGCCATTCTGGTTCATCAGTGTTTCACATCTGCATAGTTTGGTCCATCTACCAGATGAAAAAATAATTGAATTCTCAAACTTGAAGTGCTTCACTTGATTCTGTTGCTTTTTTTCCCTCCCAAAATACATAAACAAGATTACAGCAGCAGAAGAATGCTGGTAGTAGCAGAAGTGTGACTGCTATGAATGTCTGATAACTGCAGGGTATCGTGGCAGAACTCATGTGTGAACCAAATTAAGCTGCTCTTGATAAGCAGGGAGATGGAGGAACTTGGTGGATGGTCATAACATCAACAGTATCAGCTGTCTGAGCTGGTGTGGAAGAGTGTTGAACAATCAAGGCTTGAGAGCCTTGAAATTGTAGAAGCTCCTGATTTGTCAGATTCTCACTTTCTTAATGTTGAAAACTGCAGGAAAGGAACTAAAGATAAAGGAGCAAGTGGGAACTGTGTCAATTCATCCATGCTTTCTGTGAAAGTAGCTGGCTGGCACACTGTTTTTCAAAACAAATGTGCAGGAGAATTGGAAATTTTCCAGGTGTTGTTACTGTGAGTGGATTTTATAACATGCTTCCTCTAGGCTGGATGAAATCTTGCTAGTCATTCCATCATTCTGTTACTTAGGATTAAGTCAGGAAGTATTTAATCCTTTTAAAACTAATAATTGAAATTTGGGTTCTGGATATCTTATGACAGAGTTTTTGGTGCCTTGGCTTTCTGTTTTTGTCTTCAAATACTCTGCCCTGTTCCTTATGAGGTATGCAGTATTCTGCTGTTTTTGTGACAAAGTTTTCATCTCTTTTAGACCAAAATTCTCTGAAAACTCTCCATGTTACAAATAAATAAATCTATAAATCTTAAAACTAACCAAACAAGCACTGTTATATGTGGACTCCAGTACATTCTGACTCTGTACTTATGGCTTAAACTGAGTTTGAGGACAGAGACTTAAAAATATTTTTTTAGTTTTGTCTTATGCTGTAGCAGATTGTTTTTGTTTCAGCTTTCCTTTCTAATCTAAGACCAGAGACTTTGTGGGGAAGGGAAGCTATTGAAACTTTAGTCCATGGAATGAGAAGGAAGACATGCTTAGATACTGAATTTAGATATGGCAAAAACTAATTTGAAACCCAGCTCCATCACTGCATACCTTGAAAGAGAACAGCTTACTGTCATATCTTAGGGTGCACATGTCTGGAAACTATTTGGTATAGAAAAAGTAGTTGTTCTGGAGTATTGTATAACTGTTTTGAAGTGCTTTTTCTTTTTCTTTTTTTAATAAGTTTATCGGTTTAAGAATGAAATAGAAATAAAAAGGTTAACTGAGATTAAAACAGTACTTGAACTGACATCCCCATGACTGAGTAAAAGCAAGATAAAGCAACCGTGAGCAGCTGAAAATCCACACCTTCACTTAATAAGGAACAATGTACATATCATAGATCTTACTTTAATGCCAGTGGTTTTAATCACACAGCCCTTCCTCAGAGAGGCTCACAGCAGAGTAGTGAACTGCTGCATTCTGAACCTCAGAGACAGACAAGTGCACAAGCTGTCTCATAGCTTGTGTGGCAAGTAGGATTTCGTGACAATAAATCATCATGGCTCTGTTGCAGCTTTTGCCAGCTGCTAGTTGATGAGGGAAGAATTATGTGTCTGGAATTACAGTAAGAAGAGAAACAAGTTTCACAACTTTCCCTATTTCTCCTATATCCTTGTTTAATCAGTAGAAATGAGTCATCCTGAAGAACTGAATTAAACTGGCTCTAGTCAAGTGCAGTTTAACTGCAGATGTTTGATTTCAAAAGGCACATACCTGTTTGGGGAATACAAGGTTACAGTGTGTGCAAAAAGGAAGCCCCATAAATTACAGATTAACATTTCAGATAGCTGGATAAAATTATTCTTATCTGCAAGAGGCCTTGAATTACTTGCTTTTCAGTAATGTTTTCTTACAAAGAGAGAAAATGCTGTTCTTGGAAAGCTGAAAATATTCAGGATAGTTAGCATAACATAACAATTATGACCAACTGCTTTTAGTAAAGCAGATATTTATTGTATATATATATAATCACTTCTATCTTACCTAACTTTCCTAGTTTATTTAAAGTACTTCTCTGCCCATAAAAGGAGTAGTAGAATCGAACATTGTTACAAGGCAATCGCTTGCATTGGGACTTGCAGCCTGAGCAGTCCCTTAAAGGAAGTGGATGGAGATGCAGGAGAGTGACGTAGGACACAGAGAGGGTGACTCACGGGCTCCACTGCACACCCACAAACGGAGAGATGACAATGTGCTGAAATGGTTAAAGCAGTGCTCTCACCAGCTGCTGCCTTTGCCTCCTGCACACGTGAAATGGGCTTTGTAGCTGAGGAAAACAGGCCCCGGAGGCAAGTGCAAGTTTAAACATATGTTCAGTCATCATGTCTTACAAAACTAAGCGTGGATTGCATTTCCTCATTCTGGATGGGATCAAAACCCTCCTGGCTGTGCCCTGGGAGGGAGAAGCGCCGGGGCTGTCCCCGGTCCGAGCCCACGAGGTGGCAGCCTTGGCTCGGGCCAGCGGCCGCGCTGCTCCCTCCCTGCTGCTCCCTCCACCCGCCCTTGCTCTGGGGTCACACCAAGACATAGCAGCAGAGGTGACGTACTAATTACTTCTTTAAAAACACCTCACTGAGCTAAGGCTGCTGCTTGTGGGTAATATTTGGTGGGTTTTTTGCAGGAGGTTAATTTTTTTCTTTTTTTTGTTTTTTTGGTGAAAGATCATCACTCACTAGATTCCTGGATTAAGCTGTAATCTTCATTTTGTACATATGATTACATTGTCTTTAGGTCACACTGCAAATTTTGTTGATAGTGTGTCTCTTAAAACATTTGCTGCATACAGCTCTGTCGGGCTCTACCTGCTTTTTCAGTGTTATGTGTCTCTTTATTATAGCTGTTAGCTGAGGGAGGGAGTTACAACAAACATTTCTGAAATACCTGATTGGTTCCAGTTGAATGTCAAGAAATTTTTTTCCCAGTAAAAGGTAATGGGCATCTTTAGGCTGCCCTCAATGGTATTTTGTTTATGAATGTGTGTTAGTGCACAGGTTTTTGTACCCTGACAAATAAATTGAGTGTTCACAGGGAGTGTATAGAGGGAATGGAATAAATTTCTTTATTAAAGAGAATGTTATAAAACTGTAACTTTTACTAACTTTGATGTGGGAAAGGAATGTAAAAACCTGTCAGTCCATCTGTTTTTTAAGAGTATCTTGTATTCTTCCGTATGGGCTATCCTGGTGAAATCTAAAAAATAAGTCTAATAAGGAATGCCACTTTGGGCTGCGTGAGTAACTCTCTTGGCTGGAGCAGGAATCACTGGTACTGAGAAGCTGAGTCTGTATAGCTTTAAATAGGGAACTAGGCTTTCACATTTTGATATGTTATTCTTTTTAACTTACTGCCTTCCCTCTATAGCTGTCATGCCTTAACCCCTAACTAATGACAATGATAATGTTAGCAAAAGTCAGGAATAAAACTCTAACACTGTAATTTTAGTATTAGGAAGAGGCATTGCTTTTATTTTAGGTGTCAGACATGAGGGGGATATTTCTGCCTAACCCACTAGTTTAAATCTATGTAGCTTATACATATTCATTACATTTCCCAAGACTCATACATACATGCTAAGCATTCACACGAATTCTTTTGCATATTCAAATCACTTCTTGGAGCTATTTACATTGGAGTAGGCATATTTAGAGGGTCTCTGGTGGTCATTTGGTGAACATTCCGTTCTTTTTCAGTCCCAGGCCTCCAAAAAAGAAAGTTTCTTTTCTTTGAGTGCACCCCAGTGGTCTGGCCAAGATGCAGCTTCTTATCAGCATTGCTCAGGCCCACGGTCTTTAAGGCTTAAACGCACACATTTATACAGGACTAAGCACTGTCCTGCTTTGGTTAGAGCTGAAGGAATTCACAAGAATTAAACGCTGTTTGTTACAATTAAAGCTTTTCCCAGCAATATTAGTCCTTGCAGTTGAAGGGCTGGAGCACCAAGCTGTGCAGTGTGGTTGCTCACCAGACACGGAGCAGTGTCCATCCCTGTGCAGCCATCAGCCCCCTCCAGCTCCCTCTCACACTGGGCATGACCTCCTGGCTTTAGGAATATCTCTGTGACCAGCTTGGCCCAGCTGCCCTGACCATCTCCATCCCAGCTTCTTGTGCAGCTCCTCAATGGCAGTGACTGTGACTTTCTGCTCATCCCTTTGAAACATCTTGATTCTCTGTGGGTGCATGTGTCTATATGACATCTGACTTCTTTTTAATGTAAAAACTCCCCAAAACCCAGTGATCTACCACTGGTAACCGTCTGTTTCCTGTGTGCTTACCCTACTTCTCTTTCTAAAGGTTCTTGTCTTTGGTCATGATTCCTTTTTACTAAGACTCCAGAATCTGCTCTTATAAACAGTCTGTTATTATTTTATACACTTGTTCAGCATGTATTACAGTTGAGTTGCTAATTAATACTCTAATACTGGTAGGAAGGCACTTTATCTCCTTCCATCCCTCCCCCCCCCAAAAAGAAAAGTTCTTAGATATGCTTAGTTAATTATCTGGCTGTAGAAGGGAGCTGGTGATGAAGATTTTAAGGAACACAAACAGTATTTCTTTGGTATTTCTTTGTAATTTCATCTTTCCCTCATGGGGGAGAAAAGGTTATGGGAACTGGTTAAATTAACTGCATTTTCCTGTGGGCCCTGAAAATTTCAATAAGTAACTGTTGTAGAGTTGAATATATAGCTTTCAAGCTGAACCACTTGGTCACCTGCAAATCTCTGGGACACAAAAGATCACTTTTCTGTATTAAGTTGTCCTTCTATTGACTTAAAACTACACAAGGAAATTCCTCAGCAGACTCGTTTCTTTTTATGTGGAAAAAGAAAACCTATGTGAATAGGAATATTAAGGTCATTATGAACAGAAACTCTCTAAAAATTACCTGCAAATATTTCAGAATGTCTTATTGTGTTAGTATTAAGAACTCTTGTTTTTCTTTCCTGACTTTGAACTTAATTATTATAAGAAGCATAAATTAAAAATTAACCTAATGTATTGGCAGGAATAGGGGTGGCTTGTTGTCACCTTCTCTGTCAGGCTTTGTACTCTGGTGAAGGCCAGGACTGTGTTTTATGAGCTGTCCAGTTGGTTATGTCTTCATTTTAAAACATGGCTTCTGTAGTAGTTTTTAGAAAAGTGAATCCAATTTGGAAAAGTGAATTCAATGTTTCAGAATGTAGGGAAGATTTTGTTTCAAAGACTTGTTAATTGTTGCAAATTGCACCAAAAACTGAGGAGCACTCAGTTTTTCTCTCTTGGGGTCTCCCCAGCCCCACCCTGTACAGAACAATACAGAACAGAAATATGACTCTATTTTGAAATTCATATAATGTGTTTGTATTCCACAGATTAAATTCAAGTGGTATGTGACTAGATAGATTACAAAAAGAAGTTGCACTCAATTTTTAACCTGATGTCTCTTTGCAATTTCGTTAGATACATTCACATCTGACACTTCATAATCCATTATTTATTAGTACACAGAGCTAGATCTGGCAGCTTGTACCCGGGCATGCTTAGGCAGTTTCCCTCCCTCAGCTCTGCTGTTCTTAACTCAATGCAGGGAGGGAGTCACGCTAAGTCAAATACAAATCACCAGGGGATTTGTGTCAAAGTGCAGACAGGGAAAGCCATGATACGCTTTTATTGTACCTGCCCTGGTATATTGCACCTTCGTAAGTTTGGAGATGTTTTTCTTCCCACGGATATTCTCCTTTATCTAAACTAGCAATGGACCCAAACAGCTCTTTTGTCTTCTTCCCCTGTGCTGACACGGGGGCGCTGCATAACAAAACAGAAAATTGTGGGAAATATCCACCAATCTCCATACAAATGAAGAAGAAAGAGGAGGAGAAAAGATAAGATTTAGAGGGCTAAATTAGTTTATCATTAAACATGGAATTTATTTGATAATCTGCTGGTTTATTATTCCTGAAATAACAGCATGGTAACAAACCCCTCCAGCTCTTGCCTTCCTCTCTGGAGTGTGATCTGAGTATTCCATGTGCTCTCCATGTGCTGGAGCAGTGCTCAGTGGCCGCTCCCTCCCGGTAACTCTGCTGTGCTCCAGCGCTGCGAGCCTGCCCCGGGTTCTTTCCTTTATTAAATATCCCATGTTTCAACCCCATTTAAGCTGTAGTCCAGCTTCTCCCACTTACTGGTGTTATTCTTTTGTTTGGAAGGATTTGGTATTCCAGTACTTGGTTTCGTGGCAGTTTTTTTAGTACCTGTATCAAGCAATTGGAAAGGTAAATTCTTTAGCACAGAAGCATTTCTTCATTTCCTCTCTGAAGGTTCCATGTGTCTGGTTTTGCTCATTGTGTGTGTGTGCTGTATGGGTACACTGGGCTGTTCCCACCAGCAGTGCCCTTGGTGTGCTTTGCAGAGCTTTCTCTTGTCAGGTTGAGCAGGTTTCTTTTGCAGCTCCTAAGCAGCCTGTTTGCAAGAAGACAGCCATGAAATGTCCTCGATTCTTTATACTTAATTTGGAAAAATTGTCTATGCTAGTTTTGTAGTTGTAAACAGAATAGTGATTTCTTATGTTCCTCTACTAATGTGTAATTTCATGTAACTGGAGCAGCTGTCCCTGACTCCCTGAGGAGAACAGGCCATGAATGTTCAGGTGTTTGTTTTTCTCATAAAGGGAGGATGGGATCATGATTTTCTCTTACCACACTCCTGCCTCAGGCCTTTCAGCAACTGACTTCTACCTACAGAAACATATAATTGTCACAAAGGGCAGGTAGGAAGCTTGACCAAGACTTTAGAACTGGCAAAAATTTGTTTTGGATTCTGAATCTCTGGTGTCCTTATTTATAGGAAGTGGTCTTGTGTTAAATCCCATCAAAGTTCCTCAGTATTATATCCTTGCCAATTTCAAATCAAACTGTTTTTCTTGGTGATTAAAAAAATATTTTTTGCCCAGTAAGGAATCTGTGGCTCTCTTGCAAAGCTATTGATAGTCCTCAAAACTGTCTAATCCATCATCAGGTCACAGTTGTTTCAGGATTTCGCATCGGATGGGTAAATAGATGAGGATAGTTTGTAGCCTGGTGAAGCAACAAGCTGTGTTTCTCCTGAGGAAATGCTGAACTAACCCAGCAGTTTAGAAATTGCTCAGGTAAACAACACTGTGGTGCTGCAGAGCAAGATTTGGGATCACTACGGATGCCGGCTGTCTTGCTGTGTTACACGCTTAATCAAGAGGAAATTTTAACAAAACACGTGATTTTTTTTTTGTTTTGTTTACAGTGCTAACCTGTGTAGGAGAAGAAGCCAAATTATTCAAGTGCTTGTAATTATTTGAAAGTGAAATATCTAAATTTTCAGGTTCTTTACACAGTACTTGGTATATGTTTTGAGATTTCTGTAAGAACAGAAAGGTTTTTGAGTGAAGCTGTTGTATAAATGTAGTCACACCCACTTTTTATTATGTGTTAATTGTCTATTAGGCTTTGTAATTGGTGTGCAAAGATTGACACTCCTGATACCAGAGCGTGCATACAATAAATGTCTGCTATGGTAATTTAATGCCTTAATAGCCTTTTACCAATCAGTTACATCTCAAATGCACTATAGGGCATTTTTTTTTGTTAACCGAGGCTTTTGCTCACAGTAGAACTCTGTTACAAGTGTACTGCAACACTGTTTATAGCAAGGATGTAACTGTTTTGATCTGGTTTCCATTTAAAGATAACTTAAAAATACTGTGATGCTTCTTTTCTGAGTTTTTTTTTTCCACAGTGCAATTGAGTTTAGTGATCATCGTAAAGCGCTTTGTTTACCTATCAGACACAGTGTTAATGTTTGTCTTTGTGGATGGGATTTAATATTTAATATTTTTTACTAGCTAGTAATTTTAAATATTTCTTTCTTGAGAAGAGCCACCTAATTTTAGACAAAAAATAATTTCATTTTTCCTCAAGTAGGGTGGTTGATTCATTATGACAATTTAAAGAACTTTCCCCTCCCCCATTTCATAGATTTACTTGAGGAATAAAAGTTATGACACATTTTGAGTTTAAAGATCCAACCAATAACCCCCAAAGTAGGACATCAAGGGACATCCTGGCAGCTCGGAGTTTTGAAACCATTCTCTCTGCTTTTCGAGACTTGCGGTGTGTGCGGTGTGAAGGGAGCCTGGTTTCCTCAGGAAATGACAGGAGACTCTGCTGTTAGTCTTGCCAGCGACTTTCGAACTAGTTTCGGTTTTTAGAAGGTACAAAAAGTGCCAGAGCACATGAGCTCCGGTTTTAACAGAACCGTGCGTGGTTTGGGGGCGAGATCGCGGTCAGTGGCGGCGCGGGGAGGGAGCGCGGCCGTTCGCATCCCTGGGGAAGGGCAGCAGCACCAGCGAGCTGAGCACAGCCCTGTCACTGCCGGGGGTGCCCAGTGCTGAGGTGTGGGACACAGCCCGGGGGCTGCTGCCTCCGGGAGAGCCTTCCCCAGCTGCCCCGGCAGTGTCTGCAGCAGCCAGGCGGGTTCTGCTGTCCCCGTGTGTGCTCGGTGCTGAGCCGCTGCTGCTCGGCTCTGCCTGAGTCCAGGAGGTCACACCCAGCCCTCCGTGCCATGCAGGGGCTGCGAGCGCTGCTCCACCTCATTCTGGTGCCAGCTCGCTCTCTCGGAAGTAAGAAGGCTGCTTTTATCTTCCATCTTTACCCTGAACAAAGAGCCCATAGTGGAGTATGAGAATTGTAAACTTGTTCTTCATTACTGTGCCACTTCTCCCGAGCGATTGACTCATCAAATCGCTGCACATCTCTTCTTTCTCCCTTTCAAGTTGTCGGGGTTGGGAGATCTGCCTGGAGGGCTCTTAGATAACATCCACTGTGAACCTTGTAGCAGCCTGAAACCCTTGATATGTGACCCTACTTCAGCTAGAGGTGGGGAGAGTAGCAGCTGAAGTGAACCCTTTTCACATCAGTTGTTCATAAAACACTGGTTTTGATACATTTGGAAATGAAAAATGCTGTTCTGAAGTCACAGATAGTGTTTTATTAATTAAGAGGTGTAGTGTAAGTGATTGGAAAAAATCCAGCAGCTTGGCTCCAGAAACATACTTTACATATTTAAAAGGAGTAAGATCACTCGCCAGGGCTACCAGCAGTAGTTCTGCTCTCCCTGACCATAAAGGAAACGTTAAAACTTTTACATCATCATTGATCAGATCAACATCTGTTTGATTTCTTCCCGTGTGATTTGGCCTTCAGCTGGTTTAGTGACTGGGAATGTTGTCCTTGTGTTCCAGTGTTTGCTGTATAGAGAGTGAAAGAGCCTGTTCGTTTGTGTTTGTGACTGGGAACTTTTCAGTTTTTATAATGAAAGGTTGCAGTGTGTGTCTCTAATGCACCTCATTGAAACCCAAATACATTGGCTATCAGCAGGAGTAAGAGCAAAGGTAAATGTGCTCTAATTTAAAGGCTTGGCATTAAAAGTTTCAGAGGAAGTGTAACAGTGGAGAGTGTCTGGAAAAAACCAAAAGCGTGATGGAAATAAAGAACAAAACTGTGTGCACAGATGTGCAAGTGCTAATTTTCTCCATTGGTGGGTCCTCGCTTTACATGGAAATCCCATTTCCTGCCTCACTTCATGTCTTAATGCCTGGTTTTGCAGGGATTATAATCAAGAAGCAAAGGAAAAAGCATAGGAGTGTGAGCATGTATCCATAGAAAGATATCTACTACTGATAAATGCACTTTTTAAGAAATGTTTTTTGACCTAGGACAAAACATATAAGCAATTCAAGAGCCATCACTGGTATAATGTTATTTTAAAATATAGGATTCTGTACTTGTATGAAAATAATTTTGACAGAATTTCCTGTATGTTCTCGTAAAATGGTCTTGGGCTGAAATGAATGTAGTTAGTGTATTCATATTGAAGACACTAGAAAACCTAACTTGTTGGCAAAAGTAGATACAAGTGAACATTTTCTGTCCTGAGTGGATATTTTGAATGGAGCTTTGATGGTACCACAGTTTCAACAGGTTTGAGTCCATTGCATTCAGGGTTTCTATAGTAATTACTATGGCAACAGTGATGCAGGAAATGTTCCCACGGGAACCCAGCTGTGAATAATAACTAACTGAAAGCATTTTGCTTTTGCATCTCACATTAAATGTTCCTTCAGTGAAAGTATGGGGGCTTTGCTTACTTAATAGGAAGTCAGTGTCTTGCATAAAAACCCACATGTGTTGACAGGTGTGTCTGGTTTCAGGGTAGAAACATCTTTTCAATGTATTGCTGAAGTATCATCCCAAAGACCAATGGAAAGTGCTAGAAACATTAAATGTAAAATTTGGCATCAGCTTCAAATGTTTTATGTTGTAAAGAAACTTCTTAAGCCAAATTTGTAATGCAAAATCTGCTCAGGAACTCTAACTTAGTTTTATCTTGAAGAATTATATAAATCATTTAGATATGAGTAATACTGTTAATAAAAACTGTCTTAGCCTTCTGACCTCACTGTGCAACAGAGGTCAGGATCACACAAGTCACATGGTAGAGGTCAGTATTTGTTGACTTCAGTGTCTATTTATAAATTGCCTTCAAAAACTCATCTGCTTTTTTCAGAAATAAATTTGTCAGTGTTTAATGAAATATCCTGAAACTGTTTGTTGTTAAATCTTGCTCTCCTTGTACTTGTAAACTGGCCTTTGTCCATACAATTACCATGTTCGTATTTATTTCACTTTCATTCTAAACAAAAGGGAAACCAATCTGGTGTTTATGATATGAATAAACTTTGAAACTTGAAAGCATTTCTGGGCTTGTTTGGGTAGCTTCACTGTCATGGAGTAACACAAAATACTTATGGTACTCAGGGCATTTGTGGTCACAAGGAAAAGTTCTAATGAGTTATATGAGAAAAAGGGAAACTAAACTAGTAAATATTTACAAGACTCTGGTAATTATTTTTGAGGTCTACAAAAATATGTTAAAGCTGAATATGAATGAAGAGCACTTTGTTAACTATGAGGAGAAAACAGTATTCTAAGCCCCAGGGGCTGATAGTTGCTCTTAGAGTTATTTATGCAACTCAATAGGAATTATTATGCAGGTGGAAATATGATGAAATGGAGGTGAAATCATTATTTATTTGTGCCCCTGTGGTGTACAATCTGCTAGTAATGCAGGTGAAAGTCTTATAAGCAAAAATGTCTTTGTAAATCTAAAGGCTATGTAGTTTGATCTTGATGACTTGTGTCTATATATCACATACTGATATCCCATGCACCACAGATGTTTCAGCTGTGAGTCTCTTAAATATTTTGTTGCCTTTTTTGTACTTACTGGTCTTGGTAATCTAATAGATTGCAAGTGTTCTCTCCCAGGTTTTGTTGGATATTTGTCTTTAAAACAACACTCAAAGGAAAAAGATAAAGTAAAGTATCATGATTTGGGATTTAAAACTAAAATTCTAAGTAAAATCTCTAGGGGAAAGGTTGAAAAAGTTGAAGCTTTATCCCTCAGTCTTGATATGTCTTGCAACTTCCCATGAAAGGTTTTTGTTATTGATAACGTGATGAGGACAAGAGGAAATGACAGTACAGGAGGAAATGACCTCAAGTTGCAGCAAGGGAGGCCCAGGTTAGACCTGAGGAAGAATTTCTTCACTGAAGGGGTGGTCGGGCATTGGAAGGGGCTGCCCAGGGATGGGGTGGAGTCACCATCCCTGCAGGATTCAAGGAACAACTGGGTGTGACAGTTCTGTGCTTTGGTTGACATGGTGGTGATCAGTGAAAGGTTGGACTTGATGATCTTGGAGGTATTTTGCAGCCTTAATGATTGTATTGTCCTATGAATTTCCGACTTATCCCCCACTTCTTAATATTCTGTTCTTAATTTAACTGACAATGGTCAAAGTGTAGGGGAATTTCTGTTGTCCATGTTGTAGTTATGCCATCACAAAATACTGGCTTGTGTTCTGAGCAGGGCCCCAGGATGCTGCAGAATTTAATCTTTGGTGAGATTTTAATGTCCAAGTTATTTGACCTGTATGTGACAAAGTAGCTAAGTGGAATTTGCCACGACAGCCTCCAATCCTTTAGGCATGCTGAAGGGCAGAACTAATGGAGACAGAAAATTATGGTCTAATTTGACTTTTCAAGAGAGGTAGTTACTGTGTGCTGAAGATAAGCCGTGGGCATGGCTCCATCCACTTGGAAAAGTTTGGTTTATTAGCTCTGGTGGTGACAGGCCTGTTACCATCTCAAGATAAGATGTTCAGGTCTGTCTGCATAGAGATTGCAGGAGTGGTTCTTGTCACTCAGTGTAAAACCCTTCAAGCAAGAGCAGTCTCGCTCAGTGAAACTATGCTGAAAGTTAGTCCTCTATAACTGATCACATTTAATAAAAGCAGATTTCTTTCCTTGTCTGACTGGCTTAGTGCCATATCCTTGAGAGCAAGGTGTGAAAGCATCACACAGCTCTCTTGAAAAGGTATGCAGGAGTGTTTTACTTTTCAACACACAAAAGTGTCTAAATTGACTATAATGATCCTATATGACATTTTAGTTACAAACATACATTTTTTGCCTTTTCAGGTGAAATGCAAACTGTAATAAAGAAAACTATGAAGTTGCAAATGAAGGATATGGAACTGGCAGTATAAAAGTTTTAAAATTGTGTATAGGACTGACTTGCCTCTAGATGTTACTTGTTATAAACACTGTTCCCAATTTGTTCAGTCCTGATCTCTCTGAATCCCTGTTAGTGAATCACAGCTCCACAGGAACTCAAGTTTACCTTCAGAGAGAGATGAGATGCATCCAAACAGAAAAGGCTTTCAGAACACACCCATTTCCTTTATGAAGAACACAAGGTGATGGTGCTGGAATGGATTTTGAGGGTGTTGGTAGGCTCTCTATGGTAGAGATGAAAATGCTATTTGGGTGGATTTTGAACAGCTAAGAAATCCTTGTTTTTTAAAGCTGTGGAAACCTTTTTTTTTCCTATCTAATCAGCAAGTATCCAGTCTCAGTAACCTAATTGGATTTTCCAGCCTTAGGTTCTAGTTTGAAAACAAAACGAAGAACTTGTCTTTCCTTGAGGATGAGTGTTGTGATGCTTTGGCCCCGAGGCTTGGCTTTTTCTGACTGATGATGGGGACAGTTAAGCCTCACTATCAGTTCTTGTTTTCCCATGGACCAGAGGATTCCTGGCTGTTGGGTGGAAATGAGCAAACATTTCTTTTGAATGAGCAGTTGTTCTCCCTGTAAAGAATTCAGTCTCTGAGAAGCACTAGTGGGGTGAGGTAATGACTAAAAATTAACAAGCCTTATTGCTGTTTTTCCTTTTGAATGTAAGTGAAACGATACAGGAATATTTTTAGGCTGCGTAGTCAAAGTAAAGCTGTGAGTTATCTCTGTCATCTCAGCCTTCTATAATGTTCATGAAATGGTGATTTTTTTTTAAAAGATACATAATACAGAACTCTGTTCACATCCTCCCCAGCATTAATGCAGCTGTACCTGTGTCAAACAGCAGAAAAATCTGGGCCCTCCTGTTGCCCAGAGCCAGGGATTTCTATTTCAGATGTGGCCAGAGTTCATGTAGATCAAGGGAGATGCTTTTATAGTCCTGTATATTGATGGCATTTTTTGCATCAACCTGCAATAATTAGAAATGAAGAAATAATTTATGGTTAAAGCTTTAAATCAAGCTTGTTATTCTTCAGAAGGTGAAATGTTGCATCATTTGGAATATCTGAGTTTTAGATTGAAAATAGCTCTTCAGTTGGCCTTCAGATTTTTTTTTTTCATTTTCATAAGAATGTTTTAATTTTTACAGGAAAGGATTCAAATACAGAAATGAAAAATATGCATTTTGTCACTTGTTTGGGTTTTGTTAGTGATGAGATATTTTATGGTAACGTGCATTGATTCACAGTATAAATAAACATGTTCTGCAGCAAGCATGGGAAAAGAGTAGGTGTGTGACAGCTCAGAGCTACAGGTACCTGCTTTGTCTCTGCAGCCACTTTCACAGGGGCTGTTTTTCTTTCTTAAAGCATTTATGCCAGTTCATGAGAGTAGGACAGTCAAAGATTGTGTTCACCTTCAGGAAGTCAGCACAGCAGCTCAAAATCACTCATCTGTTTTTTCCTTGGTACCTTTGTGTTCAGTCTTGCTCAGCTGAGTGACCTCCCCATCCCCAGTTCCCCGTTTGTGACGAGCTCCTGTCTGCAGGATGGGGCCCTGGCAAATCAAACATGCACCCAGTCTTACAGTTACTTTGCCTTTAGCAAGAAAAACCCATCAATTAAACTTAATTAAGCTCTATATGAACTTGAATATTTTTCTGAGCTAAATTCTGTTGTGTTAGATTTGTTTTACACTTCTGGAAAATAAATGGAATTTTCCCATTCCCAGAATATCAATTTAGTGCCAAAATGCACAGGCCTAGTATAAAAGAGAAATTGTATTTGAGACTACAAGTGGATGAGTCAATGTTTTTTATTAAGTAGTGCAAAGCATCAGCTTTTTTCCTGCTCTTAAAATCAGTATGAAAGGTACATAATTATTATCTGTTATTTAAATATCTGAGAAAATCAGTATTCAAAACTGCCGTTCAAAGCTGAAATGCTCTTGCACATCTCAGGCTTCACCAGGTAAACCACTTTGGCACTTTTTGTGTGTGGAATTTGGTATCACAACTATTCCAGTGTGTTAAAATAAACAGGCTTTTGTGACCTGTATTTTAGTGTACTTATTTGATAGGTTGAACAGATGACATCCCAAAGAACAGATCTGAGCCGTAAGTGCTATTTATTATTCAACAGTGTCTTTGTAAAATATTCACAGCTGTAGTAACAACCATTATTTCTGCAGATTAAAAAGAATTTTTACTTAGCACAGTTTGTCTCCAAGTGGATTGAGCTTTCCTTTTAGTATCTGAGTATTCATGTAGATTTGCAAAATGAGCTTTTATCTTTGAGCGGATGTAGCAGCTGAATATTTTAAACAAAACATGCACAGTTTGGATATTGCTATCTCAGAAATGCTCTTGCAGTCAGTGATTCTGTGTGCAGATAGACTGGAAGATCAGATGAAGATGTAAAAGTTTCGTGAGCTTAAGATAAACTGCCATAAACTGTTCACTTAACTCATCATCATGCTTCAAGGCAGATAAAACATTCTGTTACTAAATGTAATAGAAACTTTTAAACATTCTGTATTTTAGTTTTTAGATTCCTTTATAGGCTTTTACCTGACAATTGTCATTATGTAACTAACCTACAGCAATTTAAAGGTTGCAAAAAATGGCTCCACTGATTTATCCTGAGAGGCATGTTTGTTGAGTGTGTAAAAATATTTTTATAATATATGCATGTGGTGTGTGTGATGGAACTTACACAGAAAAACCTGTACATCATAAGGAGAAAAACATTTTATTTCCTAGACTACAAAATAGTGGTAGAAGCACCTTGGTCAAATAAAGTGCCAGAACACAGAGGGGGTATTACCAGTGTCACAAGTTCCTGCAGTAATAAAATTTTGTTCAGTAAAATTCCAAATTATTCTTATTGAACGTCAGGATCACTAGGAACTAGGAGGTAAGGAAGTCAGTAATTTCCTGGTAAAGTTTCAAGGGGTCTAAGATACATTTGGGTTACTGAGGTGTGCAGCTGCCATTTCCTGGCGTGTCTCGCCAGGGCTGGAGCTTGCAGGTGAAATGGAGGGTGCACAGGTAGAGCTTCTGCTGATGGGGAGCAGCAGTTTGGCACTCAGACACAGGGACAGGCTCAGGGCTTGGTTGTTCCAGGGCTGCCTCTCCAAGGGACAGGTCCCCACCTGTGCTTTGCCCAAGTGGAGGGACTTGGTTTGAGGTGTTATCCCCAAAGTAAACTTTCCATAATGATCCCTGAGCTGAGCTCAGATGGAAGGTTTGGTGACCCCTCCCTCCCACAGTCTGAAGAGTTCCTTTACATCCCTTTCAGTCTTTCCTTCTTAACACTGTGGTGCCGAGGAGAAAATGTTTTGGTGCCTTTTAGCTAAATGCAAAGAGATCTATGTGTAAGAAAGGTCAAATGTTAGAAATTACATCTCTGAGACTCCTGTAATTTTAGGCAGGAACGCCTCCTCTCTTTGTCTCTGTGATCTCACCATGATCTAGTCTGTGATGACCCATTTGGTGCATTTCAAGAGTGTTCATCACAGTGCATTCAGTTCTAGGAACCATCTCTGCCCCCTCCTTGACTTTTAAAAATCTTTACTATGGTATCTGAGTAATTTATTTTAGATTTACGTGCCTCTGAAAGTCAGCTCTGCTCATTGCTTTTAATGCCTATTACTAACTCCTCTTATTTTTTCAAGCTAATGTTTTAATTTGTTCTATCTGCTACCTGCTTATGCCAGTGACGATTTTTATTATTGGTCTTGTAAATTATTTTGTTATGCAACTAAGTGCAACTAATACACTATTGGACCAGTATCCCTCCTACCAAAGTATAATGTCTATTGACTATTTAAAAAATAGAATTCTTTAACAGTTTTGTATTTAAAATATCAAATAGCTATTTAGTGTTTTAATAGTTTTGTAACACAGACTGATTCTTAATTAGCTCATATCCTGCTGGTACAGTGAAAAACTAAGATTTACACCTCAATCTTTGATGTTACAAAAATTAATTGTAACGATTATAATTTTTGCATTATGGCTGCATCTAAAAATGTTTACTGTGATCACATTTCTATGAGGTGTTTTTATGAACATGAAAGCAAAAAAACATTCATACACCAAATATTTTACACCAAAAAAGACAATAGAAGCTATTGCTATGCTGATTCTAAGAAAAAAACTTGGGCTATTGTGTGTTGTGGTCCTTCAGGAACTATAAGCAGCAGGAAGAACTTGTGTGTTAGTTCAGTGCTTTAACTTCAGTATCTGTTGTGTTATTGTTGGATGGTGAGGTTTGACAAGCAGCCATTTAATTTTCTATTTTTTAACCAAGGTTTTTTGTTCCTTTTACTCTTTGTGGTCCCTTCTGTAAGGTGTCTAATTGCATGGTTGGAGTTGTAGTGTGCTCAGCACTTGGGTTCTGCTGCCAAACCATGTGTTGGTCTGGTCAGCTTCAGCAGCTCACTCCAGCTTTGATCTGACTTCATGTGTAAAATCTCAGCAATGTTTGCCTACCTTTGTGAGCTAATTGGAGACTCATTAGGAGAGAAGTGGGCCATGTTATGGTTACTTTTCAGAAATAATTGTACAGTGATAATTATAGGGTAGGAGGAAGTTTTTTGGAAGGAGTAAAAACAGAAGCCAGCTTCTTGTTTTTAGTGTCACACACAAGGCTGGCTAACTTGCTTTTCACAGCTTTGTGCAGCTCCACTGTCAGGATTAAAGGCTCTAAAATGTCCCTCTCCAGTCCAGCTGCACCATCTTGCATCATGTGGCATAATTGCAGCTTCACAGACTGTTGGGGTCAGGGCTGTCTCTGCTGAAAATCACTGGGAAGAATAAGTTGGTGTCACACATCGAGTCAGAGCATCTCTGAACACCAGCAAGGCTGCCATGTCCCTTAGTGTTCAATCTGAACTAAAACATGTAACTACACTGAGGACAGAAACCTGTCAGAGGTACAGCCAAGGAAGTCTAAGTCCCTTAGTATTTGAAGCATTCAAGTGTTCATGTTTTTCTTTTCTCCCTCTCTTATTCTTTTACTGAGATGGAAAATATGGCAGCTGAAAATGTAAACACTTTTCTTTGTCTCATCTTGCAGGCCGAAACAGCAGCAACAGAATAATTTTTCCTTGTTTCCTTCCACCAAGGGCTGGAATTTCAGAGGGGTAAGTTTCATATTGTTTTGTTCAGGGTACAACATTCCCTCCTGCTGCATTCTGTTGTAGTGTAACTTTGTAGTTAAACCATGATCTGTTAGGAACTAAAATCATGACAAAACAATTAGAATGAAACTTTTAATTCTGTACCCTCCTAAAAGGCTTTCTAAAAATGACAGCTTTTTTTTTTTTTAATGTGATTGATTGTATTATTCTGAGAGGTGCAGGACATAATCATGCTGTACATTAAACTTAAATTAAAAAAAATAGGGTATGTTTTCGTGTCTGAAAATAAATAACAAAAACTGGACTGATACTGTTCTAATATAGATATTTGTAAAGTTATTGCAAGTTGGTATATATGAACTTTGCAGAAGTACATTTAAATCATAACAAAAATTATGTGAGTCTCTTACAAGGCAGAAGGGAACAGGTTTTATTTCTGTTTACTTGACTTGAGTAAGGTAATATGGAAGCTTGTGTGTTCCCAAAGAAACTGACTGAAAAGATACATGAAAAAACAATGCAAGTGACAGTAAGAATTTTTATATTTGCTGGTGGTATCAGGAACTTTCATTCTTGTCCTCTTCAAGTTTCAGAGGTAGCTTCTTAGTAGGTTAATGTGTTCAGAGTGAGCCATGTTATCCCCTCTCTGTCCCATATGGCCTGTGAGCCACCACCCCGTTTGGTGCAAAGCTCTGTGTGATGGTGGTGTGCAATGGCAATGGTGTTTGCCATGTGTGTAACTACTGGAGCCTGGGGTGCAGTCCAGGAGATGTCACTCAATGTTGTATCTGAGTCATAGTGATCTTTTGGTTAAATGAAAGGCCTTTCTGCCTTGTAAACTTCTTTTGGTATAATGAGCACTAAATTACCATTGCCAATATATAATGTGGACTGACTTGCACTTGGGAGACCATATAAATTTGTTTTCTCTGAGCTTCTTCCAACAAAATAGTTAAGTAAAGAGACATGACTGAAATGTAATGAGAGTGTTAATGGCAGTGACAGATTTACTGATCTGTGTTGTTCATAATATGTAAACTTCATTAAAACAAAAAATATATTTTTACTGACTTTCACATTCTAATTTGGTGTTTTAAATAGAGCATCCACTGTTGTTTGCTGTGAGCTGTTTATTGTCACAATTTCTTGTATTATACCAGGGGTGAAGTTGTCAGTGATACTGAGAAAATAGTTCCCTCACAATGGCAGGGTCAAGAGTTTAGGCAAAATACCAACAATCTCTCAGATGCAGATTAACTATACATTTCAGAGCCAGTTTAAAAATAAACTTGTCTCTAGTGTTTCCCCCAGTTCTCTCCCAGCTATGCTGGAAAAGTAATTGAGGAAGAAGGTGGCTATGAAAATAGTGGGATGGGTACTGTAGGTATGAGTTGTGGCTGAAGAAACAATGATCCCAAGTTCAGAGCAGCAGCTCACTGATGCAGAGACACAGGGCTGGTTTCACAGTGGCAGCATGAGGTCTGTGATCCTGTGATGCAGGTGGAGTGAGCTGCACACAAAGAACAGAAAACTGGGGAGTAAAATCCTTCAGAATCAAGAACCTGAAAGGAGATAGGAACAGTAATATTAGAGAAAACAGGCACCAAGTTAATGGATCTTCAAACTGCTTCCTTTATGTGTAGAAATGAAGATCTGTGGCAGGTGGCTGCCACCTTATTTTTAAGGAAACTTATGCCATAGTAACACAAATGTCAAGTTCTACATCTGTAATATTTCATATGGTGCAGAGTAGGCAGTTGCAGTTGTTTGACATAAATAGCTGCATCAAGGGAAGAACCTGTATGAGTTGTTCACTTGATCCAGTTGGATGCTGAAGCCAAGGTAGCTGAGGACTGGAAAAGAGAGCTAAGTGTCTGTTTTGCATTGTGGGAGCATTAACTTTATTTCAATGGGTGGAAAAATTGTGTTAGGAAAAGCCCAATTTCAAGAGCAGACTTGAAGTCACACAGGTTTTCATAGAGATGGTGAAAGGTAATAGTTTGGCTTTGATGTCTTTTCTCAAACAGCACTAAAACCTTACTGGATAAAATTACTAGGTTAGTGTTGACAGTGGAGCAGAGCCACAGCTGAGTATAACAAACACAACTCTGGAGCTGACTTATTCATGGCTATGTTTTTTTTAGCTTCTATTTCTATTATTACAGACTATAATATAGGATCATTTCAACATTCACAAAAAATAATAAAGAATAAAGTGGTTAGCACAGAATTGCAACATTGTGTTCATCTCCCTGTCCTCGCTTTGCAGTGAGTTCACTCAGTTTAAATGTCTCTGTATCATGCTGAGAAAAGGACATGTTAAAGAAACCTGGAACACACACCAATGTAAACCTCAGAGTAAGATAAGGAAGGCCCGGATGCTGCACATTTACCAAAGAAACTCCTCTGCACTTCTCTTTTCCTTGCTTAAATTTATCAGAAGGTGATTTCCATCTCCAGCAGCTCTTTTGAGCTCCACGGTTAGAGATCATGTTTAACTCTCTCAATTGGGATTTTCATGTCAGAATGATATCATGTTTCTGTTGTTTTTAGATAGTGGTAGCAGGGACTTCCAGAATTTTGGGCAGTGTTTACATATCAGTGGGGAGAAAGGAGCTTATAATTTTATTTTTTTTTAACTGAATAAATCAAACCTGATTGGGATAAAATTTAGACATAAAGTTACTGAGCAGTGAAATCCTTTTGCTATAAGCTTCTCCTGCACACACAGGTTAATTTGGGGTTTGAAGGGATTTTTATTGTCAGGTCCAGCAAATAGACTATTATAAAGTATTTATAGTGACAACTTTCATTCCAGAGGAAGAAATGCAGAACCTGTGGAGACTATTTTTTAACCAAGGGGAGGAAAGACCAGAACACAGGAGATTAGGTGTTAGATGTGGTACTTGGAATAAAAAAAGAATGAAGCAAAGGAATATAAAATATAAACTATAGGAGAGGAATAAAAGCAAAATCCTATCTTGAGTGTAGTATTGCAGAAGGAAAGAGGAGGAATCTGCAGCTTGGAAAGAGGGATAGTCTGGGTGGAGAAAGCAAAGAGCTGTGAAAGAATTGTGAGAGAGAGTGCAAATGGATAAAATATAAAAATGGAGGAAAGCTAGTGAGTATAAAAACAGAGAGATGGAAGTACCAAGTGGAGGTAGAAATCTATAGAGCACTGCTGGTTTATCAGTTCAGCCTTTGACAGTGCTGACCCTGAGATGATAAAATAATGGGAGCAAAATGTGACTGGGACTTGGTATGAAGAAACACAAATATCTGGAGGGATAGGGCAGTTCAGAGGCAGGTCAATAATGAATATAAAGAAAACACCAGCACAGATCTTGGCACAGAAATTAATATTAATTCTATTTTTGCTTTATCTTCTGATTGCCTTTAACTCTCACTGTTCTTTTCATCTCTATGCCACCCTTCCCTTAAAACCTTGATGCAGAGAAGTGACTTTCCTCTGCATCACTGTTTGGTCCTTATAAGTAAGAGAGAGCAGGTCAATATGCTGCTCTGAGTGTCTGTGGAAATAATGTGTAATGTTGCCATGTTAGAGTGGGAAACAGCTTCATTTCACAAAGCATTCCATCAAATGAGGCTTACATTTGTACAGTCATCCACACACCATTAGAAGATGTGAGGATTAAAGCTTCTGTGGGTTTTTGGTGGTTATGATACAGTCTTGAGTTATATGCTTGTGTGCTATTTTTTGCCACACTAAGAGCAGTCAGTTTTATAAATAAGGAAGTTCTGAATTCAAGAGGAATAAGAATTTTGAGAGTTTAAGATTTCAGCTGCTTTATCTGTCTCCCATCCTGCTCCCTTAAAAGCACCCACTTTGTTTATGTCAGCAGGATAAACTTCTTAGATATGCAAATGAAAGTCTTCAAATGATTGTTTTTCTAAAAAAAATTAAAAATTGGTACATTTGCAGAAGTAGTGGTAGACAGTGTTGCTATGATGACATTTGAGGTGACTATGAAGAAACTGCCTGTCAATCAAAAGAAAAGCAGCTACCTAATTAGAGAAGAATATTGGGCTGTAGACAGAACTGAAGAGGATGCTAGATTTGTCTGCACTTGTCTCTGATGTGTCTCTCCACTGTTCCACTGAGAGGGCATAATTTCCTGTATGCTTCAAGCAAACATCTGAACCATGATGATGGTTTCTTTATTTCCTCCCTGCCGCACACAAAAATTTGGCTGAAAATCTTCAGTGCTAAAAATAAATAGGAAAATCTAAACCAACATTTTGTACTTGAAATAGTTTGAGGCATGTGTTTAGTGTGCAGTTGAGTGAAGATTGAAGATAATTTATTGCAATGAGGCTTCTTCCTATTTCCTCCTTTCTTGTTTCCTTTCTAGTTTTGCAAAAGCATCTAACTGAGCTGCAGATGTGGTCAGCTGTGAGGAAGACTGGTCTAATTTATGAGAAACCTGACATAAAAAAGTGTGAAATATGCTGAAAGTCAATTTTAGACATGTAAGTGGTTTCTGTGCTAGTTTTACTGCACACATGTTTTTTGGGGAAAAGGTCTGTCATGCCAAATGAGAAGAATTCTGCACTTTTCAGACAATATTTGGAAAACAGTATATTTTTGTGCAGACTGGCACACTTCACTGATCCCATTCAGAATGCACAAATCTTGACAGGATAAAAATTTCTGAGAGAGAAAAGAAATCTTATCCTGGCTTTTAATTGATGAATAATTGCACAAATTACATAATTATTTGCTACCATATAAAGGACCTCTGTACCTCTCCTGGATTCTGTGTGGTTTTACTTAATTTCTGTATCCCCTGATAATTGTTGAACCAAGCAGCAATGTTACCTATAACAGAAACTTATTACAAGTGGTATCACACAGGCCTTTTTTCATACTCGTTGAAACAAAGTTATGCACTACTGTCTCTAAATCAAATGTGCTTATATACCATAATCTCTTGATATGTCCAGTATGAATTTAAATCACAAGGCATCACATGCAATAAAAACCACGTGGTTTTTGTTAGTTCAATATACTCCTATGCACAATTTAAGCAATTTCCTCCTCAGAGGAGGATGGTTACTTTGCACTGACAGCCTGTGCTTATAAGTGATGACTTTGTGTACTCACAGTGTAGGGTGAGTACAGTAGTGTACAATAATGGTACCTGGTGTGACACAGCAGGCAGGACTCAGTTCCTTCCTGTGCCACAGAGGGACTCTGGGCAGGGGGGTCCAGATGGGATCCCTGCTGGCCAAGGCTGCTCTCCTCCCTTTGCCTCTGCAGAGAGTTCTGTGTCTTCTAACCTGCAGCAGGTTAAAGATACATGGATGCTTAACCCCTGACCCATCTCCTCCCCCTTTGTCTTTGAACAGAAGAATTCCATATTCCTTTTCTGCTTTCCAACAGATGATTAATTCCTGTCTGCCACTCACTCCTTTGGATCTCTTCCTCTGTCTTCTTACAGTGGGTTCAAGCTCCTCTGTTTCAGAGTTTGTCTCAGCCCTTCTCTTTTACTGCCTGGCTCTGCTCAGACTTGCCTTTAGTCTGCCTCTGTGGAGGAGCTGTTGTGCTGCTGTCCAGCACTGACCTTTCCTGGCTGGGATGGCCCTGATACCTGACATCAGAAACAGTACAAAGCAATTCTGCCAGTCTGTTCTTGCAGCTCTTGCTTAGGAGCAGGGGAACTTCACATCATTGATAGCAGCAATGTAAGGACCATTAAAAATATTTTTCCATAATGCACAATTTCTGGTTCCGAAGACAGGAGCTCATAAATGGTAGCAAAATTCACCCTGAATAAAAATTTTTGTTTGTAAAAGAGTTGGGTTTGATGTCTCCCTGCTTAATCTATGGGCGGAGTTTTAAATGGTTTAGCTTGTTACTGGTTTTGGTTTTGAACAAACCATTGGAACTGTTGTTGATTAGTCACAAGACTAATTTCTCTTGGAACAGCAAGGTTTATATTGGCAAACAAATAGAGAAGCTATCAGAAATTCATTGTGTGGCATTTGTGTAGCTGGATAGCAGTCAATTCCATCTGCACTTTCAAAACACATCAGAATTGTCATGTTCTTAATGTATACACTGAATTCAAAAACAAATTCAGAGTGGCCAGTTAGACAATTTTGAAGAATTAAATTCCAAAGCCATGCACTGAGTTAGCGTGATTTAATCACCATAATTTCTGCCCACAGTGTGTGATGCAAGGTTAGCCATGTCAAGCTCGAATTTGAAATTGCCAGCCAAACATGGTTTGTTGATATGTTGATTGTTAGGCCTGTGATAAATGGCCATATTTCCTTGTAGGGTCAATGGGTACTGTAAGTTACAAGGTGTTCTGTGTACAGTAGTGTGGCAACAGTCATGAATGTGCTGGAGTGACAGCTGTGAGTTGGTTTGTAAATTAGTTACAAAGGAGAATGATGCTGCCTGACCTTTAAACTTCAGCATTCCAAGATTCCAATAGCTGGGGGCTCAGGCAGACAAACCTGTGCATGTTTTATGAGCTATTAGAGCTTGTGCTACCTGGGGAGAGCTGTACTGCTTAGGAGTTTGCACTGATTTCATTAACTCAATTCAGAAGCTGTTTTATGAAACTTTCAGGCTTTTGTATCTGAAGACAGCTGTGAGTTAAGTACATAGCCATTAAACTGTCTCCCTAGTTTACAGAGGTGCTTCCAAGTTCATTACATGGCAATTGTAGAAAATACACTTTATATTCTATGTTTCTCAGGGCAAGAATATTGAGGCCCTTATAGAGCTCTTGGCTCAGGCATTCCTGAAAAGGTCTCCACAGACTTTAACATCTGTAAGACTTTTCACCCATGACTTTGTTGTAAAGGATAGATATTCTGCTTACTAAAGCTCAGTTATTCAATTAATGCCTTGAATTTTTCTGATAATGAAAATAATGTGATATCTCCCATTTGGAAGGGTTTTGTATAATTTAATTTTATCTTTTTAAGGAATGGACTTTTTTTTAATACTTCATACAGTCATTCTGTTACTGTCATAAGATTTTGTTTTATGGATTTTTGTAAGTGCTTTGTAACAAGTTTATTTTTGCTCTGGGTGTGGTTTGTTATTTATAGTAGAAATATTCTGTATATGCTCTAAACCCTCCATGCCAGCTATTTTGCACATACAAACAATACTGAGCTAGAAGCAGCATGTGATAAAGCAGATAGGTCCAACTGTGATTCTCTTAGCTAGGTTGGATGCTCTGTTATAGAGCAGATTTCCTGTCTTTAATCATAGACTGGGTGTTACCTTGTACTCCTGCTGTCATTTACTGTTCTTGTCTTTGTTTGGCAGCAGATGAACTTGACCCCTGTTCAGTTTAACTCAAACCAAACTCTGCCCATTTCTTTGTCTTTGTTTCCCTGCACTCCTGCAGTGGCTGCTCTTTGAGAACACGTGATGTGAAATTACTCTTTCCTATGGCTGTGTTTCAGAAACCTGTGACAGTTAACTGTGATGCTCTTGTCCAGCTGAATTTGATGCCATATTAATATTTGATCATATTATAGATTCAGTGTATATAATATGATCCTAACATGATTTGAGGCAGTGTTCTCAGGATATGTAAAATGCACGCTTAAAAATATTTATTACATTGTTTTTGATGCAAAAATTATTCACAGGTTGTGTCTGTCTCTCTAAATTGTGGTTACTCATAAAGCTTTTCAGAGAGAATTAAATTTAGCATTCTTAAAACATTCATAACGTACAATGAGAAAACAGTTTCAATCTGTCTCTGTGTCAGCAGGCTCCCCACTGAATTTGCAAAACTTAGTTCTTTTCCAAGCACTGTTTTCAACTGTTCACAACCTTAAATATCCTCAGAAGTAGCAGTCATAAGTTTCAACAATCCCTGTGTCCTCCCAGACCCTTCCAGTCCAAAGCAGAGCTGTGCAAATGTCACGAAATGAGGGCACTTGCACTGATGCTAAGATTAGATTGCATGTCCTGACTGCAAGGGTGCTGAGGGAGCTGCAGGGCTTCCTCAGGCTCCTGTGGCTGCTGCAGATTGGTGCTGCACTTGCCTCTGGACTGCTACAGTCCTAGGGGCAAAAATAAAAATTATTCTCTTCTAAATATCTTCAACAAATCATGGCAATCTTTTTCACATTCTGGAAGCATTATCTTAGAGTTACCCAGATCTTTATCTCTGGGAGAATATATGAGAAACTACCAACTCAGTGGTTTGTACTATGGGAGATGGGATGGGCAAATTTGGATGTCTTGCAGGGAATTTGCTACCAGTGAGCATCTCCTTGGTCAAACCTCACAGAGCTTGAGATGTCTGTGTTCCCCTTTGTGAAAAATGCTGGTTGCAGCAGCAGGAAACTGCCCTGGAAGGAGGATTTTTATGTATTTGTTTTCCTATTTGTAATATCTGTAATTTTAAGAACTCTGGAGAAGAAAGCAACAGTGAATCTCCTAGGTAGCTTTGCTTGCATTTTGCTGTGATTTTTGACACAGCAACAGGAAACTGTGTGCTGTCAGAATAAAGGCTTGTCACGTGCTGCTGGTTACAGACATTTGACAGGCTTCAGCCTTATGCCTCCACAATGCTTTGGGCATTTTTTAAGTGAAAATACTAAGGCAGAAAACTTTCTGAGGCATAGTGTTGTCAGGTTTATTTTTTTTAATAGAATTAAAAAAAAATAGAATAGCTGGTGTTCATTCTCTTTTCTTGAAAACTATAGTAACAGCAAAATTTAATTCCCTTTACTCAGAACTTTGTGGATTTTTTTGCTGTTTATTTGATACTGTGTTCGTGGTGCTGTCTTTTTTCATTTTGTGTTTTGTTGGACTGGGCAGAGCTGCTGTGACTGTGCAGGAACCAAAAGAGCAGCTTTCATATATTTGCATATTTTGATTTTGTAAGTTCTGATTTCTGGATCTCATTCTTTAGATGAAGTTGCTGTCTGGAATCTAGATAGGGTATCTTAGATTTCCTTCCTTGGTACTTGTGTGGCTGTCTACAAAATAAGTAAGTCCAAGCTGCTCTTTATTTCAGCTGGATGCCCTTGATGCTGCTGTCAGCAAAGTGCAGAGCACCTTGGAGGTGATTCATGTGCAACTGCAGGGAAAAAACACAGAATGTTTTCTTCCCTCAGACCTTAGAAAGCAGGATTTGCAATTCCATTAATTTGTGTTAATTGATACAAGCAAGGAGCCAGACTGCTTGAAATGTTATTTATTATATTAATGAGAGAAAGCCTGACATAAAGCTGAGAGCTGAAATTCTTAAATTCTGATGGCTGCTGAGGCAGGCAGTTACAGGTGGCCTCAGGAGTAGTGCAAGTGCAAATATAAAGAACCACAGCAAGTTAAAGTCTTCACATGTTGTGATCTCCAGGAAGTGGAACACGGAAATCCAAATGTTACCAGGAAACCTGATTGAAAAATGCCTGCCTACATAACTTCATCTTTGGTGCAATTAAAGAGCTATGGGAATCATAACACTGAAAAAGTTACACTCCTATATTTGATCCTGGGTCAGGTGTTACCAAATTCTGATAGCAGAGGTTTAGGACTTCCTGTATGGGGTAAAAGATTATTTAATAAATAATCTAAGTTCATAAAGAGAGACCAAAGAATACTTGTAAAATATTGCAGGCTTATATATGGAATTTATATATATTTCTTTGGAAAAATACAGTATATTCTGCTGGAAGGGTCTGAAAAGAAGGTGGCCAGGTTGAGTTTTACCTCACTTTTGGGCAGAGAAGACAGGCCAATAGCATTCACCAAGAGTGATGTACTTCAGTAATGTTTTAAGACTTGGCCTAAGATGTTTGTTTTATGAAAAGTCCTTCAGTCAGTGTTTTCTGTCTGCAGAGGTGTCATGGCTCCTCTTCTCAAAGGAACTGGTTGCTCATTGGTATCAGTTTCACCTTTTATCTTCTTCCTCCAAGCTCAGCAGAAAATTTTTATTCTGAAGAAACATTGTACGAGCTCACTAAGAACTTGTTTTCTTTAAAGATGAAGTTTGAATTCAAATTTAAATTTATCTTGACAGTCTTGCCCAGTGGATGAATGCAGAATTCTGCTGATAACAAATCCAGCTCTGTGTTTGTAGATCTGATCAAGTCACAGAGGATTGAGTGGGATAGGGGAAGATCAAAAGTGAGGTGTAATTCTTTCTTCCTTGTTGTATTGAACTACTAGGGATAAAATCAGAGTCTGCACTTGTCCTTATATGCAAAACTGGGATGCTCTGCCATGCATCTTTCCTTCTTTATTCTGAACTGATTCTAAGGCAGTCTGTACTTCATTTTTACCATTATTCTTCTGTTAATTTAGGAATTCCTAAACACATCCCATAACTTCTCAAATATTAAAAAAAGAAATTAATAAAATAAATGTTTAGAAGTCCTGCCCAGTATCTACCAGCTGTTTTGTTTGCTGAGACAGCTACATTTGGATCTAGTTTCAAGGCCATTGCTGCTGTTTTAGAATTGCACAGGTGGGCCATGGACTGTTTCAGTTACTGAGGCTCAAAGTTCCCAGGCACCTACCTGTTATTTTAGAAACCTGTTAGTGATATCATTACCTTCACCATGCTGGAGCTGTTCACTTATCTGCTGTTTGTAAAACACTTTTGTCTGTCTAAAATATTATTGTGAACCAGCGTGTGAGAGAAGAAATCACAGCAGAGACAGACACAACAGCACAGATCAGCTTCTGACACTTGCAGGGCACTGCATGACAGGAAGCGAGAGCAAACTGTGTGGCTGCATGGGGAGGAGTTCCTGCCGAGCACTGAAGGACAGACAGGGACTCCTTTGTAGCAAAGACTTTCCACTGTCACGCTGAAAAATAAGAAACCTCCTAAAATCTGAGTACGAGACTAAATAACTGATGGTGTGGTGCTGCTTATTTGTTGATCATCAGGTAAGCGTGAATCAGGATCGTGAAACTTTTTATCGTTTGTGTGTAAGTTGGGATTGCACAGATACTCCTTCCAAGCATGCCAGAATTTAAGACTGCACATTGATTAAACCAAAATGTTACTTGGCAGGAATGTTGTCTTGTGCAAGGAAAGAAATTTGCTAAAGGTTGAGGTGATATACTCTGTTATTCCCAATGGGATGGAGGAAGGTTTATTTTTCTCTTTGTATTGGTCGTTTGTTGCTGCAGGGTGTTGGGTTTAGGTCTTTGCTTCTGCTTATGTGTCATACTCATGTAAACATCTCTGCCTCAGTCTCCTGGCCTGAAAATGTGAATTTTAGCTGATGCTAGGGCTTAAAGGGGATTATTGGTAGTAATATGCATTATTGTCTCCATTGTCAAAGTGAAAGCTGTAACACGTCCTCCTTAGAGTGTATTTACAGTGCAGAATGATTCTGCTCTGCAGCACCTGCATGTTGTGCCACCTGGAAAACTGGGTGCTGCTATGGACACTGCACTTTGGAGAGATGTGGACAGAAAAGTAGCAAGGTTGATAATAACTTTGGAAAATACAGCCTTTGAGGGAGGTTTAAAAGATTCAATGCATCTTGTGTATAGAAAAAAAAGACTATATAAAATGTGAGTATAGGTTTATCTCTGAGTGTGTGTGAACAATTGCAAAGTGGGCACATGTTCTCTGTGTTTGCCAAGTGTAGCACAGGAATAAACAGTCTTTTTTCATAGCAAGGGAGATTCAGGTTTGATATTTTGGGGATAAATGCTTCCTGATTGTCATGTTCATCAAGAGTAGAACAAAGTAGAGAATTAAAATCTGTCATTTCAACCTGCTGTATAAAAAGTTTCATGTCTTACATGTTGCAGTGGTTAGCATTTAGTACTTGGTTGCTCTTAATGATTTCTGTTGAGCTTTGATTTTGAGCTGTTAATATGTGAATAGAGTAGCCCATTAGGGACACCAGGGAACAGATGTGATCTCAGATTTTGCAGCTCCAATCCCAGTTTACAGCATTCTTTTTTGAAAAACTAGAGAGCATCCTCTCATTTAGGAATCCAAGTTATTTCAAAGTATTTGTGTAGATATTGACTAAAACTGTACTTTGAAATTCTTAGAAATATGTGATCAAGGCAGGGGGCATAATGTGAGGCAAATCAGGGATATNAATTCTGCTGATAACAAATCCAGCTCTGTGTTTGTAGATCTGATCAAGTCACAGAGGATTGAGTGGGATAGGGGAAGATCAAAAGTGAGGTGTAATTCTTTCTTCCTTGTTGTATTGAACTACTAGGGATAAAATCAGAGTCTGCACTTGTCCTTATATGCAAAACTGGGATGCTCTGCCATGCATCTTTCCTTCTTTATTCTGAACTGATTCTAAAGCAGTCTGTACTTCATTTTTACCATTATTCTTCTGTTAATTTAGGAATTCCTAAACACATCCCATAACTTCTCAAATATTAAAAAAAGAAATTAATAAAATAAATGTTTAGAAGTCCTGCCCAGTATCTACCAGCTGTTTTGTTTGCTGAGACAGCTACATTTGGATCTAGTTTCAAGGCCATTGCTGCTGTTTTAGAATTGCACAGGTGGGCCATGGACTGTTTCAGTTACTGAGGCTCAAAGTTCCCAGGCACCTACCTGTTATTTTAGAAACCTGTTAGTGATATCATTACCTTCACCATGCTGGAGCTGTTCACTTATCTGCTGTTTGTAAAACACTTTTGTCTGTCTAAAATATTATTGTGAACCAGCGTGTGAGAGAAGAAATCACAGCAGAGACAGACACAACAGCACAGATCAGCTTCTGACACTTGCAGGGCACTGCATGACAGGAAGCGAGAGCAAACTGTGTGGCTGCATGGGGAGGAGTTCCTGCCGAGCACTGAAGGACACACAGGGACTCCTTTGTGGCAAAGACTTTCCACTGTCACGCTGAAAAATAAGAAACCTCCTAAAATCTGAGTACGAGACTAAATAACTGATGGTGTGGTGCTGCTTATTTGTGCATCATCAGGTAAGCGTGAATCAGGATCGTGAAACTTTTTATCGTTTGTGTGTAAGTTGGGATTGCACAGATACTCCTTCCAAGCATGCCAGAATTTAAGACTGCACATTGATTAAACCAAAATGTTACTTGGCAGGAATGTTGTCTTGTGCAAGGAAAGAAATTTGCTAAAGGTTGAGGTGATATACTCTGTTATTCCCAATGCGATGGAGGAAGGTTTATTTTTCTCTTTGTATTGGTCGTTTGTTGCTGCAGGGTGTTGGGTTTAGGTCTTTGCTTCTGCTTATGTGTCATACTCATGTAAACATCTCTGCCTCAGTCTCCTGGCCTGAAAATGTGAATTTTAGCTGATGCTAGGGCTTAAAGGGGATTATTGGTAGTAATATGCATTATTGTCTCCATTGTCAAAGTGAAAGCTGTAACACGTCCTCCTTAGAGTGTATTTACAGTGCAGAATGATTCTGCTCTGCAGCACCTGCATGTTGTGCCACCTGGAAAACTGGGTGCTGCTATGGACACTGCACTTTGGAGAGATGTGGACAGAAAAGTAGCAAGGTTGATAATAACTTTGGAAAATACAGCCTTTGAGGGAGATTTAAAAGATTCAGTGCATCTTGTGTATAGAAAAACAAGACTATATAAGATGTGAGTATAGGTTTAGCTCTGAGTGTGTGTGAACAACTGCAAAGTGGGCACATGTTCTCTGTGTTTGCCAAGTGTAGCACAGGAATAAACAGTCTTTTTTCATAGCAAGGGAGATTCAGGTTTGATATTTCGGGGATAAATGCTTCCTGATTGTCATGTTCATCAAGAGTAGAACAAAGTAGAGAATTAAAATCTGTCATTTCAAACTGCTGTATAAAAAGTTTCATGTCTTACATGTTGCAGTGGTTAGCATTTAGTACTTGGTTGCTCTTAATGATTTCTGTTGAGCTTTGATTTTGAGCTGTTAATATGTGAATAGAGTAGCCCATTAGGGACACCAGGGAACAGATGTGATCTCAGATTTTGCAGCTCCAGTCCCAGTTTACAGCATTCTTTTTTGGAAAACTAGAGAGCATCCTCTCATTTAGGAATCCAAGTTATTTCAAAGTATTTGTGTAGATATTGACTAAAACTGTACTTTGAAATTCTTAGAAATATGTGATCAAGGCAGGGGGCATAATGTGAGGCAAATCAGGGATATGGAAACTTTGTGGCTCTACAACACCTGAGAGGAAGATGTAGCCAGGTTGGCATCAGTCTCTTCTGCCAGGTAAGGAGTGACAGGACAGGAGGAAGTAGCTTCAAGCTGCACCTGGGAAGGTTTAGATTGGATATTAAGGAAAATTTCTTCACTCAAAGCACTGTCAAGCACCGGAATGGGCTGCCCAGTGCAGTGATGGAATCACCATCCCTGGAGGTGTTTAGAAGCCATGGGGTTGTGGCAGTGAGGGACATGAGTTAGTGGTAGCTCGGCAGTACTGGGTTAATGGATGGACTTGGCGATCTTAGAGGGATTTTCCAGCCTGAGGGATTCTGTGATGTTCAAGAGCCCGTGTGCCCTGCAAGTGCACAAAACCTTTAAGGGTAGAGTTAGAGCATTAAAATACCTCAGCTTTGGTTATTCTTGCCTTTACAACCAATCCTATGCTAAACTCCCTCAGCACAACCATGAAAGGCCAGGAGCTGCAAATTCATCACCTCAGCTTGCTGAAGACCAAGGAATCCAAGGATTGTTTGCATGCTGACTGGCTCTATTACTTGGAGACATAAAGAACTGGGAATGACAGATCCCAGCTGAAAAGTGAGAGAAGAACAGAAGCTGAATCTAAATAGTGTATGGACTCTTTTATATTGCATCTCATTTTTTGTTTATATACTAAGTGAGTTTAGAATCCTTAGATATTGGTTATATTAATTATAATCATAATTTATGTAGGAGTATTCAGATTCTGGCTGAGAAAGGAGTTTGTTGTTGCATGAGAATCCTATGGTAAAGAAATAAATGTAACTTCTGTAGCTGAGTTTGGTTTGGACTTTACTGTAAAGTTTACAAAGGTTTCAGTGTATTTAACTGTTCTAGATTCCAGTTACTGGTCCTCTCCCCGTCTTCCAAAAAGGGGAAGGAAGAAGGTTAAATAAAGACAGAGTAAATACCAGTCCTCAAACAAAGCTGTGCTAATCCTTGTCCTTACAGCATCCCGTACAAGCACACCCATTTCCTGTTGTTAATGTTAAACACATTGAATATAACTTTCATTTCATTGTTCACTTCAGTGTTTCTTTTACATTACATTGACTGGAAAATCTCCAATCCATCACAACAAGCAGTGCAGAAGCAGAGCCTGCTGGCAGGAGGGGAGGCTGCCAAGGAGCTGCCATTTTGGCCAGCAGAGATGTGAAGACTCCTGGAAGTGCTTGAAAAGTGTGAAAGCCATCCGTGGCAGAGATGACCTCACCTCCATTGCAGTTTTTGCTGCGCTGTAACAGAGCAGAGTCTGTTTTTTCATTTGTTTGTTTTCTTTGGGATATCAAGAACAAGCAAGTTCTGCTCCTGCCAGCTGAACACGTGCAGGGTGGCAAGCTGGCCTGTCCTCACTGTGTGCCAGGCTCAGTGCAGTGGGGGCATCTCTGGCCATTTCTCCTGAAAAGCAATAACGTTAAGGATTTTGTGTCACTCTTGAGAAAATGAAGCCTGGGATGTCTCTGGTATTCCAAACAGTAGAGGGCAGTGGAAATATACATGCAAACACTAAAGAATTTTTGCTTGCAAGTTCCTTTTGCCAATATACCATAGAGAATTGTGATACTGAAATGCAGGGTAGCAGAGCCATCCTTTTCAAAAAAAAAAATAAAAATTGTGTTAGAATCCACTATTCTGAGATTATGGTCTCCAAAAGCATATATGATGCATTATTCTGCTGAAAAAAGCATCATGCTCTGGGGAAACTTGTAAGATGTTTTTGTCTCCCCATCTCTCAAACTCTAGTCAGTACTACAGCCACAGAAGTGGGAGATGAATGGGGAGGCTCTCTGGTACTGGCATGGAGACAAGTAACAGGCTGTGGTGAAGAGGGCTGACCTTTAAAGGTGGTGGAAGATCAACCTCATTCTGAAAGGGCTTAAACTCCATGGAATGCATTGTCACTTTTTTGTGAAATTGTAATTGTTTATCTTAGGTCCAAGCCCCATATTCAACAGGAAATGCAGATATTTCTTCCTAGGGACTGCAGACAGAGCTGTTTTTGTGATTAATATGTCCCATTCTCCTGCTATGCAGACTTTCTAGAATTGTGCATTATATCAGCCAGGCTCAAGCTCTTTGTTTTGCTTTTTGGTTTTTTTTGGGGTTTTTTTTGTTTTGTTTTGTTATCTGTGCCTTTATTTCATTTTAGATGCTGGAATGCCAGTGCAGCAGGAGTGTGATATGATGGAAAGTGTGTAAAGAGGCTTACTCTATTTTTCAGTATCAGTATCCTTCTGGCTTGAAGCTGGGTAATGCAGCACCATTTCTGTCTCTTCTAGTTCTCTTCTGAGCTCTGCTTGGTGGGATTATAGCCCATCACCTGTGGCAGGAAATGTTAAATTAGTGATAATTTAATTAACCTTAACAGAAGGTTATTAATCTCTTGCCTAGTAATTAAGTTGAATCCAAGGCATATTTCATTAACTGAGTAATAACATCAGGTAAGACGAATGCTGAAATTATTAGACATTCCTCTTGTATTAGGAAGACTAAACTGAAATATTTTTATTTTTCTGTTTGCTGGCTGTGTCACCTGTTAAACTTTAGGAAATATTTTAAATCAGCTAGCAGAATCGAAACATTGAAGCAGTCCAATTTTAGGGTGTTTTTCATCTTACCTCTCTTTATGCATTCCTCTTAAACATGTTTCGTGCTATTTGTGCCTCATTTTTGAACTCTGGCCTGACTGAGCTCTCCATACTCTGTGCTGTAACCAACTGGGAGCTTGATAATTTTGAGAGCATATGAATGTGATTTGAAATGGAAGCAGTGGAAACTTGAAACAGATCTTATAACACAGAAGCAACAGCAGATGGAATTTTTGGAGTCATTAAAAGAGTAAATATGGTTTTAGCAAGTGATACTTTTCAGGGATTTTTAAAGAGAGATCAATGAGTTGGGTGGGTGTGGATGCACTAAGAAACTACAAAGAAAAACGAATGAGAATTGTAGTGTCTGAATATTCTTTTGAACTTACTGGCTTCTGTACATGTTAGAGATTTAGGGATGCTTAGAAGTGCACATCTATATTTGAGTACACGCACGTGGATGTTGCTGATAAAAAGTATTTGTACATCAAGAGAATTTATGAGGAACTGGGTTTAAAAAAAAGAATAGTTGTATAAAAACAATGTGACTAGAAACTCACATGAAAGTCTGGATTATTGTTGAGATTTGGTGTCTCTATAGAGAAATGATGTTGTGTTCCTGCTTCATTCTGAGTTGCCTCAACACTGGCTGTGATTCCTGGGCTATAAGGCCGTCATCAGGCTTTGGGTGGGAAGGCTCCTTGTAGATGTAGAGGTGTTCTCAGCTGGCTCAGGAGATACTGATTGCTTTTTAAAATTAAAAGGGAAAAAAAAACATGTAATAATGCTGTTTTTCATGCAGACATAATCCACCCTTTGGAGTGTGGTTTAAACCTGGCCTATGATGTTTGACTTTTTAATAAGTATTTGATCAGTTTTCTTCTCTCCTTCCACATTAATCCCTTTTGATTTTATTTTTTCTCTACCTGATCTTTTCAAATTGTTTTTCTTTGGCTAGTTTTGTTTTTTAATTTAGTCTGATACAGATATTGTCCCTGATAAAAGTGTACCACAAGCTAGAGAGGACCATGAGGCCCAGAGCAGTGAATCCCTCCCTGCCTTTTTCTCAACAGTAAAAATGATGCAAAACTTTGTTAGCTAAATGGTATTCCCTTTTCTGTACTATTGCAAATTTACAAATGTATATGTATATACACTTGTTATATGCATACGTGTATATTTTATATATGTGTGTGTATATATGCACTTCTACTAATTTACATTTACTTATTTTTGCATTTTTTTGTAATGGTAACTCCATTATTTACAAAGTTATTTTTTTCCAATTAGCAGTATTGAAGTGTGGTCAAGTATATGCTCTGGAAAGACTTTAAAAAAATCTTTTCCTATGAAAACAATCTGAAATACCGACTAACTGAATGGTTTCTAATTTTTCTTTGTTTTGGACCTTTTGTTTTGGGAGCATGGGAAAAATCTATTTCATTAGAATGAATTTCTGTATGAAAAAAAGGCTTAAAATTGTTTTGTGCTTGGTTTTGAAATGAATCTGTCTGACTAAGAAGGTCTAAGGATATGATGTGCCTGTGCAAAAACATTCTCTTGAACTGTTATTTTGATACCAGTCTCTGTGCAGACACATTTCTAAGCATTTAGAATGGAGAGATGATTTAACAAAAGTCAACAACTCTTCTGAGAAGCATTTCCTTCCCCACCACAGGATGGGTTTTTCCAAGCTATATTTGTGCATCTTTGCATTTCATCTCCCAGGTGGTGAAGTATATATCTGTCATATTGATAATTAAAACCCTGGGATGGAGACTATGTTAATCCAGCCTTCCTTATAACAATGTCTTATTGCTCTAATTCCTTTAATGAAATCATTAGTTTAATATATAATTGGATATCTTACCTTCCCATCTCCTGTGAGATAATTATGGAAAGCAACTCTTTCCTGCTATGTTAAGGTCAGGAAGTGTCCTCTCTGTAGCTGTGGATGTAGGCACAGCCTTTTGGGCAACAGTAGCACAAAGATTAGGATTCAAAATTATGATACAAAAAGCTTTTTCAGCCTAGAGGTGCATGTTCAGATGCAGGTAAGGCACCTGTGTGGTCAGTCAGAAAATACAGACACATTTCTGATCAGAACATGTACTTGCTACTATTTTCATGGAAAAGGAAGGAAGGCAAACAGAATCATAACATTTTTCAATTTAGTTTGGTTCATACATATTCTAATAAAGAGATGCTCTGTGGTGAGATGGCATTTGCCCATTGCTCATAGCCCAGTGTGGGGTTTCCATGCTGCTCTGTGTGCACACAGTGCTGCAGTGGGACATTCTCATGTCAGAGTGTGGGGATGGAGGGAGCAGGGCTGCAGTGAGGACAGAGCCTGCCTTGCTGTGGGGCACTGCAGTGCTTCCTCACCCAGCCCTGCCCTGGGCTCTGCCAGAGGCTGCTGCCCCGGCCTGAGCTCCTGGGCTGCTTTGTTGGGAGGTTCGTGGTGCTTCGTGTGTCGTGTGAGTTAAACATGACGTGGAGAGCAGCAATTAAGGGGTGATTTTGTGGGACGTGGCAGATTCAGGGGTCAGTTGCATTGTGCTATGACAGCTGAGACAGGACTTGTAACCCCTTTGGGGAAAAGGTCTTCACAAAGAGCAGGGATTAATTTAATGAGTGCCTTATGCTCCCTGCACAATAGCCACTGCAGTCTCTGCTTCTAATCCACTTATTATGGGCAAAGAAATTTATCTGTGATCTGGTAGCTCAATTATTGGATTTTTTTTTTTTTTGCCATGGAGTTCTGCTCCCCCTTATACAATGGTAATAGCCCTTGAAACTCTCTGAAATATTAAGGCATTAATCTTGCCTGCAGTGGTTAATATGAACAATTTCTATATGAAATGACTGGTGTTGCACAGCCACTGAGGCTAACAGAGAACATAATGGGTATAGTATTTGCAAGCTTCCAGATAAGATTTTATTCAGTAGCTTTTATATTAAGTGTGTATTACTTTTCAGTAAGTAGAAGATCTAAAATAAAATAAGGAATGGTCCTTTGATTAGCACAGTGAAGTATGAGCTAGAGCAAGAGATCTATTTTGTGGAGGCTGTCCCAGACTTATTCAATATGTAATTGCTTCTCCTACACTTCACCAATCTTTTCATTGCTTTTGGTCTGTACATCACAGCTGATACTGATTTGTTCCTCAGGAGTGTATTGATGTTCAGTTATATAACCAAAAAGTTGCCTCTAAATACGATATGAGTGTTTTATTCCTGCTGACTCCATTTTGTGCTGTGCTTTACCTGAATATCCTTGCTGTGGGTGCTTGTGCTCACTGCCACTGCTTTGGCCATGACACCTCTGTGTTTTAGACCCAGACACACCCTTTGAATGTTGCAGTTAGAAGCCCACACACAGTTGTTGTGTAACTTTCCCTCCGCAGTACAATGATGTCCTGCCTCATTCAGGTTCACTTTAATCCTGTAGCCTTGCCTAGTACAATTGTACTTCATATTTATAGTCTCAATCCACTTTCATTAGAGCTGGCCCATGTTGGAAGTGCCACCTTCTGTGTTAATCTGTAGCCATGTGACTGCAGTAAGAATTTTTGAGTTGGTTGTTTAACAAAGGAGCTGCCCATTTGTTGTGTGTGTGGTCATTTGTCACAGGCCATTAGCAGTGAAATCGAGTCTAAGATGTCAGACTTAAAGCAACACCATCCCAAGCAGGGGGTGCAGTTGCATCCTGTCCATCCACGCTCTAGAAGCATCAGTTAGCATAGACTCAGGCACACCAGCATTTAATTCACTATGTGCCAATAGGTAGCTTTTTAACTTGTGAAAAGAGAGTTTATATTCACATGTATGGTGATTATAATGATGATGAGAGTAAATTAAATGTATATACACATATATTCATTGTATGACATCATGATGTATTCTTGTTTCTGGATCAAGCCAAAGGCAGTTGGTACTGTTCATCAAAACTGAGCTTCTTTTCATTTTGCTTTATAGAAAAAACGGAAACAGAGTGCTCAAGATGAGGATACAATCAGTATCTGCAGCCTGGATACAAGTGTGAGTAACTCAGTTTTCTTTTTTGCTCTCCCTCTCTACCCCCTTGAAACTAAATTATGGCTGTTAGGAGTATTCTGAAATAAGCCTGATCCACCTTCTCTGCTGTGTTGTTTTCATATATAGCATGAATAACTTGTTCTGCTGGTTATGAAAAAAAAGTTTGTTATATTACTGCTCTCATTTTCTGTATTAAACCATTAAAAGAAAAATGAAATCATAATGACAGTCAAGCATTGAATCTCTTATTAGTAAATAATTAACATTATAAAAGGACTTTGTGACTGCAAGATTTAAATACTCTTATACTGTTGAATGGGTGTATGAGAAATTCCATTTCAGTTCTCAGAGGTGGTTAATGCAAGCTGTAAGAACCAAACTCTTTCTGTTGATTATGGTGAATGTTGAATCAAAGTACTAACAAGGGTAATTATGCCCTCATTAACAAAATAAGGTAAACTGCAATGTGTGTTGTTTATCCTGTGAACTTGTGACATAAAGGTACACCTGGAATCCATGGAACTAAAATAGAGGTACGAAAATTTGCCATTCCTTCTGTTCAGTGTTTTCATCAATATTTGCAGTGCTCTGTTTACAGTCAGCTGTTGAACCAGTTTTCCTTTTCTGTAGACCTCTCATGTAGTATAGAGAGAAAAAGTAGAGAATAAACGCTGCCTTGTTTTAATTTTTATTTGTTAGCAAGTGTCAAACCCAGTGCTGTGGTTTCTTTAATGATCAGATGTTAATTTTGGTTTGAAGTATAGCTGCTCTTTGAAGCATTAATTACATTTAAGGGCTCACCTGCCTGGAAGGCTGCAGACAAATGCAAGCTCTTGCAGGCAATCCAAGTGAGCTGGGTAGAATCCAGCACTGTTCTGGAAATCATAAACCTACAGTAGCCTGACCTTGTCTGTGAGCTAATACTTTAATGTTAGTTCATCCCATCAGACCTTGCATTGGGCAACTTCAAAAGAATTCATATTCCTTTAATGGAGTTTTAAAGGAATTGTTGTTCTTCAGGGAAAATTGGAAATTGATGACTATTTATTATTATTTTGGACAATTTGATCGTTTTTAGATGCTTAACTCTGATCTGGAATGGAAAATGCTGGGTCTAACTATTTTTATGTTTCTGAAAAAAGTGTGTATTTTATTCTTCTATGATTAAGACAATTAGGTAAAATTCCCTTGTGTAGAATCTATCATACTGCTGTAGAAATACTTGGATGAATATAGCTTCTCCTTTGGCTAATAGTTAAAGATTTAAATTCTGCTTGAAGTTTCTGCTAATAGAAGAACTCCTGGAGGAGGGTGATTTAATGTGATCTTCCCTCTGAGTTTGCCCCACAGAAATATAGACAGAGCACTGAGCAAAGTGAGGTTTGTGGTTTACTGCTTATAAATACAGCAATAATAATAGCAGTATCCTTCATTTGCAGCTATTAAATACCACTGAATATTTATAAAATATTATTTCCTTGGTATTGCTTTTCTGTGTAACCATTATTACTGGAAAACAAACATGAATTGGAGAAGAGAGAAAGTAATTCACTAAAAGTTGATCTGTAAGACAATGACCAATAAAATTATTGAATTTTGATTAAAAGATTTGTAAATCTCTACTTTAGAGAGATTTTGTCAATAAAATGTGTGAAGGGTTGTTAAGATAACTATTCCCACTGCCATCAATGCAGAACTTCACTGTTGAAATTTAAATGTATGCTCAAGTCTGTATTAGAAAATAGGGGTGAGAAATGAATGGGTGAAGAAGTTTGAATCTTTCCTTGCAGTGCTTCAGAATCTCTCAGGTCAACAGGGTGGGGGATGTCCTATGAGGATGTAAAGGGTATGCACTGTATCTTGAAGAATGATCAGTTTAATTAAATATACAAGTTATAGAAATATGAGTTGATTTAGTTTTTTTTTTTCTTGAGATAGCTTCAAGCCTGCCACCCCGTTTTACTGTTACCAGAAGTGCTGATTGATTTCTGCTGTACAGACCATGTTGTCTCCTGTGTCTTTGAAACTCTGCCCTGACCTCTTGCCCACTGCAGTGCTGCAGGCTCCTGTTCAGCATGGGGTACACACCGTGCCCTCCCCACTGACAGGACCTGCTGCTGAGGCCAGTTTGCCTCTGGCTGTGACAGGACACTTAGACTGGCATGGGGAGGGGAATTGCCCTTGGCTAGGAGAATGAGTCTGGCATGTGAATTCAGAACAACACCCTCAGGTTTTTTAACTTCAGGTGATGGTTCAAGTGTGCCTTGGTCCTGTTGACATTAAAACAAGTTGGGCAGGAAGAGTTTGTGTTTTCTCATGACTTGTGTTCCTGCCCATTAGATTATCATACCCCCAAGTAAAGGAGAGCAATCACCTTTGTGAGCCTCCTGGACATGGCAAATAAACTTTTATTTCTCCTTTCACATAATATTTTTCTTATGATTAATGATAAAGACAATGCTGAGGATGCAACTAGAGCAAATGCCGAGTGCCTTGTGTGACTAGAAAATACTGCAGGGTCTTCTAATTGCACTGTGGAATGTTGTAGCACAAAGGGATGGCTGTGATCCAGCAGTCCATGGCTAAATTCCTACCTGTAGAGGCATTTTGTTTTCTGTGTGTGCTTAAATGCTATTTATATTGAGTAGAGATGTGTTGTTTTGGCAAAAGACAGGACTGTCTCTTGTTCTCATGTTTGTGATGGCAAATTTCAAAAAGATGGAAAATTTAAAAATAATCAGTTCATAGCTCACAGAAACCAGCTATGGTGGTGTTATGCAAAGTCACTTTTCCTTTCTCTGTTCTCCACTCCTAGCATACAGAGTAACTGATTCCAAAAAATGGGGAGGGGGCTGAAGAAAGGGATGAGAAGTGTCTAGAATAATTGACAGTTTAGATCAGTTTATGATTAAACTGGAACTTATATAAACTGAAATCAAATATCCTGGGAACAAATTGGCACATGATTAATTCCACAAGAAATGGTCCGTGTAAGGTTATTCCTTATGGGACTAAGGGCACCAAACAAAGCTGTTTGTAGGTTCCTACCAAGGCAAAAGTGGTGCCATTTCACCTGTGACACAGTGGCACAATCTTGGCACAGGATGTTGAGGATGCCAGAGGCTTTGCAGGAGTTCAATAAACAAATAGGGTAAATTCATGGAAGAAAAAAGCTGTCAAGAGCTATTAGACTGAGTGAAGCCATCCATCTGAGGAAGCTCTTGAAGTTGCATATTTCTGAGTCTGTCACTATGTGTTTGCTCTGCTTTCACACGCTTCCCTGGACAGAATCTTCCCCCTATTGCAAGGGAAATGGTGCTGGCCTGACATCCATCCTTGTCATGGCCATTCTCAGGAGACTTTGCTTAGCCCAATGCTGTACCTTCTTTTCTTTCAAGCAATGACAGTTTTGAAATTACTTAATGAGGCTCTATGCTTAATTGGAGTCTTTCGATTATAGAGTGATATAAATAATTAAATGTTGATATTCCTTTGTCTAGCAATTCTCTTATGCCCTTGAAAAGATGTGCCAAATTGTTTATGTGTATATCTTCAATGAATGTATTTATTTTCCAGGCCTAAGAATATGAAAATTTGAATGCGTATGTTCCATATTATGAAGTCACTGGGATAATGATAGATCATTAAATTTTCACAGATGATAAATCTCTCAAACTGTGTAATAAAATGGATCATTTTTTATTAAATACTGTATGTATTTAACAAATCAGTATATTAGGCTCTCCTGTGCTGCACACTGGTTTGCACAAATGGCTCCTGGTCTGGTTGGTTTTCCCTGAGCTGCTGATGGGAAAAGCTCGTGGTGCATCCACCCTGCACTGGTTTCACAGGCATCACCTCAGGGATGTACCCCCTTACTGTGTTTGCCAATGGAGAGATCTGCCCACCTTTACTGCCTAATGATTGCAGCTTGTGCAAATCAATCTGCTGGCCAGCTTTGTTCAGGAGAGGGTGGAGGTGGCAAAAAAAGAGAGTATTAACTATTTAATGACTGGATTGCTTCATACCTTGGAAAGCATCATCCATATAGGTCTCCAGCCAATTACATAATCATGTGTCTACAATCCTTTTACAAAAGTAGATTTAAAATTTTTTTCTATGACTGTCCATTGCCAGGCATACCTGTCTTTTCCAAGGGAATAAGTCATACTGACAGAATTTCCTTTCACAGGAAACACTGCTTGGAGCTTTGCTGACTCAGGACAAGGACTGGTAACCTAAGCATATTAAATGATCTTTGTATTTGTTTAGTGATCTGGACTGGCACTGATGCTTCAGGAGCTGATAAACTGGCTTATTAAACTGACTGGTTGGACTTGGCTCATTTTCTTGCCAGCTTAAAGGAGTGGATTTGCAAATCTCCTTAATGTCAAATAGTTTGTGATGACTTGTGACAGATGTGGCCAGCAGAGTGTGAGGGCTGAGTGCATGAACACTCAGGGCCACGGCGGTCAGAAGTTTATTTAAAGGGAAATGTGCACAATATCTGACATGGCTTTGTCCATGCTGGCCTCCACTGGGAGGTTTAACTCAGTCAATGGATTTCAGCCTTCCAGTTAACTCAGCCAGTGCTGTTTCGTGCTTGTGCTCTTAAGATGGTGATAGCTTCTCCATCTGTGTACGGATATGATTTACAGACATTATGTAATTAACCTGGCTTACATAAACTTCACATTTTATTGGTGTCCCTTTACAAGCTGAGGAACTGGGGCAGGTAAACTGAGACAGCTTGAAAGACCATAGAGGGCAAAGAACTTTTTTGTATTTAAAACACCTCCCTGAGCTCCACTCTGTATTCCTCCTGTTGCAGACTTTCTCTCCTTAGTTAAATTCTGAGCAGCTTCTGGATTATTTCTCTCTGTGCTTTTGATCTTTGCTGCTGCTGTGACTTTTGTTCTTTCCTCATAACCCAGCTTTGAAATGTGGTTCTTCATTCAGTGCAGCCTTCTCGTGAGCCTGGTGCAGCACTGGAGGGTTGTGCTCCTTCCTCAGGCACAGGCAGCTGGCTCTTTATCTGCATTGCATAGCTATTAAATATAGTTAATACATCACACTGAGCAAAGTGGTGATGAACACTCTTATCTGGAGATTATTGCACAGAGCACTCAGCAATACATTTTTAATGGCTGCTGTAAAAGGGGTAACTGCAGAGTTGAAATCCTGTTCATAGTGCTGATACTGTGTGCCTTGTATGTCTGAACTCTGTAAATTCAAAAGTAACTCAGGAGATAGCCAGAACAAAAAGCTGGTAAAACCTAATACCAAACTTGGACTTTTCAGAATAAAACTGTATTTGAGCAACATTCTATCCAGAAAAAAAAAAGAATCAGGTGTGCAGTTCTCCTCTGCAAATGGTTGTATGCAGATTTCTTGTGAACTTATGGAAGTTGCTGTTGTTGTTATATTGAGAAGGAACATATAAGAAATACATTATGAAATAGATATGTAAAAGCATTTCATAAAGAAGGTAAACTTTCAGAAGAGCTATTTATTTTTGTTATGTAGAACAGTTATCATTACTGAAAATGAAGCTCTACTAAATGGTCATTTACTATTGAGTGAACTGGAAATATTTTACTGCTCATCTGTCCACTTGCAAGGTAATGAAATATGTCCCAGTATAAAATACAAACAAAAAGGTACCCAGACTTAAGCTATATTTGCATACATTGGACCAGAGTTCATTAATTTTGATTGCTTTTAGTGCAAAGTGATATTTCATTATGTATTTAATAGTCAATATAGCTGAAACATTATTTGACCTAATTAAACTTAATTATAAATTCAATTATATTTGATTGCTAAGGTATGGCAAGCTAGCTTTATCAGCTTAGAGAGGATTACTTCCACATCAGCTTATCAGAGTCAAGATAATTAAAATATATATTGTATCTGGGTCTTTTATTTCTGTAAACTGTAGTCTGTTGCATGTTCATAAAAGGTCTTCAGCTTGCCCAGTAAGATATATACAATGTTTAAATTATTCATGGCCTTTGAATATTGCAATGCAGCAGGGTGGTCAGTGCTCATCTGGATTCAGACTTCATTATATAGTGACTATTTTTAATCCATTATTAATCCCTCATGATTGTCGTAGACTACACCCTGTCTGCTGCTGGCATTATTTGGGGCAATGTTCTGTATTCTAGGGCTCTGCTTTCGTTTTCTCTTCCTATTTCTCATTAGATAAGGCCTACAGATGCTCTTGGAAAAATGTGTAAATTGCTGGTCAGGCTGCATTTTTCCCCCCTCTACATTCTAGTATGATCTCAGGGTTCCTGTGTAGTTATACAATTACTCTTTATTTATGTGAACAACTTCTCAGAATTTGGTTAATTGTTCCGGCAAATCTCATGGATTATTTTGGTTAAGACAGCAAATGTGTGATGAACTTTGACATCTTCAGTGCAAATCTGTCTGTACAAACATGCCAAACCTTTGGAAACACACACCAAACATTCTTGAAACATACTTGAGAACCAAGTTAGAAAATGTATCTCTTGTACATATTCACCTGATTTCTAGAAATTAAAGCTGGTCTATAGATACCTTAAATGAAGTATGATCATTAAAACTAACTTTTTTTATGGTTTAGCTCAAACTATGACAGCATCTTACTGTGACTTGCTGGCATCTATTTGTCTGCTCCTATTTAAATTCATGTATAAAACGTTATTTGATACAATATCATCCCTTTGTTGTATATGCTGTTTCCTTTGCTTTGAGAGTCTTTATTTATACAATTCTTGGTGTTCTGCCGTCTCTGAGGGGGAAGTAAAGCCACAAAATGGTTTTGTTGGGGAAGTTTTGTTGGGGAACTTCTTAGTTCCTAGAAAATTATTGTTCTTCAATTTTTTTTTCCTGATGAGGCACGCTCAGTGTTACTGTTCTGAAACTGAAATATGTACAACTGTGGAGCAAGAAAGATGTGCTAAAACCCCAAGACACTGCAAAGCCATCCCCTATACTTTTGCCATGGGGTTTAGTTGTTGATCAAAGATTATAGTAAAGTCTTGGGAACTGTGGAAGACTTCTGATACAAATCTGGAAACAGGTTATACCAATTCTTAGGCAAGGTATGTTTTGGTGAGATGCTAATTTTTTCTTCCATTGGCTGTACTGACAAAAGAGAGGAAAAGGAGATAAGGTTTTGCTTCCAAATAAAAGGTTTTCTCACAAACATCCACTCAGTCTGTGGACTTGGCTCCCAACAGCAGCAAGTTACCTCAGTGAGAAATATGAGACGAAAGTTAACTTTATCTTCAGCAATATGAAGATTTTCTAATTTGCTTCCAACATTATCTTTGATTCAGTCAAAAGTAGTGTACATTAGTCTGTGTTCTATTTCAAAGAATTGATTTATATTGCAATAGCAGTGTAATTTATGGTATTCTACCGTAACAGAAAATGACAATTGAAATTTGAATTCAGTTTAAATTACTTTTGGGTTGCAGAAACAAGCTTGACATTTGCTTATTTTCCACGTGCAAAATGGGAGCATTTGTGAACTGAAATTAGCCAGATGTTATTGGCAGCTATGAAGTTGGATATCTATTAAACAATGCTTGGGTGGTTGCTTTAATGAAGATTTGCAGAGGAGGTCTCCGTAATGAAATTGAATCAAGTAATGCATTACTGTAATTTGGTTTATTTAGAGGTCAAAATAAAAACTGATATTAGCTCTATAGAGATAAATATTGCGTAATGCCATACATATTCTAAAATTAGGTTTTATACACTATTATTGGTAACTGTATTTTATATTGAATTGATAACATGGACTGTGCTGACAGTTTGTAAGAAAAAGGAAAGCACCATGTAAGCAATGTGCTGTGAGTGGCCTGGAGCCAAAGAGTTGAGGTTTTTCAGGTCATGTTAAACTTTTGACTGAAGCAATCTACCTCTGTTTATTCTATGGAAGAGGGAAAGGACAGCCCATCCATCCTCAGATAATATCCACTGGGAGAGTTTGATGCAGTGCAGTGCTCGCTGAAGGCTGCAGTAGAAGCCAAGTCAGGATTTCATGGAATTAGCATGGCTGTATAGTTAAAGTCCATAAATTCTGCAATGCCACCTACATTTTGGCTGTGCCTCCAGAAGTGACTAACAGTAACAGGAAATTAAGTTTGTAAATACAGAAGGGTGTCTCTGTACATCATAGCATTAGGACAGGCCTTGTGGGGGCCTTGGCCCATCCATCTCCTGGTGCTAGAATTAAATGATCATGAAATTATTCATTACAGATTGTTTTGCATGGTCTTTTTTAGAAGCCTCTACTACTCCTGCAGGCAATCCAGCCTAGAGCTTCTCTGTCTATTGTTACCAATGTTTCCCAGTCACAGATGAGTTAAGGGCACTGTCTTACACCCCATGTGAGCATTTAGATCAGTATAAAATCCCCTGAACAGGTATGGGCAGGGGATCCTACACTGTACTTTAGTGTAGCCAGGACCTACAGATAACCAGTTCTTTTCCTTAGGCAGGTCAGAGGAGCTATTTTTGTTTCAGCTAATGTGAAGTTGAAGTAATTTCATCAATATATTGAGATGATTTTATTAAATAATAGATAATATCTGCCTCTATCTTTGGAAGTAACCCCTTACATTAGGCTTTATGTTTTTTAAGCTGCATCTTAGCAGGAAAATCATTATCAAATAACTTCTTTAGCAAAAGCTTACAAAAAGGAAAACAAAGACAAGCTTACTGTTAAAATTTTTCTTGTAGATACTTCCTAATTTCAGCTGGTGAAAGTAGTTTTTAAAAAAAAAGAGATAAGAAGTTTCACTCAGATATTTGTGGTTTCATGCACTATTTGGCTTGTTTGTATTCCCTCATGAGCATTAAGTTTTCCTTGTACCCTTCAGTGGATCATTGGACTTCTCTGTTGATCAGATCCTTATCTGAAAAATGCAACAAATGTGTGTTTGTTTTCCTAACCTGCTTTGAGAGCCAAGTGCAGAAATTCCTGGAGGGGTGTTCTGTACTGCCAGTGCTGTGACTGCAGCTGGAAGGGTCCATCCCAGTGCAGGCTCTCAGCCAAGACCACTCCAGTGCAGAACAGCGTAGGGAGACACAAGCAGGTGGCTCTTATAACAGAGAAGTGCAATGTGATTTGTCACAAAAGTTTCATCCTTTTCTCTGGGGTAATCTTAGAATGCCGTGGCAGTGCTACAATAATCCCAGAAAAATTATCTCTGCATAGCAGTGATTTTTCAATTCATTTGGTAGCCTTTAGGTCCTGTTATCTCTTAGGGAAATTTTTTGGTTTTTTTCTATCATTCTGTTCTCACTGTAAATCTGGAACCAGGACAGTTGAAGGGTATCTGCCTACAGCTGCTGGCTCTGTTGTGCACCTGCACCCTGTTCCCTTTCCAAGGGGTGGGGAAGCAGCCAGGAGGGGAAAGCCCTCAGCAAATGGAAGCCTAACAAGTGTTTCTAAATGCTCTAGGAATATCTTACAAAAAAACAGAGTATGTTATTTTTTACAAGTGTATGAAGGTGTTTGTCAGTAGAATATTAGTGTGTCACCTCTGCTGATGATGAACAAAACTGCAGAAAAAGAACTAAAACTTGCAGAGTAATACCTTTGGGGGTTAAGATATACCCCCTAACATACAGAAGGCTGAACAAGAGTATTTTGTAAAGTCAACATCTCAAGTGGTAATTTATGAGATAGTCACATTAATTTGAACTTCTTAATTTACATGGCTAAAAAAATTAGTCAGCAAAAAATTTTAAAAATTTGCTATAAGCCTGCAAGGTTCATTCCCACAATTCTGCATTTGCAGGATAAAATGTAAATCTTCTGCTACATGAGAGGATTTTTCATTTACTTCCTTTGTACTCTCTTCTGTCTTGTTTGCTAAATCAGCCATTAGGTGGATTAAAAGGTCTATTTTTTCATTGATCTATTAATTCTTAAGACAATGTTTATAACAATCTGGCTGGTATTTTTTACTGCTGTTCTCAAAGAAATCAATACTGAAAGGATTTGACTTTGTCTTGGGAAATGTTCAGACTTTCATCTACTACTTTTGTACATAAAATACATTATTTAAACTGTATATATTTGCTTTGTACTTGTGGTAGAGGTTGCCCTTTGAGTTTTGTTTGCCTCTAAGAGCTTAATCCCTTCATGGAGGAGGGATTCACTTGATTTATCTCAGTAGTCTGGCTTCTTTAGTGAACATTTGATAGAATAGGAAACCAAACCCCACAGTATTTTTCAAGCTCTCCTTCCTGGAATGCAGGCAGTTTAGCTGCCAGAGATATTCCTGTGCATTACTTAGAATTTTATGTCAGGTTTTTTTAAAGATGCTTAGGTAGTGATGAATGTATCACTACCTAATCTGCACAGAATTGTCAAAGATGCTGAAGCATTTAATTTCAAACTTGGCTGGAGGTAACTTCATACATTTAAATATCTGTTGCTGTGTGCTTAATGGTTCTACTCAGCTTCAGCTCACTGTGAGAATGTAATTGACTTTTGATTTGATTTTCTAAAAATGTAATGCAGAAGACAGCAACAGTCCACTTGTCTGGCTTTTCTTTAGCATGTTGATTAAAAACACTTTATAGGTTTTTGTGTATTTCCTCTTAAAACTTATAATTTGAGATTTCTCCCTTCCAAATTACCTTACTGCACTGAATGATGTTTGTAAAGAAATGTAAATTTGTTGTCCTTGTGTTTGGAACAAACTTGATCTTTATATAAGCAGAGCTCTTACCTGGTGAGGCATTGTACAGCCTGAGTGACTTAGCACTTGATAAAGTAAAACAAAGCATTATGCTGCTGTTGTGAATATTAAGTTTATCCTATATCAGGTGCCTACTACTGAAATGAATTTCCAATTTATGATGGTTTAGTTTTAGAATTCTGTAAACACTGATTATTAAATCTTTAAGTAATTGATTTTACACAACCCAGGAATGTGTTCCTGCTGGTGTAGCTGGTGGCTGTGTAGGGACCCTGGTAATTGCAGAGAGTGTCAGAGCACTGCTAGAATTACAATCCACCTGCTTAAGGCCAAAGTTCTGATTCTGTGGTTTTGCTGTTCAGGGTTCGAGGTGAGTTCTTCAATGAAATGTAAAAACTGGCTCCGTGTTATTTGGCCTTTAATGAATCCTCTATCTTTCAAGAGATCTCACTGGCTTTGTTGTAGCTTTGAATTATGAGACAGGCAAGGTAGGATAGTTGAGGCTTAAATAGTTAAGCTTGGTCAAGACCTTTTGAAGTAAATGAAACTAATTGTACAATTACAGAACTTCAATTAACAAAACAAATGTAAGCCCTTAGCTGGAGGGGGAGAAGCTGGCAATAAATTTCTTCTCCCTGTGAAATTAATGGAATTTCTTCCAGAAACTATTGCTTTCATCTAAGGAGTAGGAACCGTATTGTGTGAAAATATTAACAAAGACAAGTTGCAAGTTTGAATAGGCATATGGTATTATTTATTGTTTATAGAGATCTTTGTGTCAGACCTTTCATCTTCTAAATCAGATATTTTTAATCTAATTTATATCTATTGTTGGATCCAGAGGTGGTCAGGGATGTGTATGTGATGGGATTGTGGAAGGGGCAAACTGTGTGAACTGGGTTTGTCATGAGAGCAAAAGCATTCTTGGAGAATCTACACAAGTGTTTGTTATACTGTTCAGTAATTAGCCATTAATTAAAGTTCTCAAAGCATTTATAGGTAGTACAGAGTAGTTGGATGAAGTGTTTCTTACCTCTTTTATGAAAGCTCCATAGTTGCTTCTTAATTAAGTCAAATGAGTCAGCTTTGAGGCATAAAGCTGGGAGTTGTCAGAGCATTGTTGTATTGTAATATGTTGTTTACATTATGTTATTTATTGTATGCATTGTGTTATTTCTGGGAGATTTCTTGTTTTATATTCTGGTGTTTCTTGCTTACAGCGTGTTACTTGTGCTTCTTCTGTGGCTTTTTTTTCTTTTGTACCATCACTTAGAATAGCACAGTGACTTCCTGCACTCTGTATGCAGTGTGCTCTGGATTCAAGCAGTTTGAGTGTTTTGATGTTTGAAGACATTTCTTAGACTAGAACCTCTTCTCTGAACAAGCAGCTTTTTATGTCCTTTTCTGCTTATGGGAAGTTTTTAACACCTGTGATAATGATAATGGACTTGCTGTCCATATCTGTGTGGAATTGGCCAAAGAAGTGATGTGGAGGCTGGGTTTGACATTGCCTGAAGTTAAAAGTCTTTTTGTGGTTACAGAACATATTTCTCATGAACTTCATGTATCACTTACCTATTCTCTGTCTTGGTTTTGTTGCTTATAAAATGCTGATGAGCTTATTTTTCTTTAGTGGAATATTTATTCATCAAACTTAAAGGAGTATGGAAATGTTACTGAAATGGAAACTACTATTCTTGTATTCATTTATGACGTAGCTGAGCTTGGTCTGGTTGCAGAATTTCAGGACCTGCTGTGGTTGAGAGTCTTTTGATGCAGGATGCATAGCTGTGGTATAAGCAAAGTGAAAGCAGTGCCAGGAAATACTTCAGTACAAGTTTTTTAAAATCAGTTTACTGCATGAAGTCAATGCAGTGGTTTTCTGTCATATAGTAAGAAAGAAAGAAAAAAAAACCTAAACCCAAAATGATAAGAGCCCTTAGAGCACAGCTACATGTACTGACCTCTGCCAGAATACTTTCTAGCCAGCACCTGCATCAAATTCCCTGTTGAACTATTCTGCACACAGGCTTTAAAAATGCCATTTACAGAAGTTCCAAAATACACTACAGAGACAGCCGAGATTTGCTGCCCATTTGTTGCCATTGTTATTCATCATTCCTCTGCCTTTTTTTTTTTTTTTTTAATGCAGTGGTTTTTCTAAACAGAATCTGGAGTCATGGGTAGGACTAGGTGCCTAACTGGCAGCTTTTGCCTAACTCCTCAGGAAGTTAAGATAGCTTGCCTCAGGAAAAATAATTTTCCCTGTGGCATCCTGGCAGGGAGACTTTTTCTTTCCTGTTTCTGAGGATGTGACATGACATTTAATGAATGAATGTTCCCTTCCATCAAATGAGATGCCTTATTTCCAAAGTAATTTCTTTAGTAGCAATAGTAGAGCTATACTCTGATTTCTACTGTTGTCATCTTTTAGTGGTTTTTTATTTACATTAGCAGAAAACATACATAATGTCAACATATTAAGGATTATTCATCTGTTAGTTAAGCAACAATGTATCTCTTGCTGGATATATTTTCTTACATTTGTCACTTCTTGGTACTTCCTCTTTGTGGTAACCTCATTTAAGTAGGTTAAAAAGCCCTCTACAAGTGAGAGATAAAGATTAGAACATCTTATAAAGTAGCTCTTAACATTAAACAGACCAAAAGTTGTAAATATACAAGTGCTGGATGGATTTACTGGTAAAGCTCTCATCTTCTAGTTTCCTTTTAGTGACCTTGGTTTAAGAAGCAAAGAATTGGTGCATTCAGCAGCATTCAGGTTTTCTTCTTGTAACCTGATGTGGGAGGTCATTCCAAAAGGTAAATCTATATGCAGGTGGACAAGGGAGAGTTGATAAAGCCTTTATGGAACAGTTGCTATGGTATATGTAGGTACAGTTACACTGGTAATGAAGCTATGACAGATTCCATTTTGTCTTGCATCACTTCCCATTCTTAGAACTCCAAAAAAACGAGTTGAAATTTCCCATTGGGTAAAGAAAAAGGAAATGGAAGAAGGAACAAGTTGTTAGTGGCAACATTAGCATCCTTTGTTAAAAGATCATCAGAAAAGCTAAAGTGTTATAGCTCTTCCATGTGGAAGCTTCTGTATGGAAAATGTAGGTCTTGTCCTTGGGGATTACAACAGCTGATGAAGGAACCCTTTATTGTTCTCAGGCTCCTGTCGTTTCCTGATGTGGAAACACTGAGCCAGCCAAGCTTGCACTTGTGAGTTTGGAACGGAATCACCTGAAAACTTCTTCCATGGCTTCTTTCTCCTTTATAGAATTAATAACTACTGGAATTGATGTTTATGTATAGCAAAACTGAATCAACAGCAACCTTGTGAAGCTGCAAATGGGTGCAAGTTCCCCTGTGAGTGGCAGTCTCTGGCACTCTTAGATTCTGGTAGGTATTTATGTCATGTAGCTGTGAATTTACAGGGAAATCATTTGTGTTGATTTGTTTACGTGCATCATTTGTGAAGGAATCAGCTTCTGCTGTGCCAATACTCTGTCAGGGCAGCTAAAGCAGAACCCAGTACTAAAAATATGCATGTAAGATCTTCTGTTACTTAACAACAAAAATAAATGGAAGGAAATGCTCCAAAAATAACTGGGGAATTTTGTTTTTCTCTATATACCCCTCCAAAGATTGTTCTTTAAAATACAGAAGTTTATTATTTGGCCTCATCTATGAGAAGGTGGCTTGTGCTGAGCACTAAGAGCTGATCAAGAAGAAAGTTTACAGAAATGACATTCCTGTCATGAGTCAATGAATCCATGGAGTTGACACATTCCTGACCCCAGCTTTCCAGCTGAATTAGTGGTTGAAATGCTGATACATACTGAGAGGTTCCAGCTGAGACTACTTGGAACAGCCACATGAATCGCATTTAAAATAATTCTGAGACAAAAAAGACTAAAAATGGCAAAGATGATTGTTTATTAGGTAAGATAACTATTCTCACTATACCTGCTTGTCAGCAGAGCGTGACCCAGAAGGTACCAGCGACTGCCAGAGGCACCCTCGTGTCTTTGTTAATGGGCATTTGCTTTTCCTGTTTTACCTCTCCATGTTTTGTAGCAATAAAAGAGTATTAAAGCAAGCAGCAGTGCTTTTCGATACTGCTTTCCCTGCTTAATTGTGTGCTGCATTCAGGTGTGTGCTGGTTCCACTTCATTAATTAATTCCAGGCTGCCAATTACAGGAGGCAGCTGAAACACGAACCTCTTCTGGTGCTGACACCTCCCCTCCCCCTGTCAGGTGTGACAGCTAAAGCCCTGCGTGACTCAGTTCAACAGGAAGAAGTAACACTTGGAGATTTAATTAAGACAAGGTGTCTTTGAAGTTTCTTCCCCATCCCCCTCATCCTCCGGTTATTTCCTGATACGTTTTTGGGGCCAACTTTAGCAAATTTAGGAAGGAACAGCTTTGGAAAACAGATGCATGCTTCCTGAAAAGAGCCATTAGAAACTTCCAGCCAGTTTTACAAACAAGACATAATCCTCATCCTATGAGAACTGAATGCAGTAGGAATGAAACTGTGGTCTCTAGGTATTGGAATTCATTCACAGAATTGGAAAAATATTTAACAAAATGATCGTATAAGAATCTTAAAGACTATGGTCAAAGTGTTACCTCTTTGAAATATTTCTTTAGTATTCTTGCCCTTTTTTCTGCTGCTGAGTACTGGTGGGGAGGGTATTGAGTGTCATTGAATTCTGTTGTTTTATTTTGTTCTTTTCAATGTGAACTGTTCTGGCACTTTGCAGGTATTGATCACCTCACAAATACAGCTGCTACAGTTAGTAAAAAGGTCTGAAAAAGTGACCCCGAGATTATGGATGGCAGACAACACTGCCTCAGAGATCACCTTAATGATTCTTGTGGCCACATGAAAGAAAAAAAATTTAAAATTCCTAATTACAAGCCTGAAGTTGTTGGTAAGCCCACCACTTGTTTAATATTGTTGTCCATGATCCCTAAAATTTGGGAATTACCAGTACAAAATCTGTGTAGCTTTTCTTTGCAAAGAATGTCTGATTGCCTGCAAATTGTGCTTACAGAGATAACTGTACAGGGATATTTTGTGGTCAGAGGCAGAACTGGATTTGTGCTATATGCTTCTGTAAGGTTGGAGAGAGGCTGAGAAGTGCTGGACAGTATTTCTGATGTCATTTTTCAGTATGTTGTTTGGTGACATTTTCCTATTGGATAGGAAGTCATAGTGAAAGCTGCTCGTATCTTAACACCAGATATAGAATCAGGGTTAAAGATTTCCCTCTTTCTATTCCCTGTTTTTGCAAGGAGTATCTCTTTCTGTAGTAATTTGTTAAATTTGGTTTACCTCTGTTATTGTTTTTTTGGAAAATTTGCAATATCTCACTCAAAACTGCTTTCTCATAGTCTGGATACAAATGTAAACATTGGCTGACAGGATTCTTGATTGCCGTGGACCTTGCAGAGGATGGGGGGGGTATTACAGTTCTGACAGAAATGTCAGGTCAGAACATGATTGATTTAAAGATTTTTGCTGTTCAAATGCTGCAGATGTTGAGAAAGAAAGTGACGGCAAGGCAATGATTAAAAAAATCCAAACCTGTACACCATAAACAAAGCAACCTTCCCTCCACGAGCTATTGTATATTGGGGAAATAATATCTGAATCAAAATTCTACTGTAGCTATGTAAATGTATAACTCGGGACAAAAATGAGTGCTAGTAATGTAGGTAGCAATTGTAAAACAAGTGCAAAGCATTAGACTGTGCCTTCCATAAGATCTAGTGCCCAATTTTTTTATCTTTCCCATATGTGCAAGTAATATCAGACTGGTGATTTAGTTTCATAGAGATCAGGGAGGCTGCTCATGTTCAAAAAGGTCTTTGTTGCTTCTTGTTTCAGCTGTTTGGCTTATTCATGTGATGTAGTTAATATATCCTGCAATGACACGTTTTAATGCACATCTGCTCTTAGACAGCACGTCCTGAAACAAATGGCACTTCCTGACCTAACAACATGGATGGATTCTTACTGTGGCACAACTGCAATCATTTGGATAGATATCCTTTATTTTAATAAAAATACCAGATCTAGAGGAAGCAATTAGGAACAGAAGCAGGTAGTCTTAAGTGTTTGTACAAAAACAAAGCCACCAAATTCCAGAGAACAGTATGTAATAACATACCTGTGTTTCTACTGCAGATATGAGGTGCATTCCAATCTTTATTGTACAGCTATGCTTTTATGAAGCTGTCCTTTCAGCCTTTCCGTTTGGATTTACCGGGGCCAGGGCTGGACATTTCCTAGGACTTAACCCTTTTTCTTTGTGGATTATCATTGCCACTCCCTTAGGTACTGGGATACCCAATTTGTGCTCTCTTCCTGGGTCCTGCTCTGTTTTAGGGAGGAATGGAGTAGAGAATTCAAGGGGAGCTGGCAGAGCACGCTGAGAACACCTGTACCATGTGTGACAATGTGCTTGAAGTACAACACAAGGATTAACATTTTTCCTTCTGCTTTATTGCAAAGTGTTCACATGCCAGCAGTCTGCTCTAATTTTCTGTCCCACTTGTTTGCTACTTGGTTTATACTTTTTGTTATTTAACTGTCATACCCAGAATAAGAGAAGTATGCAGGCAGTGAAATGTTATCATGTTTCTAATGGATAATTATTAATCAAAATCAAAATGAAGGTCCTGTATCCTGCAACCTGGAAAAATATGGGCATTACTCCCATTGCACATTTTGCTTCCCTTCTCCTCTCTCAACTTTTATAGGTGACAAAATATTTTTGCTTCAATCAAAATTAACAGTTCTGGATGGTTAAAAGTTTGTTTTCTGCTTTTTATTACAGAAAACAGTTCTTTGTTAAAGTGCTTGCAAGCCCATTTCCTACATCTAATTTAGTTACCAAGAATTGTTATATAACCTCGAACACAAACTCATGGTTTTGAGAGCTGAAGACAGGGTTTGACACCTGAAGAGGGAAATAAGATGCTTTGGGAGGAATTTTTTTTTAAAGTTCAAGATCACTTGCATATCTACTTAAACTGCTGCTTGTGTGCAGGGCTGCAGGTCATGTGAAGTAGCAGGACTGTCCCTGGGCAGTGCTGTGTGTGGGCTGCTAGAGGGGTATTCGTGGTACAGAGCCTGCAGCACTAAATTTGTTCTTCCCATCAATTACAGAAGGTGTATTGCCACACACAAAATTCAGATACAGGAATTCATTTAATGTGACAATACCTTCTCTTTGAAAATGCTTTTGCTGTGTTCTTGACTGGCATCAAACTCACCTGAGAAGTAGAACCTTTTATATGCTGTATCTAATTTTGTATATTATTTGCCATTTTCCTAGGTAATAATTTTGATTGTTCTGTGCTCCTCTTTGCATTGCTCTAATGATTTCTATTGTGCATCAAACAGAAACTACAAAAGCTTTTGAAAGGATAAGTAAATTATTTATCCCAATGCCACAAATCCCACAAACCTGCCATTCAGGTTGTTCATTCCTGTTCCTGTCGGGTCTAGAATAACAGCCTTCATTCTCAACTTGATTTTTATTTATTTATTTTTTAAATCTGTCTGCTTTTCTCCTGCTATACATGCCCATGTTATCAGAAGAATCCTTCCCAAAATTTACATGTTTACTTGTCAGCTGTTAATGTTCTTGAGCTCTGGGAGCAGTGCCTTGCATTAAAAGTTTATGGCTTCTCTGTTCCCCCAGTATGCTCTCTGTTTAACATGAATTCTTAGAACTAAGTAGTTTTAGGGCCATGGTTGATATTTAAGTCTCCTCATCTTGTTGTATGGTAATTTATATTAACACTTTGCTGTTTACTAGGGTAGAAGTTTTATTAAGAGCTCCTGTTTTTGTGGAGATTTGAAGATACAATATTTGAGATCCATGAAATTTTACACCAAACCCAATTATAAAATAAAATCAGAAAGTTTACTAAAACATCTTGCTTTTTGTGTTCAGTCAATTGCTGTTTTCAAGATTATTAGATACAAGAAGTATGTTCTGATGCAGTTTTGAGTTTTCTTAGCTTTTAAAGTAGTAAGCAATATTTTCTGTGTGATGGTTGGAATTACTTTCAGAGACGTTTTTCCAACTATTGACTCTCTTTGCTATCTTGGGAATGAAATTAGCTGTGATCATTAGTCACCTGTCCAAAATTAATAGTGGAACATGACTTGTGGTGTGTTGTGGTTGCAGATTTGTTAATGAAGATCACATAAAAGCAGGATGAACTTGAACAGTGCCAGATAGCAATTTGTGGTTAACAACTAGACCAGAGAGGAGATAGGCTTCAGGAATTAGAGCTGGCTTTCTTAAATCAGGAAAGTATTCAGGAAAACTGTTTCTTATTTATATTTTTGTGTCAATTAGAACTTGTTCTAGTAACTTCTGTACCATGGGATGGGATTACATCATTATATTTACACTTGGGAGGACAGTTATTTTGTAACTTTAAATAAAACGTTTTTTATTCCTGGCAATGCTTTCTCAATTCCCTAATCCTTGATAAAAGGATATGAACAAAGAAGTTCTGTCCTAGTGTTGTTGGTGTCTGTTTGAAGATGTGATGTCCCATTTCAGCTGTCTTTTAAAGATTAGTCACATTGTTACTGCATGGAACATCATCTTTGAGGATACAGGTCTGCAGGGCAGCTGTACTGGGAGCAGAGCAGCTCTATCAGTTGTTGAAGCATTTCCAGTTTTTGCAAGGACACTCCTTTTTGAAGTCTCCTCCCTGCTCTTAGAGGATGTGGGTAACAGAAAGATGATTTCATTTCTTGTGCTCATTTTTGTCTGATGTGTTTGTACAGTAGGTCACAGCATACGGGAACTGAACATTTCTAAAGATATTCATGGACCTCTACAGTGCAATATTATATTTTGCATGATCACTGTAACAATCTGGATTGTCAGGCATTGAGTGATCCAGGGAACTCTGTTCAGGACCAAATGTGGAGATTTTCTGCACTGGGTGCTCAGTCAGTATTGCAGTGTGAAAAAAAACCCTCTCAGGTTCAAGGCTGCTTCACTGTAGTGGAGATATCAGAGTCTTGTTTCTGTTTGTAAAGCACTTGCTAGTCTCACTGTTTTGCTTGACTTCCACCACTCCTTCCCATACATGTCTTGTAATCTGTGTCAAACAATTTTTATTTGCTTAACTTTGGGTCTAGAAATACTGCTGGCACATCCTTGGTTATGGTCTAGAAAATAGTACATGAATTGTAATTTTCATACTTCTGATTTAATTTCTTAAAATTGTTAGACTTTCATAAGGCACCTCTAAACTTCCAGTGTTGCATGGTGATCTTAATTTGCAAATTTCAATTTTTCTAAATACCTTTTGCAATTAATGTATTGTGGTGGGCCATGCTGGGTTAACAGCTGGATGAGATGATCTTAAAGGTCTTTTCCAACCTGAATTCTATTGCTCAGGAGAACACAAAATCAGTCTCAAGGTTTGTGGTCTAAATGTTTATTCAAGAAGAACAAATATATGAATTTTAAGATAGTCAAACTGGCAAAAATGACTGACTAGATGACTAACAGTGCACTGTTGTTATGGAAATTAATAGGAGGGTTTGTTTTTAAAAATAAATAAATAAGGCTTCTGATCCAAATCTCTCATAAAAAAAATGAAATTATGGCAGTATTCTTTGGGTATGACTTCATGAAACAATCTGAGCTAACAGTTTAGAGCTACTGGGAGGTGAAAACTCGGCCTTTTCCTTGTCCTCTCCTGTCCTTATTTGTACTGAGAGCTTTTTCACCATTTCTCTTCAGTGAATTCTAGTGCTTTTCTCATGCCACAGTAACTTATTCAGCTCACAAAAACAGCAGACAAGATCTGAAAAAAGAAAGAATTTTTGTGTTTTTGGACTGCTGACTTACCTGTGTGAGGAGATGAATGTTAAGAGCTGCAATAAGGTGACAGGGAAAGACTGCATGGAGGAGGGTACAGTGCCAGTGGAAGAGGAATTTGGATAGAGAGGGAAGTCAAGTTCATACTTTTATGAGTGGCAAATTGCCAATTTACCTCAGCCATACTGTAAAATCCTATTCTTTGTCAGCACTTGGGATTCTGAGTGCAGCACAGTAAGATGTGCCAGTCTGAACACAAAGAAATGTATAATAAGGTTTGAGGTTTGTATAATTAGGGAAAGAGGTAAATAGGAAAAGGCAACTCAAAAGACCCAAGTCTTATCCTTTTTTGCTAGTTTTATTTCTGACCTGAAAAGAACCTCTGTAGCTGAAAGCTCTTTTTTTGTTATTCTTTTGATTTTTGTTTTTTTAGTGTTTTTCTTTGCTTATTTGAGTTTGGGATTTTTTGTAGGCTTCAGTGTGGGTTTTGATTTTTTTTCCTCCCCCAGTTATGTGATTGTCCAATAAACCCTAGTAACCCCAAACTGTGCTTTACATATTGCACTTGGAGGGGATGGTTGGAAGAACAAACCAAGTGGCATTTGGCTGGTATTGTGAGATCAGTTATAGAGAGGGAAATTCCTGCTGCTTCTGAATAGAACAGAATTTTCTTCTTGCTCTTATCTGGGCATATATACACATATGACTGAAACATATTTGCATACGTATGGCAAAAGAATTACAGAATACTCTCTGCTCTGAGGACTAATTACAGAGTTACTCATGTAATATAAATATTATTGTAATAAAATTTAATCAAAGCAAAAAATAGACCACTTCTGTGATGTCTTGCTAAACATTTTGTATTAGGGATAATGATTTCTCATAAATAAATTTGTTGCTTAATTTTCCAGTCAGCATAAGTGCTCTGGAGAGAAATTCCTGCTCCCCCAGTGCCTGTAACTTAAACAAAAGTATTTTAGTTACATTTAATCCTATTTAAAGATCATACAAATGCTTCCAGTAATTTCCTCTCCCTAGAATGCCTTTCAGTGAAAAGTTCAGGAAAGGACACTCCAGTTCGGGTGATCAATTCACCCTCTACAGAATTTGAGCTGTTTAAAATCCACGTGGATAAATCAGTTCTATCCTCCCCACCTCCTCCTTTGTGCTCTCCCCAGGGACGTGTACTCAGACAAACTCAACCAGCTTCTTTGTTTATAAATGTGACTCGTGGAGCATCGTTTTAGCCAACCTCACCACACCCTGTGATTCCCTCATCAGGGATCACCAAGTGGTGTCCACTGCTGGGTGTGGTAGCAGGGTGGAGAAGTGTGAACCCTCTCCAGACCCAGCCACCAAAATGATTTTTGTGTATGAATCTGAGGCAGATTTAAAAGTGAGCTGTTATTGTCATCCCTAGGGAGGCTCGTGAAAGGAGTGCTCTGCCTCAGAGTGAAAGTGATTGTTACAAGGCACCCTTTAACTGTACAGTGTTTCCTGTGGTAATCAAAAGTTACATGAATTTAGCAAAATAAAAACAGATCAAAACAACTTGGCAGCTTGTTTGATCTGTTTCTCTTCCAGTGCCAAATTGTTCTACCAGCGACAGTTGTATGAAGAAACTGTCTGAGTTTGAAAGGCTGCAGCCTGCCTCACAACTGGATGTGTTTTATACAACAAACCATTCATGGCATGAGAATCATAGCTCACCATCACTTTGACATGAGTGTACTTCAGGGTAGAGGTGGTATTTTGAAATGGCCATCATTCATAGTGGAAGACAAGGGAGACTCCTGCTACTGACTGATAAAAGTTAGGGGAATGGTTCAGGGAATATTGGCTGCAAATCCCAAAGCACAGCCCATGATAGCAGTGAGGAAATGTAACTTCCTTCTTCTCATGTCACTCCACACATATACACAAATAGGGATCATGTGTAAGGTCTTCAAATGGAGAATCTAGACAGAATAGGAATTTGGGGTTCAGTTTTGTCATATCATATTCCACAGAGATGTGGTTCATTTTTCTGCACTGATCTTTCCATGATTAGAACTCTACCTGGAAAAATTACAGGTGTGGTTTTTGAGAGCAAATTTTTAATGGTAATCACTTCTTCTCTAGTATTTTTATTGGGATTTTTCAACACCAAGGTGTTTAATCAAGCACTCTCTTCCTAATATTTATTACCGAGTAAATTGTAACTCATTACCATGTGAACAATCTGTATTTGCAATGAGGAAATTGCAGTTTCTTGAACAGATGGGTAACTGCCTGACAAATGCTCTTTTTTTAGCAGTTTATGTGATTTCTGGCTTCTCACTCAACACTGTCAGTGGTTCTGCATTCCATCTTCTGAGCAGATTCAAATTCTTAACATTTGTTTAAGAAGACTGCTTCAAAAGTTCTCTTGGGATTGTTTGAATGTGGTTTTGGTGTTGGTGGTTGTTACTTTGTTTTTCTGAAAGGAAAACTTCCTAATGATTGTTCTGAAGAGAGAGATGTTGGAGCATGTTGGAGAGAGGCTTCAGAGATACTCAGCAGGTGCAGAATTGTGTCTATGCATTAGCCTGGCTGACTTTCACGGGTCATTTCAGACTAGGAGGAATAGTGACTTTGCTTAAGAGTATTCTTAGCAAAATTCTACCTCTCCTAAGCAGTGGCTTCTGTTGGTGGTTGGTTTGTTGTGAAACCACATTCATGGAATCACAGAATGGTTTGATTTGGAAGGAACCTTAAAGCTCATCTCGTTCCAGCCCCCTGCCATGGCAGGGGCACCTTCCTCTAGGCTGGGATGGTGGGAGCCCCATCCAACCTGGCCTTGGACACTTCCAGGGATGGAGCATCCACTGCTTCTCTGGGAAACTCTGCCAGGGTCTTGCCACCCTCACAGTGAGAAGTTTTTCTTTTAATATCTAATTCTACTTTCAATTTAAATGAAAGGAAGAGTGCATATATTATCTGAGAGATATTCCATAAACTGCAAACTACTGAGGGTTTTTTTTTTCTTGAAATGTGTATGCAATATTTCTACTTAATTTAAGGCTTTTGTAAGGTTTGAACCTGAACACATCTCAAAGAGCTTTGCTGTGCTAACAGATGCTAACAGATGTTTTTTCAAGAGTTACTTCTGTGTTAAGGTTCGATTCTGTGTGGAAATGAACCAAGGGTGTGGGTGTGAACACCACGACCACAGGACAGCTCTGTCACTGAACTTCAGTCCTCACCCAGGTCAGCAGTGGTAGGAACCTTTGAGCTGGGGTTTCCAGACTTACCAAACTCCTTCCTTACTTGTCCCTGACAGGTAAGTAATTGTCTGACTAAATTCTGTGTTGGCCTAAATAAATTTAAAAAACCCTCCTACACTTCCTCCACTGAACTAAACCCACAAAAAACATGTTCCAAAATTGGCAAAACTGATGCACTGGCCTGCTCTGCAATCTAGTCACTACCATAATTTTATCTGAAAAGCTGGTTTAATTTTTGAAAGTACCGTACAATTCAAATTCACAATTTTTATGGTGTTAGTGTAGACTTGTAGCCTAAGTATAATTTTTGGAAAGAGTGGACTCTGGCTCCACACTTAGAAACTTCCACAGTGGCATCACTGAAACCTTTGTTCCTCCAGCTGTGTAACTGGAGTTCTCAGAGGAGTCTTTCAGCCACAGGTTTATGAGCTGGTGTTTGGCTCGGCCTGAGCCTGTATGCACAATGCAGGGAGTATTGATGGGCAGTCTACAGTCATGAAATAGAAATGAAATAGAAATCACACTGAGCTTGTAAGGTCTTTCAGAAAGGACTCCCAATGTTTGATACACAGTTCAGAAGGGATTCAATATCATGACTAAACTGTAATCATAATTCATTGTTTATAAATGCACATAGCAGCCTACAGACATTCAGCTCTCTGAGAGTTGTTTGCATTTGTTGTTCCATCAGATAATATTATAAAGTTCACTGCCACTCATCAATGAACTTTGGGTCCAAGTTTCATTTCTAAAACTGTATTTTCACTTTTCTGGTGGAGTGTCCATGACAAGTGTTCATGGAGTCTAATGAACTGTACTTTCCATGTCATTCAATTCTATCTTGTAGGTACAAGATGCTCTGAAACTTAGTGATGTGAAACTCCTGCCTATTGACAATCATATTCCTCTTAGAAATAATTTTTCTTATGTTTCTCAAGAATGCTTAGTCAAGCTGAAATGCACTGGCCTGATTAATGGAGTAATGACAGAATCCCTTTCTTGGCCTTGTTTTTTTGGTGTATAAACCCAAGTTCATTGTTTCAATCTCTAATCCAGTACACTCTTGTCCTGTGTGAAGTGCTGTTCATGCCATGAAGCAGGTTACAGGATTAGATTGCTTTGAGAACATACCCTGAAGGTATTTGGTCTAAATGATTTAAGTGAAGTTGATTTTTGAAATGGTGTTAACATACACCTTCATAAACAAACATACACAGATGGAATTTGAAATCAAGGTTTCTTGGGTTTAAATGGTTACACAGCAGCTGCAGTGTTCTCATGGAGGTTCTTGGCCAGTTTTTACAATTTATAGTGGTATTTTGATGTGCTTGAAATGTGAGGAGAAACTGCTCCACATTGTTAGATTGTGCTCGGAGCTGTGTCCTCTGAACATCACATGGGAGAAGACTTTCAGAAGTGAGTACATTCATGTGACTGAAGTAACTGTTCCAAGAAGTCCTGAGCTAAGACTTGTATGTAGTCTTCAAATAATATGCTACATTTTTTCATATTTTTTAACATGATGGCTGCAAGATTCAATCTAACCTAACACCCAACATCCGGTGGTGGTGAGCAGTGGATGGTTAGAGAAGAGTCCGAAATAGAAATAGTCTGCCATGGTGTTTCCCAAAATATTGCCCCAATAGTCTGAGAACATTTCTTAGGAGCAGCATCTTGTGACAGATACTTCCACTGTGTATAAAATGTAGAATTAGTTCCTTTTTCTTTGCTCTGAATCTGCCACAATCTGGTTTAATCTGATGCACCATTTTCCCCTGTAGCTGAATACAGCGAAAAATCATTCCATATTTGCTTCCTCTGTCAATTGTGGTTTGTAGCTTTTATCACATCTGTTCTAATCTCTCTGTTTTCTGTATGTTCTGCCTGTTTAACCATTATCTTCATGGAAGCTGTTCTGTGCCTCTTGTCAGCACTTTCACTTTCAGTTAACCTTGTCTTGCCCTGCTGTGATGCAGATGAGGAGGCACAGAACACCTAAATGTTCAAATGTCACATTTTCTTCTAGAATCATTGCATGTCTGGAAGTACTCATAACTGTTCATGTGATTTTGCAGGAATTTCAGGGTTAGGAAGCTTTTTGTTTTAAGGACAGACTACCATAAAATAGAGATGTGCATTACAGGCACAGGAGAGCATCTCTGGTTGTACTGCAGCTGCTCCTGAGAAGGCCTAGGAGGGTAAGTGTGAGAGATTATTATATATTGGGATGTTGGTGAAGTCAAAGGAAAGTGTCCAAATGAGGACTAGTTTTGCCATTTGAGTATTCTTATTTTAGAGTCATCATTATCTGATTAACAGCCTTTAGAAAAATAGATGCTTGTAAAGCCACATTGTCCTGGTTTAGGGCAAATTTGGGGGAGGAAAAAAAAACCTCTGGATGGAATCCCTCTAGAAAAACAAATCCAAACCACCCCTCCCCTTAGCTGAATCGGGACAGGAAAAATTTCCAGGACACACATCCATGACATGATCTCCCTTTAAAATTAGTTAATTTTTTCAAGGTCTATGAAGTTATTCTTGGTTGGGCTGCTTCCCTGTGGCCGAAAATATTCTTCCCTCCTCCCCCATCAAGCTTCCTACTCAATTTCCTTTTCCTTGTCTCCTGTATTATAGTCTGTGTCAGACTGATCCTGTGCTGCAGACAGAGCCCCTAATGCTTCCTCTCTCTTTTCAGGAAATTTTCAGAGTCTTTGTTTTACGGCAGCCATCAAGCAGGATTTGCCTGGCTGCAGAGACACTGAAATGCCCTGTGAGACACCGTAGGCAGAGGTGTTTTTCCACTTTCTCAGCTCGATACAATGAGAGGTGCGGGCAGGGGAGCAATTTGGCTGAACAATAGCAACAAAAGTGGAACTTTAAAAACACAGGAAACAAACTCCAGCTTTCCAGACAGGAAAAAAGCAGCAATTTGGGTAGGAGGAAAAAAAGAAAAGAAGTGTGCTGGGGGGAGTAAAAGCAATGCTCTGTGTTGTGGCACCATGACGTCCGTGACACGATGCAGATTCCCGCTCTGAGGAGCCGCAGCACAGCACCGAGTGTCGGTGCCACTGCAGTGTGCAGCTCTGGGTTGGGTCTGTGCCATCGGGGGCCGCTGGCAGTCCTGCCCTCCTGCCGGACCCTCGGCTGCCAGGACAGCCGGGCGCTCTCGCATTCATCCTGTTTAAAAAAATGCTGTCAGCCTGCAAGATCCATTCACACAATTCTGCATTTGCAGGATGGAATGTAAATCTGCTGCTACATGAGAGGATTTTTCATTTATTTGCTTTATACTCTCTTCTGTGTTATCTGCTAAATCAGCCATTAGTTAGATTAAAAGGTGTATTTTTTTATCACCCACGGTTATCACGCTGTGTCCGAGCGCTGCTGTCAGTGCTGCGGGGGCGAGAAGGCGGAACGCCCCGCGGCTCGAAGGCGCTCGTTCCGCCCGCAGCGGCACCGGGCGGGCCCCGAGGGTGTGTGGGCTCCGGGCCCGCCCCTCGCGGCCCCTCCTGGCCCCCTCCCGGCCCCTCCTGGCCCCCTCCCGGCGCTGCGGTGCCGCAGTCGGCGCTCCGGGGCCGGGCTCGCACAGCGCTCACCCCCGGCAGCCCCGCTCCGCACCATGGTGGCCAAGGATTACCCCTTCTACCTGTCCACCAAGAGGGCGAATTTAGCCTTGGAAGCGCAGACGGTGACCAGCCCAGCTAAAGAGACCGAGGTACTGCTGACACGGTTGCTACTTTATATTTATTTTATTGTGTGACCTACCTGTATTGCACTGGGGGAGAGTAACGTGCTTTGAGAACAGGCTGCTGTGTATCAATACCCATTTTGTTTAGGCATCCTTCTCTAGATATTCACCTTTCTTTTGGAGTAAACCAAGAAGCTTAATCTAGATTTTTGTCTGTCACTTTAGGAAAATTAATCTTTAAAATAGCTGATTGAGACGTACCTGTTTTACATAAGTAGCTTAAAGAGATTTAGTTGTATTTTATACCAGGACTAAGCATTACTTAGAAATCGTTAAACTTACGTAGGAACTGCAAGGGAATCAGTAAAATGGTGTCTTAAAGCATTAATTTTAAGACGCCATTTACATTAACTGTATTTTCTTCATCACAAAAAATTAATCTGATGTACAGTTAACTGAAAATCCTACCCTATCAGCAGATTGACTGTTCTATCTCTTAAAAGCTATGGAAGCATTTCAAGTGATATTAAAAATCTTATTCATTAACTCAAATTCAGCAATGTTTGTGAAAAATATTTGGTACTTTAGGTTAATATTGGTTTGAGTTTAGGAAAAAAACAGTGACATTAAGGATTCTGACTGCTCTGGAGGAAGGAAGAACATTAATCTGAAAGTTTTTATTACTTAAATATATCGTTTCTTTATTAATCTTGTTGGCTGAGTAACTTGAAGACAGCTTATTAAATTGGTTTAATTTAATACATGTCCATCAAAGATTAATTACCTCCCCACTTGAATAGGTCTAGAGTAAAGTAACATAAGCCCAGTGACCTTATTTAATCATGATGCTTAGGCTAAGAACTGAGATGATGCTGCACTCTTGATTTTCAGTGTACTGTTACATAGAGAGAATTGATTATTGAGGTTAAGGGAAGTGGAATTCTTTTCAGCTATGTGTTTTTGAAAAGTAACACCCTGAGTGTGTGGAAAACACAAGCTGTTAGGTACTAAATGTTTTTCTCAAGGGTACTCATTATATTAATGATAATATTAAAGAAACATGGTTTTAGTCTTTACCGCATGAAGGGATTTTTTGTGAATTAATAGAATTGTCAGATCTGAAGAGTTGGAGTGCTGCTCTGTTACAGTTAGGAAGAGCAGCTTGATTATAATCAAATTCCAAAGAAAAACACTCAATGAAAGCTGAGAGCAGGAGGAAGTATTGAGTAACAGATGTGATCAATCAAAATTACAACGTGCAAACAGCTTGTGTTTTATACGAATGAGAAAATGCACCCTTATGCTTTCGAGCTGCTCTCTGAGAGTAGGATGAGATTCCAGCGTTCTGAAAAAGAAACTTTTAAACATCCTGTCTTAGAGAAGGTAAGACCACCTACCACTCCAACAAATTGATCGAGAAAGCAGAAATAAAAGCTACTCTTTGAGAAAGGCATTATAAGGACTGTGTATGCAGCCTGTTTCTTTGAAATCTGTACGGGGGAAAAATCCTTAAGCTGTGACATTAAGCTGTTCTTTCAGCTTTTGGTATTTTCAAGGGGAATTAAAGCTGTTGGGCGCCTTCTAGCACAGCTGCGTGTTACTGCAGGAGAGCGCTCCCGCGGCCGGGCTGGGCGCTTCTGCCTTGGCAAACGCGAGGTTCATCCTAGTTATTAACATGCGAAGATATTTGAGATATTTTTTAATATCTCCAATTGTGCATAAATGTTGGTATGTTTGGATTAGAACAGATTTTCTGCTCTATAGATGTTTTGAGGAACAATTCAGTGGCAGAAAAGAGAAGTGAGGTTTTCTGCTTCTGGCTCTTTCTTTAAGCTACGTCAGCTCCCTTGGAGTAAACTCTGTGGAAAGTTGTACAGTCACAAAACAATGACAACTGAAATTTCAGAATTATATGTAAACGATAAAATCTGTATTCTGAAAAAAAGCTATTGTTCTATTCCAAGTCCAGTTATCATACTTGGACTTCTTTTTAAGTGCAGTTTAAGGGCAGCAAAACACTGCAGTACCTGAGTTAATATGGCAAACACTATAAGGTCTTTACTTGTGCTATTACATGCCCCACAGAAAATCCTGTAGTACAATTCTAGGTGTGAACAGTACAGAGGTGTTGGGCTCTTCTCAACTTTTTTGTAACTCAAAAATAGAAACAATTAGTGGAATCTGAAACTTGCTTACTCTGTTATAAAAAGCCCCACACCTTTCCTGATGAGAAACACCATTTTCTGTGTTTCACTGGTTCAAGTGACTCCCTTATCACCCCTTCTAAAGCCAACACCCACACTGGGTGGGCAGCAGTTGAGAAAGAGCATTCACAGCCACAAATTGAGGTTTAAAGGTCTTAATGTGAAGTCTTGGGTAGGAACTCCTGAGTTCTTCACAGTAATGATGTCCTGTTCTGCCACAGAGGATCCAACACAGGACCTGGGTTTAGGCTCCAAAATCTACAATGGGGGCACAGAGATCCTTTGCATCTCCAGGATGTTGTACGTGTGCTTACAGCTCTTAGAGTGCAGAATCTCAGACCTCAGAGTCAGGGCTGTTTGCAGCCTATCTTTTGCTGTCTCCTGCCATCCTCCCAGCGCGGGTGTGCAGGAGCCCTGGGCTGCCTGGTGCTCAGGACAGTGTTTATTTGGCACAGGGAGTGTGAAGGGGAACCCAGCAGCCTCTAGGCCATGGCACATCATTAACAGGAGAACCAGGCATGGAGCCAGAGGGAGAGGGGCCAAGAGATTATGAGATAAACTCCAAGTCATGAATTTTCTTTGATCTTCCTAAATGTATGCATTTCATTTTAATGAAATATTAGCAAGTTGCAGTTTTGACATATTTCAGGTGAGTTCATGTGCAGTGTAGCTGGAAACATGTCAAGCCCTTGCACTTGGAATTGCTGATGTGTTCTGCTTAATGGCAGTGTGAAACAAAACAGCTTGTCTTTATTTTTCCATTCACTATATGATATCTGCTGGTTAATTGGCAGTTCAGGTTAATATCCAGTCGTGTCAAGAGTGGAAAAAGTCTTTCTTAGGTTGCCTGCACAAGCCGCTTCTAATGAGAGGAAATGCAGAATTTAATCAACTCTGTATTAGTTGTCTGGGTTTTTCAGAGTTTCTGTTGTTTGTGTTAATTCACCTCAGTGTGAAGTTTTTCTGTTCATTTGCCTTCCTTTCCTTACTCCTGATAGATGTATTGATTTCTGGGTATTGCAGACAAATGTCAAGGTTGTGGGTGCAGCTTGTCCTTATGGTGCTGATAGTTGAGTGGTTCTGTCTTGCCTATGGCAAATGAAATCCCAAGTCCTAAAGGTGGTGACCAACAAGGGCAGCCTGTGTGCAGCCAGCAGCCAATCTTTGATTAGCACATGGGGGGATAACATACTGCAAACTTCACTGCTGTCTGGGACCAGCAATATCCCACCACTTTGCCAAATGGCTCTTCATTGTACCCCAGCTGTCATTTCAGGGTCTCTTTGCTGTGATTAAAACAAAATGTCTCTGGATTTTCCTTTGTTTGCTTGCTGGTTTTGAGGAGACTGGCACAGGAGGAATAACAAACCTCTTCCTGCTACCATCAGGGAGTGCAGGTGGTGCATGGGACCTTATGGACTTCAAGGAAAATTGTATCACCAATGCACACACTCTATTGTATGCCTTTGTGTCAATTTACTAAAATGGGTTAATAAATTCTCCTTGAGATGCTGGCAGTTTTATCAGTGGGATGCCTCTCCCAGGTTTTACTATGGACTCATGTGGATGGTTTAGTTACCTTTGTACAACACTGAGCTATACTTAGAACTGCTTTAGAGTCACCTACTTTGTTTTTCTTGACCATACACCTCAGTTATAGAAGAAGCAGTGTTCTATAATTTTCCAATCAGAATCTTTCTAAGATACTATGAAGCAAAGGCAAATTCTCTTCTGTTTCAGTAAAATACCCCAATCTTTTTAGTGCCAAAATCAATTGAGAATGTTGTTCTGGGATTAGACTTACTTCACTCTGAAAGTACATAAAGGTTGAGATGCTTGATTTAATTTTTTTGGAGGTTTAAGTGTTTACTGTGTTAAGGACTGTTGTAACATAGGTTGTTTTTTATATTTTAACCTTTTTTGTTCAGTTTTGTTTTTTTATCCTATGAAGGTTAAATACTGATAACATCCTGTGCAATAGAGCTTGAATGTGTTGTTTTTTTTTATTAAACTCCAAGTTTTGGGGGCATTTATTATAGCTGTTTAACCTGAGGCCAATTTAACTAGTAGCAGACTAACAAAAATAATATTGTTGGGCTTCCTGCCATGACAAATGTTGACTTACCCTTATAAAGTTGACTAAAAAATAATAACCTTTAAAGTATGGAAACCTTTAAGACGTTTGGAAATATAGCCAGTTACATGAAATCTGAAACAGAGTGGTTCTGTTTGAGTTTACTGGCACTGCTTGTGAATTAGGTTTGAAACAAAGGTTACTGTACTGTTTCAATTTATAGTGTCTTCTATTTATTACACTGTTAACACTCTGGAGACTAATTTAACTTAAAGCATTTTTCCCTAATGTATGCTCCCAAAGCACAGAATAAATGCTTTGGATGTCTGTTTGTTCTGATTCATGTGAAAAAAAAAGGAAAAAAAGTAACCAGCATGTTTTTGATAAAATGTTAAGCAAGGTAGCTACCTGAAATCCAGAATTACTGCTGTAAATGTCTCAGAACTTGCTGAGATTCTAACAGGCATTAGCAATTTCAGCCCCTTTGTGTGTAGGTTGAGAGATCAGTTGGCCTTTGAAGGTCATAGGTAAACAGGATGAATTCTACTGTTCTAACATGCCAAGTTTCTGAACCAGTTTTCACACAGCACTTATTTTCTGGGCTGGGTAAAAACCTCCCTGAGTTCCTCTTGTTGAATTTGGTTTTAAATACAATCAGAAAAATCAACACAATATCCTGGTCACAGTGGTGCAGCAGACACACGAATAATGGCCCCTCAGGGAAACATTTTCCCTTGTTTGTCGGATTCAGCACCAGCCCTCCGACATGGAGACTGTTGTTGAAGTTGCTGATAAGAGATGGGAGAGTCAGGTGGAAAAACAATCATAGCAGCAGTGAGCATAATTTGCTCTTCACTGGCAGGAAATCAGTGGCTAAGCCCTTGAGGGGCACTGAGTGGAAGAATTTTGAAGTGAGGTACTGGAGCAAGTGAAGAGCTTTTATCTGGCACCTAGGCTTCTATTCAGCATGTGTTATCCAGGTCATTGGCTCTCATGTTCTTAGGGCAATATGGAGGGAATCTGCCCTCATTCTTTTTGTTTCCTTTCTTTCTGTTTCATAGGAAATGAAAAGCAGTCTCCTTTTTGCTAGAGCAATTTATCCATCAAAGTGTGATAATTGAGGATATGGGTGGTCTTGAATGATTTTGTATCAGAAACTGATTGATACAGTTAAATGGGTTTAACCCTCACTGTTCTGAACTTTGGGAATATTCCGTTCTTTACATATACTAGACTAGTAAAAAAGGTTTGTTTGCGGTTTTTTTTTTTTTTTTTTTTCTGATGAAGAGCACCAAAATAATACCTTCTTCCTCTAGATAGCCTTCTAGAAGCTTTCATATCTGTGTAGTGTGTTCCTGGCTACAATATAACCAATTATTAGGCACCAGTTTCACAAATAAATCAGAAGTAGCACAAACTTAGCTGTCAGTGCATTGCAGCTAATGTGAGTGCCTAATTCTTCACAGGATTTTGTGCTTTAACACACTTGAGTGGCTGTTTGAATGCTCAGCTTGCCCTGGGAACAGGTGCTGTGTGTCAAGATTCAGGCTTTTAAATGGTAATCTGTGTTTGGATCTGTGCATCAGACCCAAAATAATGGTACAAAAGTTACCTTTTTGTCAGGATGTTGTCATTTTGAAAAGACCATGTAATGGTTTAGAAAGCAAGACATCACTCAGTTCTGCAAGGCAAAAAGACTTAAATTTTACTGGAAAGGGAGCTGTTAGCATGGCTTCCCAGTAATGCTGAAGTTGGAGCTGAATGCTGCATTTTCCTGCTGTCCCACAGCAGAAGGATCATTTTTTGAGAGTTATGTATTAAAAGACAGAACTTTCTTTGCCTACTCAGTCGTCTAAACCACTGGGTTAGAGTTTAATATATAGAAGATACTGGAGATACAATTGTACCTATACATGAAGAGTAAATTAGCAAAGAAGCAATTGGAAGCACTGTGTCCTTCAGGCCCAATTAGAGGCATGGCATCTTTGAAACTTCTTGTCTGATAGTTTCCCATCTTAAATTAGTGAATAATCACTGATTATGCTATGGTGATTAATCTTTCTTCCTACTAATTCTCCAGGAAAGCATATTAGAAAAATGTACTAAGAAGGACACAGTAGGTGCTTGAAATCTCCATTACCTGGTTTTCAGAACCATCTGTGTTTTGGACATGGATTTGCTTCTTTTTTCAGTTTGTTCACAGTTTCAAATTTCTTTTCTCTCTGAATTCAAATGTTACCAAAGTCATCTTGAGTTCAAATATACAGCTCCCTCCAAAGGCCATCTGCTCATTGTTCTAGCCCAGTCAGGTATTAATTTGACTTCATTTGACTGTTCAGCCTTTGAAGTTCCTGCACTCATGTTTCCCCCAGCTTTATTTAGCCTTATATCAAATTTAAAGCCCTGTCAGATTAATGTTACTTGTTCACATATATCAGCTCCACATTTTGGAAACTCTGCCAGGCTATAGTCTGGGTCTTTTTTAACTTACTTCCCGTATTGCTTTGGCAAGCCTTCATAACACTGAAAATACAGTCTAACATGCAGTGATTTCAAAACTTTGAAATTAATTGGGGTTTTTTTTGGTTTTTTTTAAATACCAATCATAATGGCTTTAAAAGGTCAGGCAGCATATTGTAACTCCTGAATTTTTTGTCATAACTTGGCCTGGTTCCCAGTCTGGACAGGTAATGTTGTTGCAAATGAATCCAGCCTCTAAATCCTCTCTCTCTCGATCCCCTCTAAGTTCCCTGAGCTGTGAGAGGGGAGGCAGGAGGAGAGGAGGAGGAGGATTGGTGACTTTGGCAGCTCTGAGTGTTCTGGGCACACTCAGAGTTCAGGCCTGGAGTCTGATGTTCGTTCTACCAGCGCAGTGTGTCCTCACTGCAGCCAGACACACTTCAGGATTCATACCCCAAAGGATTTTATGATTGTGGGACTTTAGGTTAACTGGAAAATTGGAGAGTTTTCAGAGACAAATTAGTGAAAAAATGAACATATTGGACTAATGTGCAAGTGCAGATTCTGGTCAGTGTCTCTGGGTAAAGCAGAGTTCATGCAGTCTCCTCTTTCAATTTGTTTTGTTGCTGTGATGAACAGAGTCCTTGGTGAGGAAAACACCCACCTGTTCAGAACTTGCCCTTGACAGTGGAATTTTTCCCTGTCCAGATTGTCAGCCTGAGTAGTTTGTTCAGCTTCTCTGCAGTGCTGGTTTGGAGAGGTGACACAGCTCGAGAATGAGGGTGCTGATGAAAGGGGAGGCAGAATGGATGCAGAGAGTACAGCAGAAATCCTGTGATCAGATGTGCAGCAGTTTCAGTATTACTGTCTGACAGTTTTAAAATTGCTCTGGTAGTTCTATATTTTCATTGCACAGTCAAAGCCTTATTTGTACAAGCTCCATTTTTCTACAGTAGAAAGGGTGACTCAGTGCTGATGGCTTTTATTGGGAGACTTCTCTGCATGTAAATGACACCTGGAACACTGAGAGTCCATGAGTTTTCACTTCAGCTCAGTATTTTAACCTGCCACTGTTTCTAATGAAGGGGATAATCATGTTGGGAGTATTCAGAAAAGCTTTTCCAATACTTAAGAACTTATGATTAACAAGATTTTCTTTCAGAACTCATTGGTAAAGATGTAAAGTTTCAGGATTCTGAAGTTATCTGAAGTAATGTTGTTGAGAGAATCCTGTAATAGTGCTGATTTCTTTCCATAAAATTGAATTCTAAATTTGGACTGCTTATTTAACTGTTCCGAATTCTGCTCAGAATTTTCCATGTGAAATCAGAATGTGATAGATTGCATGAGGAACTCAAGGTGGGGTGCTGACACAGAAGGACAGGACTGCAGTTACCTGACCTGACTCTGCCTGCTGGGAGAGCAGCTGGCCTCTGGTGGCTCACAGCAAGAGGTTCCAGAAGATCTTAATGGTGTTTGATGGGGACTGAAACTCTGCTTGGAGCTTATCTTTAAAATCAGTTTCTGTTTTCAGTGAGGTTTTGCATCATGAACATTAGTAAAAATAATACTGCCTTAGCACTTCTCTCCTGGAAATGGACGGGGGGCAATGGATACCAGAAGGGATACAGCATAAAGAAGGAGCAATAATTTCCATTAATTCTAATCCTCCTCTCCCTATCTCCTGGAAAGTCTCTAGAATGTTCATTTCCAGGTTTTGCTTCTGGGGTTTTGGTGCCCAGTGCCCCGTGCTGTTGAGGCAGAGCTGCTGGCACAGGCTGTGCCCGACCAGCTGGCCCTGCCTCGGGCACCAGCCATCCCAGTAATCAGAAACCAGAAACAGCTCCTGCTTGTGCCACCGGTGAGAGAAGGGTTGCCCTGGAATCTCAAAGGCTTTTCCTTTTTCTGGGGAGTGGGGGAGGGGGAGGGATGCTGCTGCTGGAGATAAATCTGCGAGTGGTGCTGCAATGACGTAAAAATGCTCCTTCTGAAACCTGCCTCAAAGACATGGGTGCTGGAAAGGAAGGGTTATGAATAACAGGGCAGTGATGAAGATAAGGATTTAACTCGCTCTAGACTGCTTCAGTTCTTTAATGCCAGGTGTCACGTGTGCTGGAATACATTATTTTTGCTAGAGGGTTAAACACTTTGTTGCTCATCTCAGCTGGCTTTTATGGATTTCCAGGTCTGCCTGCTGAGAAGTAAATTAAATATGTAGCTGCTTCTCACCTTTCCTCTGTTGCTGCACTAATGGAAGAGAATTTTTCTCGCCACTAATACAGATGGTGATCATCGCTGCTGAGATTTATTGTTATTTGGTATCAAGAAGGATGACAAATCTGCATTATTTCCAGAAGGATTTATATTTCTGAAAAAAAGGATAATAGGCATGCTTCATTTTCTTAAAGCTATGTCCAGGCAATTGGAGGCATAGCAAACCTACAGAAACTTTATAAGCATGGCTGAAAAAGAAAGATGAACTGCTTTAGGATGTCCTTGAAATATGGTGTTGGATGGGGTTTTTAACTTCACTTGGAAGGTTTGGCTCTTTTTCTGTTGCCTTTTGCATGTGCTGTTCAAGATCCATTAAATGTCAGATGGAGGTTAGGAAGCCAAGGGTAACTGTTCTATTTTTATGTATTTCTAATCACTATTTTCTGTGTTAAAATTTCTGTTAATTGTTTTAAAAAATGTATATGTGCAGGACAATTAGTGTATTTTTTTGATTATACATTACTTTGAGTACTGTTGTGCTGTTAAAATATATATGAAAACAACAACATTGAATTGAGTGCTTTATGGTGGATTTTATTTAATTTTCCTTTATATTTTGTGCAAAAAATAAGTGTATGTAAGCATGTTGTTAATGTGTTTGCCTGTGAGTATTTTCATTAGAACATGCATTCAAAGACAATAAGAGTTAGAGATTTCTGTCTAAGTTATATATTCTGGAAGAAAATGTATTTAACTGAATAGAATCACGTGCTGACAGTGCCAGAAGCAAAGGCACAAACAGAATTGTTTATATTTGAAAGTATTCCTTTCAGTGAGAAGATTATCATAACATGCATTAGCTGCAGAACCCTGCTGAAAATTTGTCTGCTAAGAATGAGTTAAAATAATCCAATTATTTTCTCTTTCTTTACCTCCCTTCCCCTGTTCCTGGCCATGCCAGCTTCTCCATCATTACATTTTTCAGCTGTTTCCAGGACCCGTATGTACCAGCTAAGAGCAATCTGTCACTGTCAGCGTTTGAAACTGCTTTTGTTTATTTACTGCCCTAATTATAGACCAGGTTTGCAAACACCTTTGCTACAAATGCTTTCCTAGGAAAATCAGCAGAACTGTTAGCAGTCTTTATCTGATTGTGCTCTCACTCCCCTGCCTTTTTTTCCTCTCCCTCCTCCTCCCTGTGCTGCAGGAGCCCAGTAACAAGCGGGCCAAGCCTCTGTCCAGAGTCACCTCCCTGGCCAGCCTCATCCCCCCGGTGCGGGCCACTCCGCTGAAGCGCTTCAGCCAGAGCCTGCAGGTAACGGCAGCGATCGCTGCTGCTCCCACTGCTGCAGCTCCTCCTGCGAGCAGGGGCGCCCACGGACACCCCCACTGAAACGTGACAAACAGCCCGGGGCACATTGTCACCGCAAGGGCACCCGGCTTAAAACTCTAACTCTCACCTCGAAAAAAACACTTCTCTGTCCAGATAATTAATGTTTTTCACTTACCAGTAAGAAAACTATTGCACCTGTAGCATATTAACATTGTTTACTAAAGGTTTATTGTTGCTTTTTAAATTTGATGAAGAAAATATTCCATAATGCTTTCTCTTAACGTTGTTTGATTTCTTTGAAAATGTTATTTTTGGTATAGTTGGTCAGGTAGAACTGCTAAATTTCCTCCTGTAGAGTGAACTTTGACCTTACCTAAACAAAAGAGTTAGTGAACAACTGGAAATTTCCAAGTCATTTTCCAAAGGTGATGATGAAAATTAATAGAGGGCAGACAAATTTTAAATGCAGTTTCTATGTTACAGATTAGGTGTGTAGTACTGAACATACTTGGAGAGTGATGAAACTTTAGTTTATAAAGCATTTGTGCCCTCAGACCTTGAGATGGCAAAGCATGGAGGTGCTTAACTCCTAAGTGCAGTGGGAGCTGCAGTGCTGCTCTGGGTCTGGCCCTGAAAGCCACTCTTTCCTCTTCAAAAGAGTCTATGTAAGGAGGCATGTAGAAGATCTATAGAAAATTATTTAGCAAGCTTAATTTCTTCAAGAGGAACTGTAAAAGTAACTCAAGTGTGTTAGAAATGTTCCTTAATCAAAATTACATGTATCAGAGCTTTACTGAAGTTACCTGTTAAGGAGGAAAGAAATAAAACTTCAGTCTTTTCAGAAATAAAGTCATGGGAAAGAACTCCATTTTTCTGTAGTTATAATTACCTAGAAAATGGAAATTACAGGGTTTTCTGACATTGGTTTTCCTGTCTTTGGTTCCTGTGATGTTGGAAGTGCAGATTTCTGCACGGGGCTGGAGGATCAGCCAAGTGTCTCCATGCCCTCAGCCTGGCTCGGTGCTCTCTGTGACTCCAGCACAGCTCCCTGAATCCCCTGGGCTCTGTGAGTCTCCTGCAGACTCTGCCTCCAGCTCTGCAAGGGCCACATCACTTCCAGTTGTGAGGAGGGTGGAAAAGGATTTAATTTTTGGCTGAACTGCTGCTGAGCAGGGTGCTTCCCTTTCCACAGCCTTAGGCAGCTGTTGGCTCATTTAGGTACCTGTGCTATTGTTCTGCAGTGAAAGCCTCTGGGACTGCACAATGCAGTGTCCAGAACAATATTGTATTTAATAAAGTTGTTTCAGACTAACCAGAACAACTATCCTCTCACGTATGCAGTAGCAGCTTCCCAAAATGAGAGCTGTATTAATGTGTTTCAGGGTAAATTTTGTCAAAAGTAGGAGGGAAAAGAACAGCTTTGTAGCAAGCTCTACTGTTGTGAGCATTTCTGTTTTGCTNTTTCAGGGTAAATTTTGTCAAAAGAGTAGCAAGTCCTACTGTTGCAACTTTCTGTTTAGCTGTTCATACTGACCATTAGAGTGACCATTTTAATTAGCAGATTAAACAGTGATGTTATTTATACCATCCCCTCTAACTATGTGCTTGAAGGAGCTGTGATGAGAAATCAGCTTCTATGCTCTCCAGATCCTGCTGGTGTCCCAGCCTGAAATTGGCTTTGTGTCTGAATTTCTCAAGAGCTATAGAGCAGGGACAAGAAAGACTGACCTTGGACTCAGGTGTCCCACTTGGAATTACTCAGAAACATTCTGGGAAGTACAAATAGCTGTTTCACTTTGTTATGTTTTGACATAGCTGTCACTATGTCTTGAGAACAGTATAGGTTTCTTTTCATCGTGTGATCTCCTGTAAAAAAGAAAAAAAAAGTTGATTTTTCTTACTGGGTGGATTTTATGTATCTTCATAGTTGTTTCAGTCAAAACCCATATTTCTTCTTGCATTGCTGATAGATGTTCTGTGTTTGTAAAATGAATAAAACTACTGTCATCACCACAACATGCAGAACAAACAGTTTCTTCCCCTGGAAGAAAATAAAGTCAACAGAACATCCCTCTAAAAAGACCAAAAGACCACTCCAACAGCATCAGTAAAAGGAATTAGAAAATTCTGAGATTCCTTTATGGCATTTCAAACCTTCTTAGATATTCTTCTAAATGGAAGATACATGTAAGAGGAAGAAAAAAGCTTATTGTGTATAATTTTCCTTACCTCTGTACATGTGACTTCCACTTTACATTAATGGACTTTCAGCATGCAGCATGAGGAGAAATATTTCTATCTGAGATCTGTGTAGTTTTTTTTAAAACCTGTTCTTAGCAACTTTTCATGTTTTGCACATTTTACTGATTATAGAAGTATTTGATTTTTTTTGTGTATACTTCATTTTATTCCAATTTTCCATGTATTTTCACTACTTTTTTCTTAAGGATTCCAAGTAAAAAAATATTTGAAGTCTTTCAGGGCCTTTTTTTTGTTGTTTATTTATTTATTTTTGTTAGTGACTATTTGTAGTCATTCTGTTCCTGTTTTGTAGGGCAGTGTATTGGAGCTGAGTAATAAAATGCTCACCTCTGAGTAATAAAATGTTAGCTTCACCTCTGTGTGTGGAGCTGCAGGATGCCCAATGCCAGGCAGGTATTCCTGCTTGTTAATCCACCTGGGAGGCCAGTTCATTTCATAGCTGCATTTGCAGTCTCCATCAGGCCAGACTAATGATTATGATGATCTGCCTGGTCTTATTCACAGCTGTGCTGTTTGGCTTAAAGCAGAAAATAGGAAAGAAAATACAACTCCAGCTGATGCTGAAGAAAGAAATTGAAGTCTGGCTGGCTTCCTCTGCAACTTCAGTTCTCATCAATGTGTCTTGAATTTAAGTAGGGAGTCCAAATTAATTTTATCTATCTTAGGATACCAAAATTTCTTAAAATCCTCAATAAGAAAATTGTTTTTAATACCAGTTCTGAATGCCAGGGCTTTGATCAGTAGTGGCCAGTATGTGAAGTTGTTTGCTTTACTGCAGCTCTAATTAAGGGTTGTTAATTGCATTAATTAACATTAGTAACACACAGACCCTTCAAGAAACAGTCATACAACAGCCAGAGAAATCTGTTGGCACCAGAGAAACATGGTGAACAAAATGAGGGGTTGTGGATGGATTTCTCCCCAACTCCTTTAGTTTTTGGAATTATCTGAAAATTTTAATCATCCTACAGGGCCATTATTTTTAAGTGGTGTGTGAGACACGTTTTTAAGGAAGCTAGAAACTAGGAAAATATTTTTAAAAGACTGGAGGTGCAGAAATGCTATTTTGACACTCCTGCAGTTCTTTCATGGGATATGGAATTCTATCATGACTGATTTTCTTTTTC